>CM046330.1:30036112-30636112 GCA_025403435.1 Artocarpus heterophyllus | reverse complement strand
ATTAATTGAGTATAGTTAGTGTATAAATAGTAAATTAGTGTGCCTTATTGTAATTTAAACTTAATCTAATCATTTTGTAATATTTTCCAATTAATTTGATTTTTAATTATTTTTATTAGTTTTTTAAAATTTTTGAAACAAAACAAATTACCAAATTCCAAACAAGTCCCTTTTTACCAAACTTAAACATATACGATACCGCTCCACCAAAACCATGTGCTGAACATGGTATTTGTTTAGAAACAACCATGTCTTCCCCTTTTTATTTAATCTCCCTTACTCTCTCTTTCCCTCTCACTCTCTTTCTCGTCTCTCTCTCTCTCTCCGACTTTTTCTCTCCTCCCTTTCTTCTTCTCTAAATTTCTAGCTAATTTGGGGCAAGGAATCGAAGCTCAAGCTTCCAAAAATCCGTACAAAAAACGTCCGTTGAGGTTAGCTCACTCTCCCTCTCTTTTTGAAGTTTCAAGTTTTAAAAGTGTAGTTGCAAAATTTCAATCTTTCTTGAATAATGTAATCCGAACTTCTTCGGGCTCAAATAACGTTTAATCTAAGTTATAAAGTTTGTTTTACCATGAATCTAAGCTTGATTGGACAAAAATCAAGCTAAATCAAGTTTTTTCCTTTTTTCTCATCAAGTTTTTTTCTTTTTGCCTATGTTCCCTGCATAAGCAAATTTGATCCATAACAAAGGACGAGGCCAGAAGTTTTTTTAGAAAGGGCTTGACTTCACTCAATTTTGAACTAAAATTTGTAGTGCAATAAATATTAAAAATATCATAAGCAATTCTTATGCATTTGACATTTTTTTAAAATTTAAGCATTAGGGTATAAAGGTGTAAATGAATCTTTTTAAAACATTTTGTATCAAGTTACAAAATTAAAAAACAATTGGGGGGAGGGTGGGGGTGCAAAATAATGAAAAGAAGGCACAAATATTAAGTTTTTTAAACATTATACGGGCTCAGGGACTACAGCCCCCCAGGGCGATGCTGGCTCCCTCCTTGTTGGTATCCCCTAATTCGATCTTGATCTTGTTGGAGACTTTTGGTGGTTTTGTTGTTTGGTCTTGAGGGATTCGATCTCCAGGTATCAAGAGAACGTGTTGCATTCTCGATCCCTCTATGTCCCATGGCCTAACGGTCAAAGCCAACCATCACGTCATCAACATGAACGTTTGAGCCCCGGTAACGGAAGGTATACAGATAAAGAGGAATCCCATGCCCCACAGTAGTATGCAGGGGTGAAAAGGTACATAGAAAAGAAATCTTAAATACCTGGCTGTGTTCTCTCAACCACATAAGGCGTGAGCCAATGAAAATACTCTTTGGGATCTAGCAAAGAGCCAACAAAGAGAAATCACCTCCTGAGAACAAGTAAGAAGTTAGTTTACCTTGGTCAAATTTGAAGAATGAAAGAGAGAGAGATGATGCAATCAGAATTCTTCAAACCATGAGGAGCTAGAAAAGAATGATACCGCTGTCTCATTCAGCTACAAAAATTTTTCCTTTTAGTTTCAAGCACGTAAATAAAACAATTAAAGAGCTTAAAAAGACTCAACATTGTAAAGACATGCTAAGAGGGATCAAAGACTGTTTTCCTTTAAGATTTTAAACGAATACCAAATACAACGGATGTAAAACTCCTATGAATATCACTCACAGACAAAGCAAAAAGACACGTAAAGGAGATGAAAGGGGAAGTTGGATCCAGTTAGCACCTTTTATGGTACAAACAATAGATTGCCACAACCACAATTATGTTTATCGGCAAATTTCAAAATGAAGAATAGCAAACAATAGAAAGAGAAAAGTATAAGCTGAATCTAAAAAAAAAAAAAAAAAGTCAAGCTTGCACAGGAAGTTGAAGTATCTTACACAAGTTCAAAACTTTTTTCTTCGAAATCCTTCTCTTTTCCATATCTTTACAACCTTCCTCGCTTCCAATATCACCTGTATTGAACCAGAAACTCCAAGGCCTTTAAGTGAAAATCAAACAGCCTAAGTGCCCTTCGCTTTGACAGCTATGGAATAAATAAAATGGCAATGAAGTAGAAAGAAATGACAAAATAAGGAGCGATATTACAAAAATAGGGGTGGTGGTTTTGGGTTGTGTTGAAGCAGTGTTTTGGGAAGTAAACAAGTGAAATTCAAACTAAGGTTTCACGATATCCGGCAGAATTAGTTTAAAGATGGCAAACACAAGTAAAAGTGATTACTGATCTCTTTAAGCACCAGACTAATCTCCAAGAGTGTGTGTAAACCCTCCAATCTGAACACACAAGAATAAACTAAGAAAGGTGGCCCTAAAGGAAATCGAAACCAAGACCTCCCACTTATAAGACGAGGTCCAAAGCCACTTAAACTACACAAGACATCCTTATAGAATAATAGTATTATTCTTACTACTACTATCACCCTTTTATTTCTATTCCAAACTTTTTCTAAAGTACAATAAGGTAGAAGCGACATCGGGCCAGAATGGTAATGCTGTATTTTTGGAAAAGTTGTTGCTAGTTGCACCGGAGAAAAAGTAGCTATGTCATAAACAGCCAAGTGTTTAGAAAACAGTAATTTTGAAAGTGTTGTTAGTTTTGAAAGTAATATAATAGTGCTTGGTAAACCATAAGGCCCAATTGCTGTGTGGGTTTAAAATGACCAAATTAAACGTGGCAAATAATTTTAATATATACACATACATGTTTATAATTTATATATATAATTTATAGGATGTTTGTCAGAGTTATAACTGTGGTTAAATCCAATTTTAGCTAAAATACTATAACATATAAGAGTTTTACATTAAAGCAACATTTTACTTTTTACTGTAACATGTGAAAGCTTTTCACTATTTGAGTAAACTATAGATTTCAATTTTATTCAGATAAAATTAAGTTAAGTCGAACAATTGGAAAATGAAATAAAATAATTAAAACAATTAATAAAAATATGCAGTAATAAATTATGGAAAAATTCAATAAAGGAAAGCACACTAGAGTGCACAAGTTTTACCAAGACAATTTTTATTCGATTTCAATAATTTGCTAACATCGTCTATTATTTATGTGTCAAATAAAAACCCTAAGTTGTTTAATATTCCTTCTGGAGATGCTATCAAACATATTCCTAGTATGTAAATTTACTATCACTCAATGTAAATTCCACCATCTTAAAAATTCATTACGCTCTATGGTTCTAAATCTTCATGCAAGTCATATCATTATCACTTGATGTCACACGCATCATACAGTTCTTATTACAAAAGGCTATTCCTAATATCTCCTTGGGTTTCAATTTAGGTCCTCTACACAATTCAAAAAATTGATAATATAATTGAAAGCATTAAGCACAGTAAAAGGAGCATAATCATGAATAAATGGCCTCTTAGTAAATTACTTCATTGAAAGAAAATAAACTGAAATCAAACATCTATCATCTATCGTCTTGGCTACACGTGTAGCCCTAGTTATGAAATTTATAACATAATAAAAAATAAAAACATCTTAATAATGAATTTCAAAGTAAGAAAATAGAAAAGAAAAACAAAAACTGATTGTCGATTTTGAGGTCGAATTCCGTTCCTGGATGAACCGTCTTCTTCTTCGCCATACCATAATCACTTCCTATTTCTCTCCTGCCAAAAGTCCTCAAAACAACGCTAAAAACTCCTATTTATATGTTTGGAGTCGTAATGGCAATTTTTATAAATTTTCAGAAGTTGAAATACCACATTCGGAAGCAGCTTACGAAGTAGTGTTGTGGCTCTGGCACTTGGGCTCCGCAGCGCCAAGCGTGAATTTTGTCCAGCTATTTCCATAGTGCCACAGCTCCATGTGTGTGGTGCCAAGGCGCTTTGATCTTGGGTTTTTGTACTACAGAGCTCATTTTCCGCCTCTCTTCAAAGCCTAAGTGCTTGTTTTCAAGGCTGTGGTGCTCCTCCTTCAATTTAGCTCCAAAAATTCTTCAAAAAATTACCCATGGACTCCAATTGACACAAACCTACAAAATAAACTAAAAATAAATAAATAACTCCTAAAAAATTAAAAAACAAACAAATAATAAGTGAGAAGTAACCAAAATATAAGCACAAATTCAACCTATTAAATTCCTCAAACTTAAGATTTTGCTAGTCCTCGAGTAAAAGAAAATAAAAGAACCTAAAAATTAACGAAATGAAGTTTCAAAGTATTGAAACAAGAGTGATAATTTGATTTGATTTACCAAGCTGGCCTCATAAATTTCACAAGGATAATAGCTCAAGAAAAATGTCAAAAATTATGATTGTGTAGAATTTCAACTCAAATGTCAATCTCTACCTTACCTTAGACTCCTCAAGTGTGTGTGTGTATCTAGCCTTTCACGGTTAGCTATTTGCACGCAGATCAGTTTATGCAACCAAGCTAATTGAACACAGATCTCTTAGATTAAGAATGTTTAGAACTCCATCGGTTCCTCTTTTTTTTTTTTTTTTTAAATCACTCTCCACTAATGCAGACCAAACACAACACTAAAGATCATTAAGACTTAACTTGGCCTGTAATCTGTGGCTCGGGTTTAGGTAAGAGATAAGATATTGATATGGGTCAAATGACCCAAACACACAATCATTCTGTCCTTTCCAAGAGCGTCTTCCAATTCCCAAAAATACACCCCCAAACTTGCTTTCAATTCCCGTTATCAACTACTTTATTTATTTATAATTTTTTTTTGAGTTACCACACCCTCAAACTTATTTCTATATATAAATGATCAAGAGGTGTGGCACATTTTTTTTTTTACAATCTCACATTTTGCCCTTCACTCATGAACATGTGGTCATTCTAGAGAAATGTTAAAGAGCTATGTGATTGTTAGGGAGGGTGGGTGAGCTTGGACTTGTGTTCCTTTTATTAAAAAAAAGGGCTACAGCATGTAGTGTAGCGGCGCCATTCACAAGCATCGTGGCGGTCTGCAACTCTTGTCCCAGCCACCAAGCTAAGACCAAAGTTCTGCGGCGCCAACGCAACCAGGGCTTCTTAAGGCACGGAGCCGCTTTTTTCTTCAAACCTCTCTCCCTCTCCGCTCTCTCTCTGCCCTCCCTCTCCCTACTGTGTAAAAATCTAGCCTACCCTCCACTGCTCATTCCATACAACTCTCCATCCGGTTCTCCAACGAAACTCTTTCAAGAAATTCAAGTTGAAAGTGGCTTTTGGGTGTTCTACAAGAAGGGTTCCAAATATTCCAAATGGTTTCATTCAAGTAAGTTCTTTACTCTTTCCTCTGGAGATTGGTCTGAATTTGAGAGATATTTTAAAGGTATTTGGGTTGATTGTGAGGAATTTATTATTTTAATTAAAGCTTGTAGAGAATTTTCTTCTATGGAACCCTTGCTTTTGCATGGTTGAGTTTTCTAGAGGAAATTTTGTGGTCGTTAAAAAGGTGAATTCATTATGAACTATTGTTGAATATGGTGACAATGCGGTGAATTCGGAAATTATTTGGCGCTTTGAGTAGTATTGCTTGCTAGACGAAAAATTGTGCCCACCAAGTGTTCGATGAATTACCTAGTTGATCTCTTGGCGTGATTTATGCTATTTATTTTTTCGATAGTGGTGCACTCTTGGTACTTGTGGAGATTGTAGGCTGTGAATTTGCTTATTGTCTCAGTTGTGTGGTTCCTTTGGCGCTTTGTACATTGGGTGTATTGGTTGCCAGTTGGGTGTTTGTAAATAAGTGGTATGATTTGATGGCACAGAAGAACGAAAGGTCAACATCCAAATCCGCATCTAGTAGCCAAATCTTTGTCAACGACAAGGCCGCAAGAAGGTACATCACCATTCTTGCCTCTAAGAACCTAATCCCCGAGTAAGGCTTTCACCTTACTACTGGGACAATTTATAATGCCATTGAAGAGAGTGGATGACAAGAGTTTGCCAAGCAACCAAAAGCTGTAGTTATTCCAATAGTTTGAGAGTTCTACACCAATGCCCACACAGGTGATGGTTCTGATGTCTTTGTTCGTCGCAAAGTAGTGTCCTTTGACCGTTCCACCATTAAAAAATTTCACCAACTCCCGAACATGGACCATGCAGACCGGACTATATCAGTTAACACTTGGACCTTGAGGAGGTCATTTGGCATGTGGCAAGACGAGGGGCCGAATGGAAAATATCAAATGGGGGAGGCAGTCAATTTTTCGGCTAGTACACTAAATTATTGAGAGTAGAAGGCATGGAATTATTTTATCAGCTCCAAGTTGTTGCCCAATACAATGAAATCACCAAAGATCGGGCGATCTTACTGTTTGCCATCCTCATGGGTGGTTTATTGACGTTGGTAGCATTACCCAGCAATCAATTCTCAAGACCATCCGAGGGACTACTTTTGGAGGGCTAGCACACCCGTCCCTCGTCACTGCCCCGTGCTATGAGGCGGGCGTTACATGGCGGGCTACTGAAGAACAGCAATTTCCAAAGCCCACCATCAAAAGGGGGACCATCGCCACCTATATAAGTTGGGAGGATAACGACAAAGCTGAGGTCGCCCCAAATCCCGCAACTGCTGGCTCTACCCGACCCGCCCATAGAGCATGTCCATGCAATTTGACTATCGATGAACAGGTGGCTCAATTGAAGTAGGCTGAACAAGCTCACGTGCAAGAGATTCAACAGCACCACCAAGAGTTTCGCCAGTATGCATCCTGGCACGCTGATGCCATAGTCACAAGTACCCAGATGCTTGGGCAATATACAGGGCCACCTACACCATAGCTACCCCCAGCACCAGTCTTTCCACCCTATCCACCACCAGACAGCAACGACGATGAAGGCGAAGATGACGGCAAGGGCAACCAACTTAACCTTCGCCCATGTAAGTCCTTTGAACTTAATATTTTCTTATTTACACATTGAGGCAATGTTCAATTTTAAGTTTCGGGGGCAATTTTAGGTTGGTTGTTTAGCATTTGTTCATAATTTAGACTCAAACAAAAGTAAACTCGATCCTAGGTCACACTCAGTATATTTCTTGGTTATTCCACGTCACAAAAGGATACCGGCGTTACGCAATTAAAAAATGCAAGTACTTTGTTTCACGTGATGTAACATTTTTTGAAAATCAATCCTTTCTCAAAAACTCTCTTCAGGGGGAGAAAATAAGGGAAGATATTTTTTGGGAAAATTCAACTTCAGCCTCATTGAAATCTGGATATATGGGAGTATTTTTGGGACTTCTCACCTGATTCTTATACAAACAATTCGGCCAACGCTAAACCTGCTAGGGAAATCTTTAGTAAAAATTTCTGTTTTAAATCTTCCATTTGAAAATCAAAATTCCACTGAGTCATCGGATATATCCGAAGCCCCTAACAAGACTCCTAGTGAAGTTGAATTAGTTGAACCAGCACTTCAAATTCAAACAATCAGGAAGTTCAAAATTATTTGAATAATACTCCTAAAAATCTTTAGGAAAAAAGGCTGTCTCTTCCAGGAAATTTGAATTCCCAAACAGCAATCCCACAACAATTCAAAAATTAACTTCCTCAGAACAGGACAGTCATCCTTCAGTTCCAAATCCTACAGTCTGGGGAAAAAATTTGACAAGGGGAGGAAAGATAGTACTGTTTGACTTGACTTACTCACGGAGGAAAAATTCAAAAAATATGGAAAAACAAAAAGCTCCCCACAGCCAAGAATCTGATTCGAAATCAGGTACAAACACTGACAAACTTGATCTTGATATTCCAGTAGCATTGAGAAAAGGGATAAGGTCTTTGTACCCCATAATGAATTACGTGGAATATGGAGACCTGTCTAGTTCAGTGCAGGCCTTAGTTTCCAACCTTGCAGGTGTAGAAATTCCTAAGACAGTGCAAGAGGCCTTGAGAGATCCAGAGTGGAGAAAAGCCATTATGGAAGAAATGCATGCCCTAGAAAAGAATGGAACGTGGGATGTTGTACAGAAGCCAAGGAAGAAGGTGCCAGTGGGATGTAAGCAGGTGTTTACGGTCAAGTATAAAGCTGATGGGATAGTTGAGCAGTACAAGGCTCGATTGGTGGCAAAATGGTACACTCAGAAATATCGTATAGATTACCAGGAGGCTTTTGCCCTTGTTGCTAAGATTAATGCAGTTAGTGTTCTGCAATCATTAGTTGCAAATTTTGAGTGGCCTCTTCAACAACTTGATGTAAAAAATGCCTTTTTAAATGGAGACTTAGAAGAAGAAGACTGCAAGGAGTTGCCATCAGGGTTTGATAAAAGAAAAAATTTGGGCATGGTTTGGGCATGGTTTGCAGATTAAGGAAGTCATTATACAAGTTAAAACAGTCACCAAGGGCGTGGTTTGATCGGTTCACCAAGGCGATTCGAAGGCTAGATTATAAGCAGGCTCAAGCTGACCATACTCCTTTCTATAGGCATAAGAATGGAAAAGCTACCACATTTATCGTCTATGTTGATATAATCCTGACAGGGAATGATGCAACTGAAATGGAAAGACTAAAGCAGAGATTGGCAGCTGAGTTCGAAATGAAGGATCTCGGAAGCTTAAGGTATTTTCTTGGCATGGAAGTTGCAAGAAATAAGACAAGAATCTCTGTTTCACAAAGAAAATACGTACTTGACCTCCAGAAGGAAATAGGAATGATGCGGTGTAAACCTGTTGAAACACCGGTTGATCAAAATGCAAGGTTTAATGCACATGGTGATAGCAGTCCAATAGATCGCAAAAGATATCAACATCTAGTTGGAATGCTCATTTACCTTTCCCATACTAGATTTGACATTGCCTTTATAGTAAGCTACATTAGTCAATTCATGCACGCTCTAATTGAGGTATATATGGAGGCAATACAAAGGATCCTGAAATATTTGAAGGGGACTCCGGGCCGCGAACTTTTCTTTAAAAGAAGGGAGGAGACAGGCATAGAAGCAGATACCGATGCAGACTAGGCAAGAGTTGCTGATGATAGACGTTCTACCGCTGGGTATTGTCTGTTTGTTTGGGGTAACTTAGCAGCATGGAGGAGCAAGAAACAAACGTCTTAAAGCAAGAAGCAATGCTGAGGTAGAATTAAGGTTGCTAGCACATGGAATTTGTGAAGTTTTGTGGCCAAAAATACTATTGGAAGAACTGAATGTGACTTTGAAGCTTCCTTTGCAGATCTACTGTGACAACAATGCAACTATCAATATTTCCCACAATCCTATGCATCATGACCGAACAAAACATGTGGAAGTTGATAGGCACTTTATCAAGGAAAGAATTGAAGATGGTACTGTTTGCATGACGTATCTAACCACCTCTGAACAGGCAGCAGATGTCCTTGCAAAAGGACTACCAAAACCACTGTTTGAGAAGCTGATAGACAAGCTGGGCATGTTCAATCTTTACCGCCCAGCTTGAGGGGGAGTGTGAGCAAGATTAATGTTGGAATAAAAGAGAATTCCTAGTTTTTATGAATTCTGGTAGTTAGTTTGGTTTTTCCTATTTTTTAGCATATCTCTTGGTTGGCTGAGTCTATAAGCAACCGAGTACCAGTAAAGTTTTCAATTAATGCAGTGTTATTTTTTGTTTCTCTCCTCAAATTAGCTTTTATTCTCCACAAGTTGGAATTAAAGTAATAAATTCCTCATAATTAACCCAAAATACCTCCAAAATATCTCTTTAATTCGGATCAATCTCTAGAGGAGGGAGTGAAGAACTTACTTGAATGAAATCACTCGGAAAATTCGAACCCCTTGTTGTAGAACACCCAAAAGCCACTTTCCACTTGAATTTCTTCAAGGAGTTTCGTTGGAGAAGCGGATGGAGGGCTGTATGTAGTGAGCAATGGAGGATGCTGCCAAATTTATAAATAGACGGGCGCGAGAGGGCAGAGAGAGTGAAGCAACAGAGAGATTTGAAGAAAAATGGCGTGAAAAAGTGTTTTAAAACACCTTTAAACGAAGCAACGCTAGATCTCCCAGCTTGGATGCCTAAGAACTTACCCAAAATTAGCCTACTTTTTACTACAGCACAAATGCCACTTCATCAACTCCTCACTTACCACTCCTCTAACCAACTACATCATACAACACAGCCAACTAACCGTTTACAGACAATTCAACATAGACTAACTATACAACATAACCAACCAATTAGGTACAAACACATCGTCAATTTGATAGCTAACGAATCAACCCAGCTAAGACTCAATCCTCCTTCTCACATTAAGTGTTGTTGAATGGGAGGTCTATCACTTTGCTTCATTTAGTTTACCAAACGCTAGTTTAACTTGAAACCATGGGTTCAAATAACCAGAACCCTTATACCTAATGCCACCTTAGACTATCCTGCCCCTGCTTTCCTTGCTGCCTGTCAAATTTGCACTAAGGTATCTGCCTTAAGGATCATGGCTACAGCCTACACTTTGCATAACAATAAAAACCACCTAATTGTGATCTTTCTTAGTGCTACATCATCGCCATATAACCACTCCCTTCATTTACCACTAGAACCCTTTAGAACCATGAATCAACTCATCTACCTAAGCCAAACTGTCCATAAACATCATATATAAGTGTTGATACTTTAATGTTCTTTGCAACCTCTTGTCAATTACACAAAGAAGATCCATTGCTATGATAGGTAAATCACGTATCAAGGAATTACCAAACAATAAGAAGTTTGTAAACCAAATGGTACCATATTCTAGAAAATAACTCTTTGACCCTTGAAAAAAAAAGTTTCACTTAATTGACTGAAAAACTTATATATCAGAGAATTATCATCAACTCCCAGGAGTGTCAATGAAGCATCCTCAAATAAGTATTTGTTTAAGCCTTCTCTATAATTGCAAGATTTACTTAGTACCTAGTTTCCATTGCTCTATCTTATGTAATAATTTGAGTTTGGGTGGCTCACAAAGGAGCATCTGCAACGTAAGCGCAATGTTTCTCAATCACAATCAATATATACCGTCTACAGACAAGGCCATATACACTAAGCATAAAGTTATAATAATATATACAATTCTCATATACACAATAAGCATAGAAAATGGAGTACTTTAGAGAATATCCTTCTTTTAGGTGTATATATATTAGATTTCTTAGAGACGATAAGTTACTGTCGGAGCACAATAAGCACACGAATCACTAATTTCTGAATTTCTATGTTAAATTACGAACACTAGAAACTCTTACAGGGAGAACTCTGACTACATTCGTTAACAGGTAAGGTTGCATTAGTGCATTTACAAAATTCTAAAAAAACCTCATAAAGGTTATCTATCAAAGAAGAAACCATCCCTATATGGAAATAAGTGGTGGGAATAGCATTAGAAGAATAAATGTAAATAGGAAAGAAAAATGGACAAAAACTGTTTTACATGTAAACATACCTCAAGGTGTGACATTCAGAAAGTATCTCACAATTAGCATGCAAGGAAGAGTTCCAACTTTCGAGGGAAAGGAATGCAACCTGTTAACGGGAAATAAATGAAGTGCATGAGAGACCAGCTTGAAAAATCCTAAATACGTGAGAAACTAAGACTAAGAATACTAGTCCATAACAAGCGGCAGTGTGTTTCCTTTGTATAGAACAACAAATAGACATGAGGATTGAAACATAAGTCATGAGAGTCAAAAGAAAATCGGACACAAAACCAAATGCACTTAAGAGAACACAAATCTAACATGAAAGTAATAAATGAAACATATAAAATGAGTGTCTAAAAAAGCACATTGTGTTAAGAGTAATATACACAGTTAGAACCAAGGTGCACTCATACGGTAAGTTATATATAAACCACAGTTAAAATATAATGTTTGATGAGAAATATAAGATACACAAGAGAAACACATAAGGCCACCTAGATCACATAAACTTAAGCCAAACACACTAATGGGAACACACCATCAGTTTGATGGATAAATCAATTGATGATACTGCCTACTATGTTAAAGGCACTACATGTCTTATCTTACATCAATTGATGATTATATCAGAATTGATGTAAGATAAGACATGCAGTGCCTTTAACATAGTAGGCAATACCAGATAAACATAAGCTATCATATTGACAAGAGCCAAATTGACTCCACAGTAGAGAGCCGCATTCAAGCCATTTACTTCAGCAATGCCGCGCCAAGTCCAAAAAGGAATGATGATGCAACAATCAACTACTGAAATCTAGCTTCTCATATACTATTGGACTTAAAAAGATGTCAAATGCTATCAAATTCTTTAAACTATAGTGCTATATATGCTCTGCATCATCCAAAGCTGCACCCTGCACTCACTAAAACGCATGAATTTCCAATGGCAAGCTACGTAAATCAAGTTCCCTCTCACCATAACACTCCTTCCTTCAGTATAAGATCTTGACATTTGGTAGCCAACATCCAATTTTCACCACACATTGTACTAACAGGATAACCTTCCCTTAACGTGATTGGTCAGGTCTTCCTCTTATGCACGTTACTTGCTTCAGATAAAGAATGGACAGAAAACTAGAAATCCAAGAGGGAAAGCAAACTCGAACAAACTTTATTTCTATGATTTGCTCATAACGAAGCAGAAACAGCAATCTCTCAAAGCTTGCTTGTTATAAAAATTTAGAAAACACCACTCTACTTTGGACAAAATCCTAATTGCAGCTATAAACCATCAAGAAAGCTCATAGAAACGGAATTCTTGATCTGACAACACGGCAGATACTGGGACGTCAAACTACTTCATTAGCGGATTACAGGGATTTTACCCATATAATGCCAACAACAAGATAAATGGGCAGAATCATTAGTCTGGATTTACACCATGAAGAAAAAACAAACATTGGCCAGAAGAAATCCAAAACAAATAGCAAAACGATGATAATTAATAAAGTTAAAAAACTTACTTGACCAAGAAATTCAACCTTCAGCTTCATTGTTGAACATGTCTCGCCAATGAACAGCATATCTCACGCAATGGATAAGCTTCTCTTAATCTTCTAAGGAAATGATTTATATGGATGGAACTCCACTCAAAATTTTTCCCTTAACCCATGTTAGGTTCTATATTTTCACTGCAGTTCTTCTAAAGAAAATGATATGAAGAGAGCATTTTATCTAGCAGGATATTCTTCTTAAATCAAACTCCAAACAAGGCATCAAGAGAGAAATTTCTTTACAAATGAAAGCTTGTATTCTGATCAACCTAATTCACTAATTTTTTTTTTTTAATTTGACAAACTATGTATTGCTAGTGCTATCGTCCCTGATAGATTCAATTTCTACTGATACACTATAAATTAAAGCCTAAAAGTCCAAAGGAAATCAAAAAGGAAGACCAGAAACTGAAAGGAGACTCCTAATTAATCTAGAGTTTGCTGAAAAAGCCTAAATAATAATTAAAAATATATATATATATATACAGGATTTGACCAAAGAATTGGAACGGATATTAGCAAAATTCTGCAAGCTACTTTAAAGTATAGATTCCCTATCCCAAAGTTGGCAGGAAAATGAAAATAAAGGAAGCAGGCAAAATTTAAGTGACCTCCAGCTGATCAGGATGGAGATTGGAAATTGATGTTTGTCCCACCAGTTGCGCCTGTTGTGTAGACTTAGAAAATGTAGTAACGGCATGAGCAAATGCTCCCTGATAATCCACACAATGGTGAAATCTGTAGACTTGATCATAGATTGCACACAGCAAAAGAATAAGGGATACCACCTTATGGGAGCAGCCATGCAATTGGACCCATTGTCACACTATTAATTGCTTAGACACCACACAGCTAAGTAGACCAAACAACAATAACTACAAAAGATAAGATAGAATTGGGCAAAAAAGTAGACATAACAGTGAAGTTTAGCATGACTGAATATGCTAATCGTATCATTCTGTTTTCTTTTATTCTTCAATAAGAGACAAGAAACTTTATTTGTTGTGGTTGAATATAAAACAAGAAACAGGGAATGAGATAATTTAGCTGCCTATTGCAAGGTAATGCTAGACATTGCTTTAATCTATTAAGTTAAAGGGGTTACGAATTCAATGCTAATAACTCACTAATAACTATTTCAGCCAAAAATAATACTGATTGTAAGACGCAGTCTGCAGGAGCTACATGTCTCGGAGGAGTTTTAAATTCAATATAAACGCTTCACTAATAAAAATTTCAGCAAAGAAGAAGAATCAAAAGTCTGATCTCCATCCAAAACCAAAAAAAAAAAAAAAAATTCCAATTATTATTCAAGACAGTATATGAACCAAAAACAAGGTAAACGGAAACAACACTGACCAAACATAAACAGTAGAGTCTAAAGAATTGACAGTAAAGAACTACAAAGCCATGTATCTTATCACAACCGAGCTTCACTCCCATTCCTAACCACAACCAGTTTTTTTCACTGCTAAGCAACAACCATTTTAGCCAGGAAAGGCAATACCTGACCAGTAATTAAAATGGGAGTGTCTCACCATATGCGTTAAAAAACTCCATTCCCCCAAATCCAAAACCAATCCGATCTATTTGACTAATGGGTTCCTTATTTTGAAGGTAGCAGGCAGAATGCCCTTGTTGAATGTAGTTTGGGTTTTACAAAACAAGGAGACTCTAAGGACAGTAAGAGGAAAAATGACTCAAATTTCCTAGCTTAAGAAAATAGTAATCTAGCAGAGTGTGTGTGTGTATATCATTATAGTTCCTTGTTCCCTGCTATTATGAAAACAAAGCTTTGGAACCTATAATCTGCAAACAACTAAATCCTCCACACTTATTAGCATTTGATAGGTAATCCAACCCCAATTTTATATGGGGTGTGCAAAGCATGGTACCGTGCCACCTTTACATAGATTAAATAAATTTCGAAGAACTCCCAAGTGAGAAGAGCCGCCATGAATTACCAGAATGACCTAACTTTAACATGATCAGAAGCTATGCTCGATCAAGTTGAAAACATTAGTACATGAAAATTTTGCAAAATTAGATATACAAGCTACTTTTTGTTCTTTTTTCTACCCCAGCATGATAATATAGTCACTAGACAAGTTTCCCCTAACTAACGCTTTTAATTTCTTATAAATGATAATTTCCTCCCCCGATTGAAAGATACATAAATAAATTTGAAGACACAGAAGAAAAGGCGCAAGACATTCAACAATAGTAAAGAGCACCATTTTGCAAAAGGCAGACGTGTTAAACAAATTGCTAATAGATTATGGACCTGGCTACATCAGTTAAGGACTAAGCCTCAGCAGTGTTTACTAACCAAAAGACAGGGGCACATGATAGCAAAAGTTGACCCAATAAATTACACCAACTTAGAAACTATCCCGGAAAATATTTAGTAATCCATAAGTTAAAGTCTCAAAAGCTTATCTATACACTGATGGCAAGCTAAAGCCCTAGAAATGCTATTTTTGTGACAGCAGTACTTTTCTAACTTTATGTTGCATCTTCCTAGATTAAGAAAACTGCTTTCTATTGCTGCAAACATCATCCATGTAATTTTTATGCGTGTTTCCCCGAAAATGCTATTGTGAAAGCACTGATGTGCCGTTCTCCTAGTTGCATGAAATGAAGCCACAGTTCAATTATAATTAAGAACCATGAATACACTTGACAAAAATTAAGGATTACAAATCTGATCAGGTCTTCCAACCTAGACAGAACCTTGCTAGAAACTTACTGGATCCAAGTTTAATAAGAAATGTGGGACACAGATATATGACTGCATGGTTATCCTGAACAAAAAGGGACTCGTATCCAAGTCAGTCAGAATAAAAAAGATCACTTCAACTCCTAAATGCACAATGATATTTCTGATAGACCAGGAGAAGGTGGAGATAAACTAGTAAGAGGCCAAAGACCAACAATCTGAGGAAAGATTAAAAAAAGGATAAATTTAGTGGAGGAAAAAAAATCTCATAACAATGACAACTGCATTTCACATAACCTCACACATATCTCATTCGTCATTACTCATTAGACAGGTGAAAACACCATAAAACATTTTTGCTTCGGAATGCATGAAACTAAGCAGAGCCAACCAAGCATATTAACGGAATATAGTGCATATAAGAGCATGACAGTTAGAAACAACATCAACTCTTTCCAAATGACAGGGCAAAGTTCAGAAACACAAGAACAATAAAGAGGGATAAGTTGGTGCAGTAGAAGACACCAAGATATATTACGCTGAACCATCAAGATAATCGAGATACAGCTTCAAACTCATGATAAAGGCATAAGTCCCAAAACCTAATGTCTATTACGAAATAACCTTCAAACATAAACCTAAGAATCTAATAAGTTGCAGCCCAAGATACCCGATAGAACACAGCGTGTAATAAGGAAAGCTAATTCATGTGTCCTTGAGCCCGTTGCATATCATATGCACCCCAGGAACCAGGTACAGCCCCATACAGTGGAAAATTTTCCGCGCCAGTTTGAACCTATAAAAGAGAAAAGATAATCATATCAATATATTGACTAAAAAAGATGACATAAATATATGAGAACCAGAATTTGCGTCTTAACATATGCATGCATGAAAATGCATCCAAACAAACATTAATAAGAATTTGCAAAAACATTTTATTAATGCCCTTCCTAAGCTACCATGGTCTTCAAGAATTCATGCAAAACAGAATAACTTACAGGATTCGTGCCATAGTTGACAGGATAATGGCTTCCTGCATATCCTGTGGCATCGGGATTTCCATAATTTGCAGTATAACCTACATCATTGTAAAAAAAAAATGATAACAATAACTAAAGTTACTATCTTAAAAAGGAAACGGTGGAAATGAAATGACAGTGATTCAAGCTCCAGTGCTCCACTAAGCAAAAAAATGCAAAATACCACCACCATCAACATGCGAATAAGAGCATAAGACATCAGAGTAATAGTGTAAAATTTGAGTACAAGGAGCACATTAATCACAAAATTGCTTAACTTATAATATAATTCAACAAGAAAGAAAAATGGACGAAGCCAACTCCTAAGCCTAATGTTTGAACAACTAACAATGTATAGTCAAAACAATGTAAATATTAAATCAGTTGAAAAGGCCAACTTCTGCTGGCCCCTCTTCAAACAAAAGGCAAGGCAAAATTAAATTAATTGAGCCAAGGACTTCCACTCATCCTGTTCTGACATTTTGCATTGTACATTTTGGCATTGAGAATCAATTAACTTAGTTGGAAACATGAACTATGAAGATTGTTAAACAACCAGGAACAAGAACAACAATATCAAAGAAATGCATCAAAATTGAGGGCCGTCCATGAACTGCTATTTTTTAAAGCCAAAAGGGTCATCAGAAAAGAAGGCCAAGAAAATCATTGCGTTTCAATTAGTGCACTTTTCCATGAAGAATAGAGTAAAAGTTTCCAGTGCCACAAGTTTTTTATTTTTTTCTTCTTAGATTTAGGTCCACTAACATGTCTATCTCATTTGAGCAAGTTGGTTCTCCGTGTTTTCTCCACCATCTCTCTTTACAGCAAATAGAATAACATTTATTAAAATATGTTTTTCTTCAATTTTCAATCACAATTAAGAAAAAAAATCTCCACAAACCAGTTAAAACCCACAAAAGTATAAAGACTGTATACCAGGATTCCCAACGACAACAGCAGCACGTGCTCTCTTCTCAGCATTAGCCATTTCTGCACGCAGTTTCTCCAACTCCCTAGCCATTGAGATCAATTTCTTCTCCATCACTTGACCATGTTCATAATTCTCTGCGTATCCTTTCTTCTCATACTCAATGGCAGCTCTATGTGCCAATTAAAACAAAATGCAAAATTTATTCAAATCGAAAAACAAACTGGAACATAAAACTAGTATCAACCTTCAAGAAAGAGTATAAAAACAATGTGTAACCTACCTAGCACGTTGCAATTCTTGTTTCATAGCTTCAATTTCTGCCCTCATTGCCGGAGCCTGCTGCAAATCTGCAGCAATCCTGGCCAAATCTTTAGTCATCCCCTGTACCTTGCCTGTAAGCTCCTGCCTCGTAGCAGTGAGCTCCTTAATATCGGCACGAACTTGATGAAGCTCAGCCCGTGTCGCTTCCACCCCACGAAGATCCACTTCCAAGCGCACAGACTTTTCATACAGATCTCTCATTTGCACATCTTTCTCTGCTCGCACTGAATCTGCAAAGTGAGCCATATGTTGCAACTCATGCTGGGCAGCTTCCAACTCCTGCTTAAGAGCAACATGAGTTGCAGCAAGCCTCTGGTTATCAACAAGAAGACCTTGAATGTCTTGATGTTGAGCTGCTAGACGTTCCTCAATTATTGCAGGATGAGGAGGGAGGGGTCTAGGACCAATCCCAAACTGGGATTCCCTCATTTCCTCATATAATGCAGGATGGGGCATTGGACCAAGCCCTCTTCCAAATGGAGGTTCATGAACTGCAGGAGGCAGTCCAGCATGAGAAACTCCTTTCATTGGAAGAGAAGGGACACGATTCCTTACCGACATTATTTATCTTCAATGATATTCGAAAGAGTTAATCAAGTAACCAAGCACCAATTCAGAAACCTGGATTCACATAACATAGAAGCCATGTCATTAAAATGGGGGGAAAAAAAAGCAAATATAGTAATAATAATAATAATAATACTGCATCTTCAAGTGTCTGTGTTGTTAAACTATTAAAGCAGTAGAAAGACTTGGTGACAACAATTGTTCAAACAATGGATTTGCAGTACGAATGTACACAAAATAAACAATTTCAATATTAATTCCTTCAAAAATCTAATTGAAGTACATAGTCGAACATTTTGGTCATATTGCTTGCACAATAACCATTCCAATTTCTAACAAACATCAACACAACTCTTACAAATATGAACTTCTAACAATAACCAAACAATCACACAACCCAATTTACAACAAATATCAAACAAAGCAAACTAATATGACAATAGTAAAATAATCAGCAAAAAGTCACCATAGCTAAACATAAAAACTAATCAACATAGAAATTTTTCACCAATATCAACCAAAAATCACAATACCGATTTTCAACATTCAAACAAATTCCTAAAACATCAGTCAACTATCAAGAAATTTAACAATAAAATGAATTCCATAAACTAATTTCTCCTCCATAATTTATGACCTTAAAAGAAAAGCCAACCACGGAGGAGCTAGGCTTGAAATCGGTTCGCGAGAAGCGCTGGCTAAGTTGCCCGCAAACGCAAAAAGAGTGGGTGGAGGGCTCCGGTACTCGGGGGAGAGGGAGGGGCCTTCTTTCGCGACGGCACAAATTTTCTGCCCCGGGTTTCGCACTTAAACAAGGCTGAGATGTTTGGCTTGCGTACCTCGAATAAAAATATATCTAAGAACTTTTTATTTTGGAATAATTTTTATTATTCTTTTTCTGTGCTAAATAATTTTTATCATTCTTAGACCTAACGGATATTTGGTACAGCTGTTAAAATTATAAACACTATGATGCATGAGAGTCAATTTTTTTGCTTTTATTGATCTTTATATTGTCCTTTATGAAAAAGTAATGTCAAACAGGCTTTAATTTACTTAAGGGTTATTTATTGTGCATATTGGACCAACCTCTTGGGATTAAATCTTTAAAATCATCTGAATAAATGTTTGTTTCTTGAAAATTCAAAACAAAAGAATTCTTTGAATTCAAGTTTTTAGAGTTTTATTTCCTCTCAAATTCTTTGGATATGGATATATTTGTTACAGTTAAAGATTAAATTCTTTGTTTTATCTATTAGAAAAAAATCATGACTTCTTTATTTGATATTCGATTAAGATAATTCTTCTCCTATTGCGTTCTTAATAAAGAGATGAATAAATCAAGATCCATATTGTATATTTTTTAAATCATGACATTAAGATTTTGTTAGATATGTTAATAAATCAAAGACTTTTTCTACTATCAATCCAAATACAAATTTCAATTTTATTCTATACTCAGATTAACACTTAAAATGCACATCTAAACATTAATTCGAATAGTAATTCAAATCACTAATTCAAATCATACAACTCAAATCAAAATAATACAAATAAATAGAATTCGAATTAATTTACCAAACAAACCCTTATTATATGTTAGTTTAGTTCTGTTTACCTCTCGTATTTCACGTATCTTAAATTCAAAAAAAAAAAGGGCCTCGATTAGCTCTCTAAAATCATCCTCATCTCTGCCTCCATCCTGCTAAAAAAAGACAAAGACAGAGTTGGGGAAGCCCTATAGGGGAGTCTTCCCACACTCGTTCTAATATCTATAATGATGTTTATTGTTGGTGTAAAATCTTAATAATAATAAATTTTTAATCCAAATTCAATGGTTTTGCAAAAGAAACTATTTCAACAAAAACAACCTTTGATAACAAATTAATGCTAAGAATATTGTAGATATAATTTTGACAAATTAATAAAAGGTATTTTATTTTTGTTAGGGTGAGAAAAATGTCAGATTTTTAAAACTTTTTGAAGTAAACATTAGGTATTGAAAATATATATAGTAAATGTCAAATTTACAATATAAACAATTTATTTACTAAATAAAGAATAAATATTTACATTGTACACAATGAGGTAAATATATTATTTGCATTATAAATCTATTTATTGTGTAAATAAGAATTATTTTCACTATAACTAAAGGAGTAGACAAATGATTTAAATCATAAATTTGACATTTACTATAAATAATTTCAAAACTTGACATTTATTACAATTAGTTTTAAAAAAATGATTTTTTTTACAATTTTTATTTATATTTTATATGTATATCAGGATAAAGATAGGGCAAAAAGTGCTTTTCCTATCTCTGCCCGCCGGGGACAAGACTTTGCCTCCGTCCCTGCCCCAATCCCCAAATATTATCCTCGTCCATGCTCTTTACAAGGTAAGTACCCACCTGGCGCTATCCCCACTAGGAGTACTACCATGCCTATTACTACCTCTCTGCAAGGTGCACTTTAGGCGTTTGAGACAGTCATCTTTTTAAACCATAATTAAACAATACAAAAGATCTTTGAGATAATATTTTATTGTTAAACTTCCTCGAAATGAGATATACAAAATTTTACATTTGTGAGGAAAAAAAATAATTGAGAAAACCTGCACATTTATTTAAAATATGTTTGAACTACCGTGTGAAATATAATTGAGGAAGCATTTTATATTGAAGTTGTTTGCTTCTTGCAAAGAACAGTTTTTGTGTGTTTTAGCATTAATAAAAATATAATCATGGAGATACATTTTTCATTGAAATTCTTAAACCAATAATAAGAATAATAATAATATATACTCAAAATAGGACTTCAAATGAGTGCTTAAGAAGATAGTTAGAACTACAAGTTAGAATAAACAGTAGTAAATTTTTGCTTTATATTATAACATGTGAAAGTTTTATACTGTAACATTTAAAACTTATTAGTTATGTAACGCCCCTATATGGGGGTTAACAGTTTTTAATGAGATAAAAT
Source organism: Artocarpus heterophyllus (assembly GCA_025403435.1). Classification (NCBI taxonomy): domain Eukaryota; kingdom Viridiplantae; phylum Streptophyta; class Magnoliopsida; order Rosales; family Moraceae; genus Artocarpus; species Artocarpus heterophyllus. The sequence goes on along the minus strand of CM046330.1, from coordinate 30,614,682 downwards.
AAAAATAAATAATAAAAGTAAAACCTTAAAAATAAAATTTGCCCGGGACTTAAATGAAAACTCTCAACTCAAAAATAAAAATATAAACGACAAATAAACCACAGTTTAATGTAGCACCTTAAATTTAATAATATAAACTGTTGTCATCATCATTTTAACCCTCAACACATTGTAATACAGTCACAGAAAGTAACAATTGATGCTTACATTATCATGAAGAACATTCTCAACAATTGAAGCAATCCCAATGTAATATAGCTACATCACTTCCTCAACTATATTTCTCGTAGCCACCTCACACTTAGTGAGTCCTGAAAAGATATAAACATAAGGGAATGAGCAACACTATGCTCAGTAGAGAAAGCCATTACTCACCTTTAGGTTTTTATCATTACCACATTAAAATCTGCATGGTTAGTAAGTCACATCATATTCCAGATTATGAGGTTTATTATGATCACATCTTATGGATACCGTAGTTAATCATTACCAAGTGTCATAATTACACATTTATACAAATATTACCAATCATCATTGTTCCTAGGTATCCATGTTAAATTGAGTATCACTCAACTCATCGAAACCCAAATGGGCGCACTTGATCACCCTATAAACATTCCAAGGGTGTTCCGGTGAGGGGACATCAAGCCCCGAGTCCTCACCAAGTCAATTCCTGTACAGTGTGTTCTGGGACTTTCAACCCAAGGAAGCGTCATCGCCTTCCCCCTATTTTACCTTTTAGGGTATTCATGCCCAAGGACGTAACCGTCGCCCTCTTCATGTCTCACCATTTCTCTATATTAAATCATTATTAATATAGTCAGTTTTCCTAACCATGCTTCTCAATTTATAACATGTGTCAATTCATTATGTTCCTCGCCGTACAATACAAGACGAGTCCATGTCATAGTTTCATATGTGATACTCATATAATATCAGTTCAACATAGATATAGATATATTGCGGCAAAACAATCAATTTTAATTCTATAAAAACCTCACAAAAGATGAGTAATAGAATCCCTACCTTTCAAGCTTATCAACAGTCTCTTAATCCTGGAATCAATTAACGTTAGCTCCATACTCCCTTGATCCTAAGGCGTGCATAAGGACAATTAAAACTAAAGCACAACATACAACTACATTCATAAAATTCATTTTAATTTAATCTTAGAATTTCAAGAAATAACCACTGCCCATAGAGGTATTACAAAGTTTAACAATATAAATTTTCTGTCTAGGGCATATACACTTAGACTTCATACATATGCTCCAAAATAGCAACAAACATATACTTAGGTTTAAGAACGCAAATTTGAATAATCCTTTAGTATAAAAGAAAATTTATAAATGAAAGACTAAATTTGTTCATAAGATTCTAACCTCGGATTATGGTTAGTTGGAAGCTTGAAATGGCTTCAAAACAGGTTCCTTTACTTCGGTATGACTGAAATTCTTGCTCAAATGGAGGTGATGGTGGCTGATTTTTATGGCTGCCTTGAAGAAGTTCTCTAAGTATTTTGCTTCAGCAAAGAAATGAGAAGAAGAGTGTGGGAACCGTGGAAGAGAAAGGAAGAAAAGATGAAGTCTTTGAAGAGAAGTGATAGAAACAATTATAGAGGAGACATGTTAAAGCATGTCACGGAGGAAATAAAGAAAATGAGGGTCAAGAGTAGTTGGAAAAGATATCCTTATGTCTCATCTAAAGACTTTAACACACATAATGCCAATATGACATTTTTGAGATTTATTAGAAGTTCTAAGGCTTTTTAGTAATCATACTAAATAAATATAGGAGAATTTTAGAAAATTTAAAAATAGATAAAAATAAATATTATAAAATAAATTTAAATGAAGCAATTTTTTTATACATTAAAAATTAATTTAATTACCTCAATACCCGTTAGGAGAATAACGGGTGTCACAGCTCTACCCCCTTAAAGAATTTCGTCCTCGAAATTTCAATTCTAGCAATACTAGTAAAAATTATGATTCCACTATGATTCCAATTCTGAGTCTAAACCGTTAATGTTGTTTGTCCTCCACTTATTTACTTGCATAATAAATCTTACTCCTAAATCCCTCAATGAGAGTATTTCTGACAAGTTTCAACTTGTAACACCGTATAATAGTCTAAGAATCTGATCAGGCATACATATTTACCATACCATGATTCCAGTCCTTCATTGTCCATGGACTGTGATTTACAATCACATTTAAGGAGATTGCCAGAGAAATTTTATATACTTCATCTTTAGGTTCCTTTTCCTTTTTGAGTAAAGAAAAGTCAAATATATTTGATTTCATACCTCAACTAATAAACTAGAACATAATCATAAAACATATATCACAAACACTTTTATTCAAAACTATACATTAAACTTACTCATAGAGATATTAAACGGAATCTCAGAGTTGCAAACATACCCGACATATTTTTCATTAAACAGCTATCCTCATGACACAAACATTCAATCCAAATAATATACTCATATTTCATATGGAATATCCTCATAACTGACTCTGGTACTTCCACATAATATTAACAGAATATTACACATTACAAACATAATACGGATACGTTTCGAGAGTACAAGGCACTCCGTATACCAGCTATCCATATCATGCATGCTTAGAGGATACAAAAACATCGATAAACAAAAGATCGGACCTTAAGAAGGATGCGTTTCGAGAGCATCAAGTACTCCGTATCCAGCCATCCCGGCATTAGGCTCAATGAATCTAAAAGATTTAACAACGACGTACCACAAGAAACACATAATACAAGGCAAACGGTTATTCGTAACACACGAAATACGGACACACATGCCTACATGCCAAAGATAAAACAAAAAGATTACAGATGGAGATTCAAATCAATTGGCCGCTCCCGGCTTTCCCTTTCCCATTCAAGCTTGGATGTTGCAGTGTCGGATTCTGGATGTATGATTTGCATTTTATCTATCAATTCCTCAGCTGTTGAAGCAGTGACAAAGATTTGTCTCTCCGATTCTGTAGTGATGTTTTCTTCCACAGCGTAATCTAGAAATTTTAAAAGACCGTCATAAAAACCCTTTACGTTCAGCAGTCCCAAAGGTTTGGAATAAAAGCCCAACAATTGCCCACAAGCAACTATAAATATTTCCTCAAGAGTACCTAGACCACCAGGTAATGCTATAAAAGCATCAGAATTATAGATTATGTCTTTAAAATTTTTAGGGATACTCCTGACTCCTTCTCCCTTACCTATGGCTTCCTTACAAAGGTTTCCTTCAACTGGAATATGAGGCCAAATTCTTACATCAGTAGCGTCGCTAGACCTAGCTGCTAGTGCCATATTTACCATCATTTTTATACTACCACCCCCATAGATTATGTTAATCTTCTTGCGTGCTAGGACTTGCCCTAAGTGATTTGCAGCTTCTAAATAAGCTTTATCTTTTCCAAAGCTGGAACCACAAAAGACACAGACATTCTTTATTTTCTTCGTGGACTGGGAGGTAGACATATTTGGTTTATAGAAGTGGTTGCTTAATGTCTGCTCCACTTAGACTTCGGGTTCTACATGAGATTTTAAAGATGAGAAATATACAAAAAGGGCTAAAGAGATAGACGAGTAGGTAATGAAAAAGTAATCCAAAGATTTAAACAAAATCTTGTGCGGATAAGAAAGTAAGATAAGGTGATTGATAGTTTATAGAAAATCTGATTCACTTTTTGAAAAAGATTAGACTCTAATTGTATAACTTTTGACAATTGAGAACAATTCGACAAAAGACCCTCTTGACACAACTGTAGACTTTTTGACAAATATACACAAAGTCTAGAAATTTAATATAAACGACAAATACTGTAGAACTTTTGAAATTTGAGACACAAATCTTGAAATATCTGGATAAGCTTTTCAAAATTCAAACATATTACTGTACCGTATGTAACGTGTCTAATAAGATAATATATTTTATTATATATATATTTAAGAAAATCATAAATTAAATAAGATATTAACACTTACTGTATCAATCTAATAATCACAATTATTTCAAACACAAAAGCAAATATTCTGAGTAAAAGAAAAACACAAACTGTTGAACATCAGCTAAAACTGCTTCAAATAAGTAAAGACTAAATAACCTTTATAGAGCGATGACTTATTCCCCATCCAGTTTTCTTATGGCTTGGCAAACAGGATCTAGAAATACCATATTCCTGAGGCGTTGTCTTTCTGTATAAAATTTAGGCCAGAGTTTAAAAATAGCTCCTTGAACATATCCACTAGGGTGACCGTGGATAGGAGGATGGATGCTATCCAAGTTCTCCTTTGAAAGTCCATCCCTACAAAACCTTATTTTATCCTCTCTATTCGTAGACATATAACCAGGTGAAGTACATTTACCGTTACAATTTTGTCTTCCACATTTGTTACAAGTGATCACGATGGCACGAGCTCTTCTTTTCATTGCACTACGACTGGTACCTGTTCCTGGTAAACCGACATCTTGACTAAAGTCACTCGGACGGATTTTCCCCTCTATCAACATTCTCACATCACAAGGGATGCCAAAACGCATAAGAATCCACAACCGAGTAATTCTAGCCTTGTATTTCTTTCTGAGAATCTTTTGGGAGAGTGATGGGAAATACTTTCTCAGGTGTTGGTACTTTGGGTCCATGATGAGATGAAAGAAGAGTAAATAGAAAGAAAAAATTAAGATAGTAAATTGCAGAATCCTAGAATTCCTTCTTCTTTTAGAGAAAAAGAAGAATTTTTAATGAAAAAGAAGAGGATTTGCGATTTAGAGAGAAAATAACAAATTAAGAGAGAAAAAGTGAACTCGGAGAAATAAGCTCCTATGCACAGTAAACGTATTTGTAAACATTAATTAAACCACTGTATATGACACGTATAGAGACCACGTGGGAGAGACAGTGTGAATCAAACTGATTTAAGATTTGAACTAGGCCCAAATGTTCTTAGTTGAAAATGGTCAGGTTGTTTCGAGCCTTAACACATTTAGAACGAGTTAAATAACAAACATAAAATTGAAAACCAATTTGTATAAATCTTAAACCCAATTTAAAGCCCACTATAGATAAAGTTAACTATGAACAACAAATCTAATTTAACGACAACAAGGATCTTCCTGAATGATATTTAAAATCATTTCATAACAGCATAATCTTCCAACAACTCAAATAATTTTGTTTTAATCAAAACCTTATTGAACAATGCATACACCCATATGTTATTCCTAATACTCAACATCTATCAATGGATTCATCATCATTACTACCAAGGGTTTAGAATGCGACTAACCTTGAAATCAATACGATTTACGTCTTTCAACATAGACCATATCAATGAACAAAGACACTTGATGTTACTACTTAAGAACATCTACAATCCCCACAATTCTACTCATACAATATATAATTTCCTCATATAACAAAATCTTAGGTAACCAAAAGATTCACTGATACACTTAAATACAATGTACGTAACAAAATATTCCAATTTTGAGATTCATGCATTCTAGACTTTACACAGTCTCAACAGACCAAAAGTCTAACATTTTTCTCTCTCAAGATTCAATACCATGATTCCCAACTTATATCATATTCCTCAAATAAATAGAACTTTCAAGAAAAGATATTGACACTTATGTGCTCCATCGAATCCACACATAATCATTACTTAGGTTTGAATCAATTACGAAAAATTTGGCATATCTATGTCAAACTTTAAAATCAATAAATCAAGCCTTATATTTCTTATTGTTTTTCACGAGACAAAAGGCTCTTAAATCCTCGTATCTATACGAATTTCTCATCGTTTATACGAATTAAATATGCTTAGAGATCCAAATATTATACGAATCTCTCATAAGCATTCTACTTATAAACTCATTTCATATAATTATCATTCCCTCATAACTATTAATACTTTCCTTCTATATAATTATTGTACTCATATAACCATTAGTATTTTCATTCTATGGCCTTTCCATGTTACATCCTTCTAAACTGTATAAATCAATGTGAAGGTTCATTTTGATGATGACACTGAAAATTCAACTTCAAAACCATCTCAAAAATATATTTTTTTAAAGTGGTGCTACACTCCCTAGGTTAACCGAACCTAGGCTCTGATACCAAAAATTCTGTAACGCCCCTATATGGGGGTTAACAGTTTTTAATGAGATAAAATAAAAATAAATAATAAAAGTAAAACCTTAAAAATAAAATTTGCCCGGGACTTAAATGAAAACTCTCAACTCAAAAATAAAAATATAAACGACAAATAAACCACAGTTTAATGTAGCACCTTAAATTTAATAATATAAACTGTTGTCATCATCATTTTAACCCTCAACACATTGTAATACAGTCACAGAAAGTAACAATTGATGCTTACATTATCATGAAGAACATTCTCAACAATTGAAGCAATCCCAATGTAATATAGCTACATCACTTCCTCAACTATATTTCTCGTAGCCACCTCACACTTAGTGAGTCCTGAAAAGATATAAACATAAGGGAATGAGCAACACTATGCTCAGTAGAGAAAGCCATTACTCACCTTTAGGTTTTTATCATTACCACATTAAAATCTGCATGGTTAGTAAGTCACATCATATTCCAGATTATGAGGTTTATTATGATCACATCTTATGGATACCGTAGTTAATCATTACCAAGTGTCATAATTACACATTTATACAAATATTACCAATCATCATTGTTCCTAGGTATCCATGTTAAATTGAGTATCACTCAACTCATCGAAACCCAAATGGGCGCACTTGATCACCCTATAAACATTCCAAGGGTGTTCCGGTGAGGGGACATCAAGCCCCGAGTCCTCACCAAGTCAATTCCTGTACAGTGTGTTCTGGGACTTTCAACCCAAGGAAGCGTCATCGCCTTCCCCCTATTTTACCTTTTAGGGTATTCATGCCCAAGGACGTAACCGTCGCCCTCTTCATGTCTCACCATTTCTCTATATTAAATCATTATTAATATAGTCAGTTTTCCTAACCATGCTTCTCAATTTATAACATGTGTCAATTCATTATGTTCCTCGCCGTACAATACAAGACGAGTCCATGTCATAGTTTCATATGTGATACTCATATAATATCAGTTCAACATAGATATAGATATATTGCGGCAAAACAATCAATTTTAATTCTATAAAAACCTCACAAAAGATGAGTAATAGAATCCCTACCTTTCAAGCTTATCAACAGTCTCTTAATCCTGGAATCAATTAACGTTAGCTCCATACTCCCTTGATCCTAAGGCGTGCATAAGGACAATTAAAACTAAAGCACAACATACAACTACATTCATAAAATTCATTTTAATTTAATCTTAGAATTTCAAGAAATAACCACTGCCCATAGAGGTATTACAAAGTTTAACAATATAAATTTTCTGTCTAGGGCATATACACTTAGACTTCATACATATGCTCCAAAATAGCAACAAACATATACTTAGGTTTAAGAACGCAAATTTGAATAATCCTTTAGTATAAAAGAAAATTTATAAATGAAAGACTAAATTTGTTCATAAGATTCTAACCTCGGATTATGGTTAGTTGGAAGCTTGAAATGGCTTCAAAACAGGTTCCTTTACTTCGGTATGACTGAAATTCTTGCTCAAATGGAGGTGATGGTGGCTGATTTTTATGGCTGCCTTGAAGAAGTTCTCTAAGTATTTTGCTTCAGCAAAGAAATGAGAAGAAGAGTGTGGGAACCGTGGAAGAGAAAGGAAGAAAAGATGAAGTCTTTGAAGAGAAGTGATAGAAACAATTATAGAGGAGACATGTTAAAGCATGTCACGGAGGAAATAAAGAAAATGAGGGTCAAGAGTAGTTGGAAAAGATATCCTTATGTCTCATCTAAAGACTTTAACACACATAATGCCAATATGACATTTTTGAGATTTATTAGAAGTTCTAAGGCTTTTTAGTAATCATACTAAATAAATATAGGAGAATTTTAGAAAATTTAAAAATAGATAAAAATAAATATTATAAAATAAATTTAAATGAAGCAATTTTTTTTATACATTAAAAATTAATTTAATTACCTCAATACCCGTTAGGAGAATAACGGATGTCACAAGTTACAACTAGATTGCCAAACGAAACCTACACATATAAATTATTACATATACAATACAAATTTTTCATGGCACAAGTATTGCTTTGTTGTGTTGATTAAAAGAGAGTTTCATCAATGACACAACACTTAAGACACATTGACTTTGCATCAAAAGAAAAAGAAAAAAATAAGTGATTTTCATATTTAGTTTAATAATATGTTTACTTTTTTATTAACAATAATGTGTTTACTTATAAAATCAATTATAAGTATTTTGTGTGCTCTACAAAATATAGAAAATAGAGAACGGGAACAATCCTTGTATTCTTCTTCATATTCAGGTCGTTTGGCAAACCATTTGTAACTAAAAATTTTAGTTTAAAAACTATAGCATGTGAGAAACCTACACTATTGCAACTTTTGCTTTTAATTGTAGCCGTTTATAGCTTTACAATATAATTAGTTAGAACTAATTGGTTTCAACCGACTTGCCGAATTCCCACTCTTTTGGTCCAATTCTCTAGAGTTCAAATTAAGTTTTAACTCTTCTCCTAAACACTCCTATTGTTAAAAAAAAAAAAAAAAAAGGTGCTCATTATCACATTAACAAGTCATATAATGATGAGTAAAAAATTGTTCCCATAATGATTGCTTATCTACTAAGTACCAAAATTATTTTAACTCTAGTTTAATTTAAATTAATTGAAAATAGAAAGATGGCATTGAGAAAGTAAAAGTAAAACTGGAATTAAACAAGAAGAAAAATTAAATAGATTGAAATTCAATAAATTAAAGAGTTCGATGTTTTATTTCACCATAATTAGTATGCTCTAATTCTTATATCTCATTAGTATGATTTATTTCCACTAGCCTCTCCTAAGGTCTAACGAACATACCCATAAAAGCCGACTCACTATAACCCTTTATGAATTAAAACAATCAAGAATTCATTATATTTTGTGGTTCTTATTTGACGATTATATAAGCTATGAAATATATTCTTATCTCACATACAATATATGGCATTTAACACAACGAGCTAAACACATAAATCTCCTTCTAGTTTCATTATGATTAAAAAAATCATCTAGATAATGATCAATTATTTAGAAACATTAAAATATTATAGAACACCCAGCTAGGAAAAATACTTTATCAACTAAACTGAAAGAGAAAATCAAAATATTATAGTTAGGTTACATCGTAATATTAGAAAATAAAATTAATTCATGTTAAAAATATATAAAATCTTAAACATGGTTCTAAACATGAAGAGAAAAAAAAAAAAGAGCTAGAAAAATTAAATTAAATTGAAGCCTTCTCCATCTCCAAATCATTTCGTCTTCTTCTTCATATTGGGCTCTTTTTCTCCCTCTTTTTTGCTACCATGAAGATCCCTAATAAACCCTAAAACCCTTATTTATAAATATCCAGACAAAAGGAACTTTAAAATTCTGATTCAATAATTTCCCAAAAGATTCTCATCAGGGCGCCGTAACTTCAGCATCCTAGCGCCATGGTACCAACAGCTTGAATAGGGCCTTTGTCAACCCAGTGCAGCGACCTCCTTCAATCAGAGCTGCGACTTAGGGCTCTTTGGATTTTGTACTCCACAACGTTCTCTTGTAGAGCCACGGCTTCCAAATCCCATGATTGTAGCTTCAAGCTCTCAAATCTTCATTTAGTCCTTCAAATTGGCACATTTTTTTTCTAAGTCTTGTGAACTTCATTAAGAACATCATATTTTCCTTATCTACCAAAAAAATACAAAAACAACTCAAAAGCTAAAAAATACTCATAAAAACCAACAAAAAATAAAGCTAAGGGCATTCAAATTATGTAAAAAATCGATTGATTCCCTATCAAAAAGAGAGTGACTTCATCCTTACTTTGCTACCTTGCATTTTTTGCATGGTAAAACAAGATTGCCAACCTTGTTATGTTAGTAGAGTTCCCTTAGTCTGGACTATAAATAGGTACAATAAACAAATGTTCAAACACAACAAATCAAATACTTATACACAAAGGCTTAACATGGCTGTAATCTCCCACCAGCAAAGCATACTTTACAGCAGGTTTTCATCAATCTCATACTAATATCTTCCAAAACAAGTAATCCTCTTCACCATTCTTTATAGTCATGTTTATTGCACGAATAAGTAGTTAGATTTTTCATCAGTCCATGTTCGAATATCATCCTACTTATTTGCTAGGATACTTTGTTGATGCTTACCGAGGTCCGGCATTGAATCAACACCACGTGCGGCTGCGCACGATACTCAGCTCTTTCCGGTTCGCCTCTGCCTGGTCGGGTGTACCTACAACAAGAGGAGGGACGCTTCAGAGGTAAGCGAAAAGGGTTAGTCAACAAATAAGGGCTCTTTGATGCTCAAGGCAAGAGTTGCTCGACAGAGGACGGGAGCTTATTAGGTGGGAAGGAGCATGCCTCTTAGAATGCAATAAATGCATCCTATTTATAGGTTGCCACTTGGATCAGGCGTTAGGTAGGTTTTGCCTACAACCTGGGTGTCACATCAAGGCATGTCAGGCAGTAGGTAACAAGTGTCACGTCCCTCCGTAGATGGATTGGCCTCCATCAGACGGTGAGTTGTTTGCCATCTATTAGCTCGTGGTGGCGAGTAGCAGTCTACTTGTGAATGACAATAATCCGACCTGAGCCGGTATATAGTCCGAGGTGGCAACCTGTTGAGCTGCGGCCCTGGAGGCCCTGAGAAGCACCTTAGACGCAACGTCCATTGTCGTCGGGGTCGGTAGTCTGTTCCTTAGTAACTCTGCGGAGCTGTTTAACCGACCACCCAGAGTTTGCCCCTTCGGCAGTGGCGCCGAGCTCACCCTCAACATTAGCCCCTCAGTTCACCTGGTTGGTGTCCGGCTGGGTGGACTACGCCAAGTGGGTGAGGTCGGCTGGACAAAGAAGACCAAATGGTGTTTCGAAGTGGTGCGAAACGAAAGGTTGTGCGGATTAATCGGGGGGCACGTGTCTCTCAACGGTGGACTACACCGCCTCACAAGCGTAATCATCGTGCCTCTTTATTTTCTGCACCCAGATTTCTCACCTAAAATGGCTATAAACAGGGCATTCTTTCTTGTCATTTTCACGCGACTAAGGCCATATTTCACACCCACTGAGTTTCTAGCTGCCGAGCTATAATTATTAGTCCAAAGACTTTACGTTCTAAAGCTACCACAGCCCGATCATGTAATTTTCCTGAGGAGCACGAAAGATGAGTGATGTGTCAGATTCCCAGAACGTCAACATTTCCTGGTCATAAAGCAGCCCTGAGGCCAGCTTGCCCACTGTAGAGGTCGATATTGAAAGTATATCCCTGGAGTGGGGTGGGGCTGGTCGACTCGAGCAAATACTGAGGGTTGACTCTTAGACTATTCCCAAGCAGGAGTTCCTCAACCTGCTGGATGCGGAGCGCCCAGTGAGGCCGTGCAAGGGCGAGAACCCTTACATCGGGACGGCCACTGCAGGCTCTTCCCAAGTTATTGCCCGGGAGCGAGCTGAGCTATAGGCAGCGGGCGATGTTTCGAGCACCTCCAGCCGAGATTCTGGAGTGCCTGTCCAGGTTGCAGGCAGGATTACTGTCGATATTTTCGACGAGGAGCAGGGGCTGAAGAGACAGTAGGGGAGGCAGAGCAGGCCGCCGAAGTCAAGGAAGACGAAAGGGTCTGAGTCACTCGGGTCCGGGGAGTGACAACCTACAGGATGACCCGGCCCGGACAGACCTCGGCAGCAGCATACTCCAGCACCATAACAGAGTCTTGGCTCGAGGACCTACGCGCCGAGTTCGACATCTCGGGCGACGTCATCCTTATTGTGCCCGAGGAGAATGATTCACCCCTAGACCCGCCCGAGGGGTATATAACGCTATACGCTGAGTTTTTTAGAGCTGGGCTGCGCCTCCCGTTCCATCCGTTCCTCCACCGGGCACTAAATAACTTTAATGTGTGCCCGACTCAGTTTAACCCAAACAGTTACAGATCGCTGGTCGGGATGTACATGCTATGGAGGTATCACCGGACAACTGAGATGTCGTTGGAAGCATTTAAACAAGTGTAATGACAATTTCAACTTGCTATGCAAAGATGAAGGCTTTGTGGGAACAATTAAATGGTTTCTCAAGACCTCACGATGCATCTTGCAAAGGGTGCACTTGTGGTGTAGCTGCTAGAGAAAAGGAAGAGGAGAGACTCCCATCAATTTCTCATGGGATTGAATGACGCCTTTAGCGTCGCGAGATCGAATATTCTTTGCAAGGATCCGCTGCCTAGCCTACCAAATGCTTATTCCTTGCTAACCTCAGAGGAAGTCACTGTTGGGAAACACTAGATGGGGGATTTTGAAAAATAACTTTAAGAAAAAAGGATTTTAGGCAAATGACTTTTTTTTTTGGTAGTTTTTTGACGCCAAAAAACATGCTTTTTAGGCATGAAAACTATTTCAGTTTTTTTTTTTTAACTCTGTTAAGGTTCCTCTTCTCGTTACAGTTATTTTCGTCTTTTTTTTTTTAAAAAAATTAAGACAGTTTACCTACATAAAAAAGTGTGTTTTTTTTAGTAAAAAAAAAAACATTTCCTCATATAGGATTTTTTTTTTTTGCCTTTTGTCAAATTCTTCCCACCAGATTAGTGAACCGGTAGCCTTCAAAGTCAACACAAAAAAGGGAAAAGAGCAGGGAAGAGGCCTAAATGGGACCATTGCGGGAAGATCGAACGCGGGAAGCAGTCTCGTTTCGAGATTATCAAATTGGCAAGTAAAACAGAAAAACAAGCATGCCTCTCCTGTCGCTGCTGTGGAGACCAAAGAAACCATGCAGACTCAACAACAAATGAATTTCACCCAAGAGCAATATAACCAGTTGTTGGCGTTGCTGGCTAAGGAGAACCAGATCACTTCTACAGTCAACTTTATTAGTAATATCAATTCGACTACATAGATTCTTGATAATGGAGCATCTGATCATGTAATATCAGCCGCAAAATTATTAAAGAATACCATTAAACCTATTTTACTGATTAAAGTTGTCTTGCCTGATGGAGATTGGGCAGAAGCAAAGTTAATTGGAGATGTAGAGTTAAATGGAAGTTTTTTGCTCAAAAACGTTTTATACCTGCCTAATTTCAATTGTAATTTGATCTCAATTAGAAAATTGACACAGCAACTAAGATGTTCTGTTATGTTTTCACAAAATGAATGCATCATATAGGACCTTGCCAACAAGACGGTGATCGGATCGGGTAAGCTGAGAGGGGGGGCTCTACCGACTGGATGAAGGCTCAAGTCGGAAAATCTACGCAGCTGAGTCTAATATGCAAGCTGATTTGTTTCATCGAAGATTAGGGCATTTTTCTTTATCTAGGATAAAGGATTTTTCAGATGTTTTTGTCTTGAAAAATGAGGAGAAGCTGGGGCCTTGTGATGTTTGCCACCATGCTAAACAATGTCAAAAGAAATTTCCTATTGGGAATAATAAATCAATGAATATTTTTTATTTGGTTCATGCTGGTACTTGGGGCCCTTATCGTTTCAAAACACGTTATGGCTACTCATATTTTCTCCCAATTGTTCATGATTATTCTAGAAGCAACTGGATTTATTTGGTGAGACAAAGATTTGAGGCACCAATAATTTTTCGAGCACTTTGTCAAACTTGTCAAGACACAATTTGAAAAGCAAGTCAATCAAGTTTGATCTTGATAACGCACTTGAGCTTGTCTCTTGAAGCTTCAGACAATTTGTTGTTGACGAAGGAATGCTTCATCAAACTACGTGCTCTCATGCACCTCAACAAAACGGTATCGTTGAGAGGAAACACTGCCATCTCCTTGAAGTCACTCGCGCCTTGATGTTTCAATCTAACCTTCCATTGCATTACTGGGGTGCGTGCATTATGACTGCAGCACATTTGATCAGCATAATGCCGAGTAAGCGTCTTGGTGGAAAAACCCCCTATGAGTTGCTTTTTGGATAGAAACCACATATGAGCACTTATGTGTGCTTAGGTGCTTATGTTATGTCTATGTCAAGCCAAAGCCACATGACAAGTTTAAAGCTAGATCTCGAAGGTATGTCTTTCTTGGTTACACAAAAGGAAAGAATGGGTATAAGGTTTTAGATCTTGAGACCAAGAAGATCTTTGACTCATGAGATGTGGTCTTTTATGAAGACATTTTTCCCTTTCAAGACAATGATCAGAAAGAGGTGAACCATTCCCAAATGCCTCACAGTATCCACCGAAATGATGAAGAGTCAGAAGACAATGAGGATTTGGAAGAAAATGAGGAAAATATGCTTGTAGAAGATGCTCTAATTGAAGAACGTCTTAACGAGACAGGAAGGCCAATTCGAGAACGTCGAACGCCACAATATCCTGATGATTACGTTCTCGGTGTCAATTCTGAAGCTAGCCCTCCCTCACACCAAACCGATCCAATCAAACCCCAGTTGTCCAAGGTAGAGGATGAAGGTACATTCAAAACCGAATCTTTATTTAGAACTAATGATGCTTTGATGACTATTGCCAGACATGCATATGCTGTTGACAACGCAAACAATATACATAGATTATTGCTTGAGCCTAGCAATTTTGAGGAAGCATCACAACACCCTGAGTGAAGAGCTGCCATGGAAAAGGATTTGAAAGCACTTACTAATTACCAGACATGGAGTGTCGTTCAGTTGCCAAGGGGGAAAACGAGCTATTGGTTCAAAGTGGGTGTTCAGAATCAAGTATAAACCAAACGGTACAGTAGAAAAATACGAAGCGAGACTGGTTGCTAAAGGGTATAGTCAGATTAAGGGAGAGGATTACAATGAAACCTTTGCTTCTGTGGTAAAATTTGCCTCTATTAATGTCTCATTGCACTTGCTGTTGCCAGAGGAGGGACTCTACACCAACTTGATGTCAACAATGCATTCTTGAATGGGGATCTTGACGAAGAAGCGCATATGAAGCTGCCTCAAGGGTTTCACAATGGAAACAATAAGCTTGTTTGTCGACTATACAAGTCACTATATGGTCTCAAACAAGCTTCTAGGCAGTGGTTTGGTAAGCTCTCCGATGCCTTGGTCTCTTATGGTTTTCATCAAAACAATTCAGAAAATTCTCTCTTCACCATGAAGAAGGGAGATGACAAGCTTCTTGTGTTGGTCTACGTTGATGATATTATTGTCACGGGAAACAATAATGAAAAGTGCATCCAATTCAAACGGTATCTCCAAAGCCAATTCCAAATCAAGGATTTAGGTGCATTAACGTACTTTCTTAGTTTGGAGATCAAGAGAACCGAAGATGGTGTCCACTTGAATCAAAGGAAAGTATGCTCAAGATTTTTTTGGAGAAGCGGGTGTTAAGCACATGAGGAAGGTCCACACACCGATACCACAACAGCATGGTCTTTCGGCAGATGAAGGAACACCACTTTCCGACAGGCGTGAATATAGACGGCTCATAGGCAAGCTTCTTTGTTTGACTTTGACTTGCCCAGACTTAACCTATGCAGTACACCTTTTAGCCAGTTCCTTCAACATCGCAGGGAGCCACACATGAATATGGCTAAGTGTGTCATTAGGTACATAAGTGGAACATTAGCTAATGGGCTCTTCTGTCCAAGAAATAATGATCTAGTCTTGAAGGCTTATTGTGATGTAGATTGGGGAGCATGTCCGAGGACGCGATAGTCCACGACGGGATTCATTTGTTTCCTTGGTAATGCTCCCTTGACATGGCGCTCAAAGCGCCAGCCTACTGTTTCTCTTTCATCAACTGAAGCCGAGTACCGTGCTATGGCGAAGGTAACAAAAGAGATAGTTTGATTAACTGCTATACTCAAAGACATGTTTGTTGAGGTTCCAAGGCCTATTTCTTTATATTGTGATAATCAATCCGCAATCCACATCACCACCAATCCAGTTTTTCATGAGCAGACCAAACATATTGAAATGGATTGTCATTTCGTTCGCAAAAAATATGAAGAAAAGCTACTGAAGTTTGTTTTTGTGTCGCCTCATTTTCAACTTGCGGACATATTCACAAAAGGTCTTGGTCATATCCAGTTTCACTCCATCATGCGGTCGATTGGTTTTGACAACACTGATCTTCAGCTTGAGGGAAGCAATGATGTTCACTCTGCTAGCAAGCCTTGATGCGTTTCTCTGCCACATCAGCTTAAGGGAGGCTCTTGCGTGAACTATGTGATTACGGTTGCAAAACCAAATCTCGTCAAATGTCACCAACCACTTGATTGCTCCATTTTCGGCTAGGTGATAACTGGTTGCCCTTATTTGCTGCTCAAGATCAAGTCTCTCCTTACTTTTAGATATTAGTTATTGTTGTTGCCTCTTTTACTCAAGTTTCTCTTTTCTTTTCTACTTTCTGTTTTGTTCATGATAGCATAAATATGCTACTTCGCTGCAAGTTTGTTTGATGAAGCAAAAAATAAAAGAATTCTCTATTCTCTTAATTTTATAAGTTTTAAATTGTTTGAGTGGTTTGAACCAATTCTGCAAAGACATGTTAAGTATGCTAATACTCCACATAATGTCATTTATCACTTTTTTTTTTAATTTTCTTTTGAAAGTGAAAATGGTTACATCAAGCTAACGAAGTGATTATATCAAGAGAAACAAAATCCACATAAGGCCTCTTTACCTAACTGTAACGGAATGTACTAGACAACATAATGAAATTGGAATGGGAAATAAAATAATAGGAATGAAGCATTCCTTTCTAGTGTTTGCATAATTAATAATCATTGAATTATACGATTTGAATTTAGACATCTAAGTAATTTTAGCATTTATTTTCTTTGATAGGAAGTCAATATCAAATAGATGTGATAATTGACCTTTTCTTTGCTTATTTCGTATACTATATGAGGTCAACAAAACTATCATTACCAATTTTTGAAAGTAAACACATTATTAAAAGAGAAAAAGAATCACTCTTCACATTTAATTTCCCTTTAATGTAAAAGAAGCGCGCCCTTAATGTAGCAACGTAGGATTGTTTATGAGGTGCTCTATTTACACACTCCGCTTTACTATTTACACAACCCTTCAAATCAAATTTCTTATAATGAAATGACAAAAAAAGACAACTACAATAGACTTGATTATGTAATTAAATTCTATTTAAAAGATAGAAAATGTTGATACTTTTTTTCCTTCTACAAACACATGTTCCACATGCCACATTTTCAAATTAGCAACCTCCTAGTACAAATTCTTCTTATGTTGAAATTTAAACAAAACCCTAATTTTTACTTTTTAATGACTATGCTTAAAAATGTATGTTAAATTTTCTTTGCTATTTGCTACAACGTTCTTTTATGTTTTTCTTTTTCGTTTCCATTTTGTGCCTTTTTTTTTTTTTTTGCCTATATAATGGTTTGATAGTAGTTTGTTTGGCAAATTTTGTTTCAACAAAAATTTTTTTTTTGTTACAGTATAAAGTTCTCACATGCTACAATATTTAAAAAAAATAAGCTATAAAATAATGCTCTTAAGTGCTATAGTTTTTTTTAAAAAAATTAATTGAAATCATACTTCCTAAATACCCTACAAAGATGCACCGTTGGTCTTTGCCATGTAAAAAGGCATTTGTATGATTGTGTACTGGATGTTTCTTTCTTTTTTTTTTTTTCTTGTTATTTTGTTTACGTATTGTTTATTTGCTTTTTTTATTTAATAAGAGTTACAATGTTATGTTTATCTTTCAAAAAACCATAATAGTAAATATATATTTTTTAATTAACAAATTTCTTTTATTTATGAAAAAATGTGTCATATCTAAAACTTCAACAAAAAATCCAAAAAATAGAAAAGAAATATAGAGAGAATAAGAAATGAGAATATTAAAATTGTGAAAAGAAAAAATAAAGCAGTTGAGAAGTAAAATATTAGGGTTAATTTGAAAACTATAAAGGTGTATAATAAACAAATCTAATTATTTTAAAATTATAATAAAGTGTGTTTAAAAATTGAGTGTAAAGAGTTTAAAAGGATTAGATGTGTCAAGAGAACCGCTCTTTTTTATAACTTGGAAACCCTCTCTCTTTAACCAAAGAAAAAAAAAAGGAGGAGAGAGAAAGAAAGAAAGAAAGAAAGAAAAACCTAGAAATTCTTTTAATTAATTGCAACACCATATAGGTATACAACCAAACATTTAACTCCTGAGTTGATAGCTACATGTGTAACGTCCCGAAATTTATTTAACATTAATGTAATGTAAATGATGAATTAGTGTGCCATAATTAAAGTTTTAACTTTAATTAGATTATTTGGTTGGATTTTGAGTTTTTGGTTGTTTTGTTAAATTGATTTGTTCAAATGATTTCTTATTGTTTTAAAATGATGTTTTGAGTTTTAAAACACAACAATTTGTAAAATGTTAAAAATACTCCGTTTTGCAAAACCGTGGGCGGCACATGATTTTCGCACAGTAAAACCGCCCACCGATTTTCTCTATTTATTTCCTTCCTTCCTCTCTCTCTCCTCACTCTCCCGCAACACCTCTCTCTCTCTTCTCTCTCTCTCGGCAGCTCCCTCTCTCTCTCTCTCAATCTCTTTCAAAAAATTTTGAACTCCATTCGAATCCAAGCTTCGGAACAGCAAGGAGGAAGCTCGGGGACGTGATTCGGCAACCGAGAACGCGGATTGAAGCTTCGATTCGAGGTTAGATTCGAAATTTCTAAACTTTTTACAAAATTTTCAATTTTGTGTATTTTTGAAATCTAAGTTTGTTTTAGCTTAGAAAACCGTGGATTTGTGTTAAATGAGCTTAGAACAACTAGAATCTAAGCTTAGATTGAAGAAAAACGGATTGAATTCAAGATTTTTCATTTTTCTCCTCTTTTTCTCATTTTCAGATTTTTGAGGATTTTGAGTTTAAATGTTGTTTAAATGGTTCCAAACATGTTCTAGAATGTTTTTCTATCAACTATAGTTGTTTTTCATGCCTGAGATTTGAGAAAAACATGTTAGAAACAAGATTTGGATTTTGGGGATCGAGAAACCCGTGGCTGGGATTTCTGGATCTTCCCAGTTCGGCAGGCCGAAGTTCATGTTCGGCAGGCCGGAGTGATGATCGGCAGGCCGGTGTTCTTCCGACCGACAGGCCGAATCTGGGGAAATGTTCGGCAGGCCGAACTTTGCTTCCGGCAGGCCAAACTGTGCATTTCGGCAGGCCGAAGCAGGGCGTCCGGCAGGCCGACCGAGGCATGAAAAATTTTGTGATTTTTACCCGTTTTCACTGTTTTGAACCCTGATTTAAATCCCAACCTTATAGGATGATTTTAAAGGTACAAATGGCACACTAGGACATCATGAAATGATTTAGTAACATAGAATGTCTCGAACTAGATATTGATCGACTTAGTTTGTATCTAGGATCATTCGTGGTTCCGTGGAGCTAACGTATAGCAGACAGGGATTACGGTGTGGGGTACCGGCACGAGTATTGAGGTAGGACTTCTATCCTATTTCTTTGGTAGCCTGGTTTTGAAATGATTTGGCTTTGAAAATGATTTCTATCAAAATGTTTTCAACGATTGTTTGAAAATGGTTTTATCGGTTATATTTTAATATACCGTGACATGAAATGAATTTCATAATGAATGTAATTGACAACACTCGGTAATTGGGTTTTGAATGACAATGATAATAAACACTAAGGCATGATGCCATATCAGAGATCGGGTCGTGTGGCGATCGACCTTAGGGGCAGGTCCCGAAACCCAGCTGGGCCACTACGGTGGTGATATCATGGTATGCCTAGGTAAAAGTAAATTGGTGTTTTGATTTGATGAGTAGACTGTTCTGTGTCAGGACGGTTCTACTCAAATTGTTTATTTATTTATTTATTTAAGTTTCCTCTGAATAACTTCTAATGATACTATGTTTCTTTGCGTTAAACTATTTTTATAAAACATAGTCCTACTGAGCCTTTCGCTCACGTTTTATCTGTTTTTAAATTCCCCCCTTCTAGGTGGTTTCCCATTTAGGTTTGGAGAAGATTCTTCGGACCAAACTCAGGAGCAATAGGAGAATTTATTTACATTCTGTATTTATTAATCAAGGCATGTAAGACTTAACTTTATTTGTACTTGGACTGTAATTGTATTTATGATATTGTCAGAACCATGTGTGTGCACAAGTTGTGGGTTGTGGAACCCATGTTCGCGGTTTTTATTCAATTATTGTTATTTGTTTAATGATTTTAAATTCTTTTATAAAATGTGGTGGAAAATCTCTTTATTTCTTACTTAATTGGATTTTTAAACTCTTAATTTCAATTAAATTCTCTTTTAATTAATCTAAATATTCCGCCACGTCACCTCCCGTACTCCGGGGCGTGACAACATGACTAATTGATCACTACATAAAAATTGACGATGATTAAGCATTCAACTCCCAATCAGATTTAAATTGACAAGCTTCACGGAAATCATGCTTCCCAATTGTTTTATGGATTAAGTGTCTCCATTAATAAGCTTCACAACTCTAAAATAAAGGACAATTAATAATACTTTAGCAAAATAGAAAAAAAGGAAAAAAAGAAAAGAAAAAAAGAGAGGAAAAAGAACAATTAATGGTCACGATGAACCCTATAGCACCAAATTAATAACTCTAATCCCTAATACTTGGGAATTGGGATGAACCAAATAATGACTTCAAATAAACTCCAAATTCTCTATATATTGTAGTACTATTTATAAGGAATACTAAATGAATAGGGTGTTTGGAAGAGCATAGTTTGAACTGTGAGCAATGTAAAGCTCTCATATACTACAGCTTTTAGACATAAACTGATGGTTTAAACTAATCTCTCAAACACCCTAGAAAATTATTAAATATCTTGATTGAGTTGGATAATTTAGTTGGCCGTTGACAAAATGGATTTCTAGAGCTGTTTCTTCTTCTTCTTTTATCACTCTTATACGTGCAGCAATATTTTTGTTTGCAATAAACAGTTTTTTTTAGTAAACCTATTTAATCTCATGGATTATAATCTATTTAGTAAGGTCTGTTTTTTTTAAAGAAATAATAAGGTATAATTACAAATGAAAATAAGGGAAAAATAAGGGTGTAAATAATTTTTTTTTGAAAGCATAAAATTTAGAATTTTAAAAAATTTAAGGGATAATGTACAAATTTTTATATGAAACTTTAAGGTAGGGGTGAACAAAAAAACCCAACAACTCAACGAACCCAATTAACTCGTCCAACTCAACCTAAGATAACCTGTATCCAATAAACCTGATGAGGTACTTCAACCCAACCTAACCCAACTTGAGGTTTCATTGGATGGGTTTAGGTTGTGATTTTCCCAACCCATCCTAACCTTATCCCATCCAAACTATTTATATATATATAAATAATATTTATATTATAGAGCCTTTTAAATATTTATAATAAGCTTTGAATTAGAAAATTTTAGGGGTGGAAAAAATAAGGAGAAAAATAGAGGCACAATAATGTTTTCAAAAAAAATTAAGTTAGCCAACTCCATCTCTGATTTTGTCGGGTTGACTTTAGAAATCAAATTATGCCCATTCAAAAAGAATTTAGATTTATGTACAAATTAAGTTTAAAACCTCGGATCTAAGTACAATGCTTCCAAAGTATTGTCATCTACCCTATTAATCCAAGCGTCTATGCTCTTATTAGGCAAAAAAAAAAAAAAAGCTTCTATTTTCTCTTTTGGTCTTTGTCCCCAATCTCGTCATGGACAAAGCATTCACCGGTATTTCTCATCAGATCTAGATTAATACACACCATGTGCAATTATTACAAGAAAAGAAAGAATGATAGATCCTGATACAAATCTCCTAAATTAATGAGAAAACAAATTTATGATTATTTATTTCAAATCACATAATTAATGTCATGAAAAATTATGCAATTTCCCAATACTTGTCGTATGAGTTGTCGTCAATTTCTCATTACAAGGAGATTAAGCAGGGTTGTTTGTTGCCAATGCATAATCCATAGGGACCGGTTTGATTTGTACTTTTCTGATCCAAATTTTAGAAGTTCTATTCCCACCTCAGTCAATCTGTTGCCTCCGGCTTTTTTTGGCGAGGTATTTGAAAAAAGAGTAGTTCTATTTGTCTCGAGCATGCTTCATTTCGTATCTCTCACACGGGTGGGCCCTACAGTGGAGCCCACTTGGTAGTGCCCACCCATGAGAGACACGGGCTAGAGCCCGAACGGGACAAAAAAGATTTTTCTTAAAAAAATAAATCAAACTAATAAATACTAATAAATACCAATCTTCTGAATAACCTATTATATTTGTGGTTTATTACGTGAACGTTGCATGTGAACATTCTATTAGTAGGACAATAGGGATGGATTTTAATTTTGGAAAACGTGTGTTTAGTATAGCCGTACAGGAAGGATAAATCTCAAACAGATTGAGAGTTTAGCCTAATTTTTTTTTTCTCATGTTCCTTTGAGATAGTATTTCTTTGGATTAATTTCATAATTTATGCCCAAACTATATACTTTATTTCCCTTTGCCTTTTGATTTTTTAAAACCGGTTAAAACACCCCCTAATCTGTAGAAAATAGGTCAAAATGTCCTCATCTGTCTGATTCCGTCTTTAAATTTGATAGAATTGTTGAGGTAGCATTTTTAAAAAATAAAAAATATTTAAATTCTAATTAAAGATATAAAAAGTTAAATATTAAAAATAAATTAATAATGTTAAGTCTAAAGTAAGAATTAAAAAAAGAAATGTAATTATTCGTTTGAAACTTTGAAATAATTTAAATTATTGGCATTGTTAGTCTTTGAATAATGAGCATTGTAATTGGTTAGTTCTTGAACTTCTAATTATATCAAATTACTACATAAACTTTTATTTTTATTTTTCAAATAGCATTGGTCTCTTACACTGAAATCGACAAATGATTTCTAAAATTTTCATAAATAATCACATCGTTACTATACTTATAGTTCATAGAATAATCGTGTTAACAATCCAAATAATTTCTCTTATTTGATGGAAACTCATCCAAGAGATGTCATGGAGACTGACTTTTTTTCTTGAAAAGCTTTCATAAAGATAAATCTCTCTTGTATTTTTATCCAAGCACCTTAAAAAAATTAAGTTTTTGAATAAAGAAGCTAAAAACTAACTTTTGGGCAATTTGCCAAACAAATTCTCTAATAGAATGTTTGGTAGCCTCTATTAGAATCACAATGTGCAGATCCAATTACTTTTTTAACAGTGTTTTCTTTCATATGCTATAATATTTTTATTTCTAACTTTTAGTTTCAATTTATAGGGCAGTTGAAAGTATTGGTTAGAACTAATTTTGGTTGACAATTATAGCATGTGATAACTTTATACGGTAATACACTTTTTCTTGATGCTACAACATATAAAAGATTTGTATTATAACAACTAAAAGTTTTAGTTCTAACTTGCGAAAACACCACATTATTTCCCAAATGATTTATAAATTGTTTGACTTTTTTTTTTTTCTCATTGATTCTTGGTTTATGGTTCCTAAACTGAAAATCTTTTGTTATCAAGACGAGTTTCTAATCATGTCAAAAATATGTAGCTGCTCAAGATCTCTTGAGTGAATTATAAGTCATAAACATGTGACAACAAAATCAACAAATTTCCATTTAAAAAAAAAAATCAACAAATTTATGCCATAAAACAATATATTTAAATTTGATACCTATAAGAAATTATACAAGATCTCCGATAATATGATTTTAATTGTGCTTTAATAAAATTGACTATGAAATTACTCATAAAGCTAAGCAATGATGAGGGTGTGATGGTAACTTGCAACCATAGATGTCGGGAGTTTGGAAGTTGGCACGTGATAGCACGTGCTAGAGTGGGTAGCGGCAAGCCGGAAGGACCGTGAGTGGAATTTTCCTCGCCGCCTGCACGACCTTTTCGCATCCTTTTCAGGTTGGGCCCACAAACCGTGTGTCCCTGTAAATTTACTCACTTATCAAGGGTAATTTCGTCTTTTCAGTTTGTTCCAGGGCGCCAGCGAACCAACGGAGGCGCTTATGCAAGTATATATATACACAAGGCATCCCCATTTTCCCTCTCAAAGTCTCTCTCTCATCATTTCTTTTCTCCTCCTTAAAATCTCTCTCTCTCTCCGTCTATCTCTCAAGTTTGCCTCGGGATTTTCCCTCAGCTGTTCCCAATCTGGTTTAATCGGTCCTGATCTCCGTCAATTCTGTAAGTAACTTGCTTGATCTGTTTTCTTTTGAGTTCTAATTGGTTAATGGAGTTTTAGCTGGATTTCCATTGTTTGAAGCTTTACGTGATGTGGGTATTTCTCAATTTTTTGTTGGATCTGTGATAACCACAAGGAATTTCGATTTCACGTGTGGTTTGCTTTAATTCATTTCTTGTATGTCGATAATGTTGATCTGGATCCGTACTTTTGATGTTGAATTAAGGAGGCTATGTTGTAGTAGAAATCAGATCTACACGTGTTTGTTGAATTGGGGATTTTGGTTTGTTCATTGTTTTGGGAATTGTGTGGATCTGGTGTTTTTCCCTTTTTTTTGGGTTTTGAAGATTGTGTTGGATCGGTTGGTTATATGGTGGTTTTTTCTGTTGGCTGTATTTAATTCAGGTTCTCCTTTTTGTCTGTTATGTATATGCTGCATTTTAAGACTTATGTTGATTAGAGCAGTAAATTATGCATATGCTGCATTTTAAGAATGTTTATGAGATACTTTTTTGTACATGTTGATATGAGCAGTAAATTATGCTGGACGTGTTTCACTTCTTCTTCTTCTTCTTCAAATGTTTCTTTCAAGATTTAGGATGTACTTGATTTGACATTTTGGATTTCTAATGAGCCACATATACTTAAATATAATATAGTGGTCCATTTTTTTCTCTCTTTTTTGGGTTTTCAACCACCAAGTCAAAGTTTTCAATTAACTTACGCATTAACGATAACCAAAAAGTGATGCATTTTGACTGACCCCTCCTAACTTCCATTCATATAAATTGGCAGTTGTGATATATACAAACACAAATAATGCATGTTCCGTGTATTATTTTGCAGTTGGTCTGCATCTTTGGCCAATGCTTTCAATGGTTTCTCACTGGCTTGTATGACTTGATTCAAGTTAAATCGTCTAACGTTATGGCACTTGCATCTGTTTTTGATTTTTGTTTCAGAATTTGATTTGAAATGGCTACATATACACCAAAGAACATCCTCATAACTGGGGCTGCCGGGTTCATTGCATCTCATGTTGCCAATCGCCTTATCCGCAGCTACCCTGACTACAAGATTGTTGTGCTTGACAAGCTCGATTACTGCTCAAACTTGAAAAATCTGCTTCCCTCAAAATCTTCACCAAATTTTAAGTTTGTTAAGGGGGACATTGGCAGTGCTGACCTTGTTAACTTTCTTCTCATCACGGAGTCGATTGACACAATAATGCATTTTGCTGCTCAAACCCATGTCGATAATTCCTTTGGTAACAGCTTTGAGTTCACCAAGAACAACATCTATGGTACCCATGTCCTTTTAGAAGCATGCAAAGTTACTGGCCAAATCAGGAGGTTTATCCATGTAAGCACAGATGAGGTGTATGGAGAGACTGATGAGGATGCTGTTGTGGGAAACCATGAAGCTTCTCAGCTCTTACCAACAAATCCTTACTCTGCAACAAAAGCTGGAGCTGAAATGCTTGTTATGGCATATGGCAGGTCATATGGATTACCTGTTATAACCACCCGCGGAAACAATGTTTATGGTCCTAATCAATTTCCTGAAAAGTTGATTCCAAAGTTCATTCTTCTGGCTATGAGGGGGAAGCCTCTTCCAATTCATGGGGATGGTTCCAACGTGAGGAGTTACTTGTATTGCGAGGATGTTGCTGAGGCTTTTGAAGTCATTCTTCACAAAGGAGAGGTTGGGCATGTTTATAATATCGGGACAAAGAAGGAAAGGAGAGTTATTGATGTGGCCAAGGACATATGCAGACTTTTCACGATGGATCCAGAAACAAGCATCAAGTTTGTGGAGAACAGGCCATTTAACGATCAGAGGTACTTTCTTGATGATGAGAAGCTGAAGAACTTGGGCTGGTCAGAACGGACTACATGGGATGATGGCTTAAAGAAGACTATAGAATGGTACACAAAGAATCCTGATTGGTGGGGTGATGTTTCCGGGGCCCTACTTCCTCATCCACGAATGCTAATGATGCCTGGTGGAATCGAGAGACATTTTGATGGGTCTGATGATGAAAAATCTGTGTCTTATGTCTCAAGCAATACCCGAATGTTGGTTCCACCTTCCAAAAGCACCAGCTCTCCTCGTAAACCTTCCTTGAAATTCTTGATTTACGGTCGGACTGGTTGGATTGGTGGGCTACTTGGAAAGCTGTGTGAGAAACAAGGGATTCCATTTGAATATGGAAAAGGGCGTCTTGAAGATCGGTCATCCCTGGTTGCGGATATTCAGAATATTAGACCAACCCATGTATTCAATGCTGCAGGTGTGACTGGAAGACCCAACGTCGATTGGTGTGAATCCCATAAAACCGAAACAATTCGGACCAATGTTGCTGGAACCTTGACCTTGGCAGATGTTTGCAGAGAACAAGGGCTCCTAGTGGTGAATTTTGCTACTGGGTGTATATTTGAGTATGATACTGAACATCCTGAAGGTTCTGGCATAGGGTACAAAGAAGAAGACAAACCAAATTTCACTGGTTCTTTCTATTCAAAAACCAAGGCCATGGTAATTATAATCTGTCTTCCTTTTTGGCAAAAAAATAAAGTTTGTTGTTTTGATTCCAAAATTTAACGGGTCATAATAATTTCTCTTCTGTTTGGACCAGGTTGAAGAGCTTCTGAAAGAGTATGACAATGTCTGCACCCTCAGGGTTCGGATGCCAATATCATCTGATCTGAACAACCCACGCAACTTCATCACCAAAATTTCTCGTTACAACAAGGTGGTCAACATTCCAAACAGCATGACCATCTTGGA
Source organism: Artocarpus heterophyllus (assembly GCA_025403435.1). Taxonomy (NCBI): domain Eukaryota; kingdom Viridiplantae; phylum Streptophyta; class Magnoliopsida; order Rosales; family Moraceae; genus Artocarpus; species Artocarpus heterophyllus. The sequence continues at coordinate 30,587,530 of CM046330.1, read as the reverse complement.
TGAACTTCTACCGATTTCAATCGAGATGGCAAAGCGGAACTTGAGGGGCATATGGAACTTCACAAACCCTGGGGTTGTGAGCCACAATGAGATTCTAGAGATGTACAAAAAGTACATTGACCCCAAATTCAAGTGGGAAAACTTCACACTGGAAGAGCAAGCCAAGGTGATTGTGGCTGCTCGAAGCAACAACGAGATGGACGCATCAAAGTTGAAGAGCGAGTTCCCTAAGTTGCTACCAATTAAGGAGTCGCTAATTAAGTACGTCTTCGAACCAAACAAGAAAACGTCTGCGGAATGATCAACTTTCGTAATTTTTAGATGTCATCAGGATCGAGAAGTGAATTTTGCATCAGATGATTCATGGTTCAGAGTACCTCACGGTTGAACGCTAGTATTACTCATCATTCATTGCTCAACGTTAGCTATATCTCGTTATTCTGCTCATTAGAAGGCCATGGGGGATAATTCAATTAGGTTTATTGTCATTTTTGGGTCTTGGAAGCGTTTTAGTTGCTGTCTGTTTCCGTTTTCTGTTCACGAATTTTTAATAGTTTCATCATAGGTTAAAATGACGATATGATCCGCAGGCTTGCGGCTGTGTACATCAAGCCATCAAGGTGTTGGATATGTCGATGTGTTGCTAAATTCTTTCTTTCCTGAGCTTATAGAATGTGTTTTAAGATTGCACTGCTAATATAATTGCATTGGAGAGTCCTAGAGCCTGATCAAGAATGAGTTATCTGTTTTCCTTGCAAACAATTTACACTTGATCTGATGAGGTAAAGGAAAAGTGTTGGCGTCAGAATTCTCAACCTCATCACGCTTTAGAAGGGACCACAGAACGGTAAGTGGGAACATTTAACATTAACCCGAAACAAGTTTTTTTAAAAGAAAAAATTAGACAAACAACTTATTTTTGCCGCCTTTTTAAATAAATAGCTGAATTTTTTAAAAATTAAAAAAATGACGAGGCTTTTTAAAAAATTAGAAAAATGACATTATTTTGTAGTGCATTATTGATATTATTGATTAACATTGGTACTTCACTTATTAACAACATTGATCATCAACAAACAATCATTGATTAACTAATGAGTTATTATCGATAGACTAGTAAATTACTGAGTTAATAAATTATCAAGTTAATCAATAAACTATAAATTGATGTATTGATTAGCATCAATATATTATTATACACACAAATGACATACAAAAATAGATGTTTCCTTAATTTTCAAAAACTGCCGTCATTTACTTGAAAAGAGCTTGAAAAACGTATTTACACATGGCCAGCTTAAGGTAACTTGGGGCTTAGGCGAAATTTGTCAAGGAGGTTTTTTCAAAAGAATATGCATGTGTATATGAACAATAAACTACGTATGTGTGTGAAATATTATACATTAAAATGAAAAAAAAATAGAAGATCCTCGTATATTATGTAAAAATAACAAAACAATCTATTACATCTGCTAATTATTCATTTGATGTTTCTTTCATCATAATCACAAATTTCATCATTTTTGTTCTTTTTGTTTTTTTCCATGTTATTACTTCATCATCTTCTAATTGATCATTCACGATGGCTCTATTATCACTTGAGTTCGCGACATTGACTACTTGTGAGATATTTTTCAAAAGCTCTTTTTGAGATGGAATCAAAATTTCTGTTCTCCTCTTGTTCTTGAGTTTTCAAACGCCAATGTAAGTTTTCTATTAGGCATGTATGGAAATTAAATTAATACAACACAACAATAACCAAAGAGAAAATAGCCAATGTAAAACTCAAAAAGCAATAATCAACAGGTTGATAAAAATGAGTGGAATATAACTTAGAAATCTGTAGGAAAAAAATACATTGAGAAGAGGGTTGCAATTCAGTTTGAGAAGTTAAGAGAGTGAATAGAGTTTTTTTATGACAAAGAGAAGAGATATTATTCAATATAAGAAGAAATAAATACATAATTTTTAAAATAAAAAAGAGAAGTCAGGTTTATTTTTGTTTTTTTGTTTTGTTTTGTTCTATAGAGTTTCACAATTAACTTCATTTCTATTTTTTGGAAAGTTTTTATCTTTTTTTTTTCAACGTTGCTTACTTGATGTTTCTAATTGTGCAATTTATTTTATGGTCAGTTTAGCATTATTGTGCTGTGTTGTGCTGTTGCTTTTGTTATGCTTTGTTGTAGACTAGAAGCATGTAGGAATTTGATGATATTTTCAAAGTATTATGAATACCAAAAGCAGAATTACAGGTGCTTGGTTAATTATATATAAGATCACTATGGAGATGTATAAAGACAAAATATACATATTTTACTAAGCATGTTTGGCATTTTAGTTTTTAATTTTAATTTTAAAGTTAACATACGTAATATTTATACATTAAAACGCTATAAAATAGTTTTATTTTTATTATTTAATATGTTCATAGAAAATAAATGTTTTATTGAACATGATAAATTATGCGTCTATGTAAAAATAAATTCATGAAAAACTGAAAGTAAATCTTTGATTTCACATCACTAGTAATTTTTTTTAAAAAAAATTACTTAAAAAAAGCACGATGATATTAAAAAGCTACCTTATATATTAATTCTAAATTTCTTGCATTGATTTTATTTTAATTTGTTATAGAAAATAATAAGTAGACTGAGAATTATATATTGTTATTAAGGTTAGTAAAGTAATTTTACTTATGATAGCATAAATTATTATTAAAAAAAATTCCCGACCTTCTTCTCAACTTTTTTTGTTGGGCAGTAGTTTTTAAAAGTAACTTTCCAAAAACATGGTTTACCAAATACTCTAAGATGATGTGGCAATTATAGAAACTAAAATCAACATCTAAAAGCAATGCCAAACAGGCCAAAAATCAGTTGGCTTCTTTAGTGAAAAAAAAATACACACACACATATATATATATATAGAGAGAGAGAGAGAGGATTATACTTCCATCCATTCAGATAGAGGGTAATCATATGTTTAGGTAGAGTGGTTTTATTATAGTTAATTAGACTAGGTAGTATTGTTAGGAGTGTAGGTTAAGGTAAATTATCGCCTTGCAACCTGCTACGACCAGTTTTCATGTTAGTTGATCCGAGAAAGTTGTAATTTTGTATGCATGTTGGGGGCATTAATGGCAAAAAAAAAATGTATGGACTGCCTTGCTAGAACAATCATGTAACCTTGGGGTAGGAAAACATAACTTCTAATGATATGATATGTAACTTACCCTACAAAACAGTTGAAAAATTAATCTTTTACTCCAATTATGTCAGGGTATTCTTGTATATCAATATTTTGGTATAGATGGATGATAACAAAGACGAAACCCAACATTATGCATTGACGTCATGTGTAACTTTTGTTTTCCCAATACATCCGTGGTAGAAAAATCAGATTTTTTTGGCGCCGATTGTGTGGAGAGGGTTTTTCTAATATTAGAGACTAGTAATGATAATAATTTTGCACATTACACAGAAATTGAGAAGGTGAAGCAACATTTGTTTTCTTGTTACAAAAAAAGGATTTTCTTTCTTCTAAGCTAAACTATTTTTTTATGGATAACATGCAACAAGTTAAGTTAGCTAATAAGACGGACGATAAGTCTGATCAAGATCATCCTCATTAAGTTAAAAGTCGAAGGAAACATAGTGCCGGTGGTTATCAAAATAATCGTCTGATGTGAAGTAAATAAAAGGCCGGCAGCACTATCATCTTCATCCATCTGGTTGTCACGTGCCAGTGTATTTGGTGTTTCGTGCTAGCTTGCAGTCATGTAGGGTTAGGAACTCTGAATTGATGGGCTTGATGAAACGTCAACATTTGTACCTTTCCAACCTGTTTGAGGGCACGTTTGCCTATTGTGCTTGTATCTCTTGCAATGACTACACTTCCTTATAACAATTTCTATGCCTAAGGACCAAGAAATTACCCGCTCTGTAAATCTATAACAGTCACAATAGTATTGTTGAAACTTGCTTGAGCATGAATAACTCCCAATTCCTGGGGTCTTTGTTCGGCTAACGATTTCCAGTGCCCTTATTTTGCATGATAATAGGGTCTGTCAATATTTGGGCCTGAGCAGACATAGTATTCGCTTCACTTGAATTGTCTTGTTGTGTTGATGCTTGCTCCATTTTTCTGAATAGGCTCTCAAATTTAGTGGTCAACCTTGAAATCTCCATCTTTGCCCCGATGAAGAAGTCTGGAACCTTGGTTGCATAAAACGATAGTTTGCTGAAATCTGCCGATAAGGAACCATATCCAACCATTTGCTTGACCTACGCAGGCAATTCCATGAAAGGTGTCTCGCAATGATTGATTATCAATTTTGCATTCATCGTCTACCCGTTCAATATCATTGACTTTGGGATGGTCATGATGTTGAGGTACTTCTTGACGTAGAGAATGTGTCTGCAAAGATAACCATCTGTCTTGAAGAGCAGGCAACAACATTTAAGGTGATCATCAGACTTCCTGTATGTGATGGTTATGGCACATCCCCTGCTTGGAATCTTTTAAGACAAAAGTAAATGTATTCAACAACATCTTGTGTCTTAGAGTGTTTCCCTAAACACTTCTAACATAATTAATTTACGATAAAATTTTCCTTTATCTTAAATTGTCGTGTAAAATCGTAAACCAAATTCTTTTGCTCTTATGAGCCATAACATCTAGCTTTAGTATTTAAAATAAAATTTTGGATTTTTTTTAATAATGCCATAAATTCTCAAATCATAATCTTGACAAAGTTATTTAAATTCCAACTTAAATTTGTAAGAACTTGAACTGATTTCTCATATCATTCTCATAATGCTTAACAACATTTTATACTACCGAATTCACTCTAATAATAGAATCATAGAATTTAAACATTCTGTACTTAAAGTAAATGTTTGAGTCTTTTACGAAAAACCTTGACTTGAACACTTGGATTCTATCAGTATAACTGATTAAGTGCTTGATTATTGAACCTAAAATATGCTTGGTTTGTGAAGGATATATTGACTTATCTTAAGTCAACATTTTTTCTTAAACTCTACACTCTTTTTTACCTGTTCAACTTCTTTTTTTTTTTTTTTTTGGGGGGGGGGGGGGGGGGTTTATATACCTGTTCAACTTATTATTCATTATATCCGTTTACCACTAATTCTTACTGAACTTGTACGTCTTATGAACGTAGCACTGTAATTATAGATAAATACTTAATTAATTTTACTTAATAATTACTAGATTTTTCTGAACATTGCAGGAATAAAATTTATAGGTATCACGGCATGATAAATAAATGCCTTGCCATCACAGCAATATATGCCTTATACAGAAGTGTTTTTCCCATCAATTTAACAATTGGTGTGTTAATTTATATGAATATTCGTCATAACCGAAATAACCATGCAACATTAAAATTGTAAAATAAGACGTACAACTTTAATAATTTTTTAAAAGGATAATATTGTATCTAATTATGTTTTTGCTTTAACACATACTCCAAATTATTTGGTTAATGTAATGCACTGATAGTTCACTAAAAAGAGTTTGTGGCTCTGTGAGCACGTATATATATATATATATATATATTAAAGAAAAGGTTCTGATATGTTTTCAACGCTTGTACATGCATTTATAACGTCTAGAGGAATAATTCCACGCTCCATATTTTAGCATTTAACAGAGTGGTTAGTGGTCATTCTAGCATTAAATTTTGTGCTTAATGGTTGGCAAATAACTGATACGTAAAATTCCCAATGAATTGCCTTCACCAACTATTATAAATAGCCATGTATTCCCTACCTGGAATAAAGCAATCTCCACTTCACTTCACCTTCAACTTGTAAATTTCTATGGAGAACTTATCACGTAGAGAATGGCGTAGTTCCCTGACTTCGACCCCTTGTACTTCACAGCGTAGCCCTCAACTGTAAAAATTGTAAAAAGTTGGATGAGGAGTTTAATTAAACTAAGATTTCATACGCAAGGCGAAGAGACCATTAGAATCTTGTGGAATATCGCATGCTCTATCAGGGAAGCGCTTGTAGAAATATAGAAGCACGTCAAGTAGGAAAGAAAATCCCATGTCAATAACCGTACACAATTTCTGCTTCAAATCGTTGCACACACTAATAGGGTGTATGGCATGATGATTAAAATCATTAGTTAAAACCGTTTTTATTGTAACATATAAGAGCTTTACATTGTAGCGACTTTTTATTTTTACTTCAGCATGTGAGAGCTTTATATTGTTTATAACTGAGAAGTTAGTTTAAACTACCGTTGCTAAACAGCCTTTAAAACATCTACTAGGAGAGCATCTACAATCGAATTCATAAGTGCCTGAGATCTCCAATGTAACCGTCCTCTCACCCATGGGAGTATCACCACAATGTCCATGTAGGACGTCCTCAGATTTAGTTGCTGCCTCCTTGTCGGTTTCACATCGCGATGTGAAACCAAATTCGACCGGCACCCTTGGCCGTTAAAGGCATGTCCCTATCATGAAATGAAAATTTCAATCGTCAAAAAAGTTAGACAAAACTAGCACAAAAACAAATACAACAATAAAATAACTACTACAATACTTCTGTAGTTACATTACATTATGATTAATTCTTAAAACATGTCAAATTCGATCAAAAACATTGAACTCATGTAAAATCTGGTCCCTTCCACTTCAAGATATTGATCCCAAGAATAAAATGCGTCCACAAGCTAACTATCGAAAAATTTACATCATTGTAATCCAAAAAAAATATATATATATTGCTAAATCGGTTTAACAAAATATAACTTCATATTCACTACAAAAATGGTCTCTGTTATACAGGCATGATGTGTCATCGTCTTTCATTAACAACCATCAGATAGGTAACGAACTGTTATATGCATTTATCCAAAAAGCTATAGGGAAACAATAATGACTGCCACGAACTTGAGCTGCATGGAGCTTTCAAATTATATGGAAAAAAACGATTTTTAAACAACGCTATAGCGAGAATCAACCAAATGCTAGTAAAAAAAAAAGTTGGCTGGATTACCTTCGCACCGGATAGGGAAGAAGGTCCTCCAAAACCAATTTCCTGTTTGCTTAAAAATAGCTTATGGAATTCCCTTTGCAACTATGGGGCCCGGAAAATCAATACGAGTCATCCACCGCATGAAGACAACAACGTTATTCCAACAAAGAAACATGAACTCAAATTGTCGAAACAAATAAAGGTCTTTACAATCTCCGTGCTCGCACAATGACAATCACCAAATATCACAAAAAAGGAAAAAAGTTGTTGTATTGGGAAGAGAGGAATAACCTACGGAATATGAATCCGTTCGCTGGGTTCAATCAGGCATATCAAATTGATCCAAAACGATCTGCATTGGCGCTCTTTACCGGACCCAATTTTGAGATTTCAGACTAACCCCTTTCCCCTAATTATTGAACAAACGTACCGGGAAAAAAAAATTGACAAACCCATATGAGAAATCTTATACAATCTCCAAGTTTCTCGAAGAAACCCATATGAAAAATGCAATAAAAGGATTCTAAACACATAAGAAATAAGAAAATAAAAAAAAAACCAAATACAATAAATTACGGGCAATAGCGGAACCAAGCAAATCTAGCATATTCGGGATAAAGAAAGATAAAGCCTATTGCATTCCCTCATACGATAATAAAAATAAAAAACGCACCTACCACAACGAGCGCCCCAGCAAGCGGCCGATTAAGACGTTCTGATAAAAACCACAGCCTATTCCGACGTCGAACTTATGCCCACCACACGTTCAAGGAGAAGAGACGACGGGGAAATGAAATAATTTCAACTCAACCTGACCCTTTTCAAACGCCAGTTACAACAAATATGCAATGCCCCTGCCACATGCAAGCACCCTCGTCGTTGGTTTCAAAATGGACGGCTCAAACAATTTGGAGGGATGGATGGGAAGTTCTGCTATATATATATATATATATATGTATAATAGCTAAAATATAGGCTTCAAGAAGGAGATAAAAAAAGCCCTTAAAATATGGGGGCTTTAAGTAGCTGCCAAACCTACCAATAGGCTAAGCTGGTACTGCATTTATCCCAAATCTTTTCCGTTTTCCCCCTTAATTTGTCGATACGGTATAAAGAAACTATCATTCAGCCTCCAGAAGGTTGGGTAATTTCTGCTGTTAATTAGATATCTTTTATATGTAACATAGGAAGTGTCACAAAGCATAATTGCTAAGCTCTTAGCAAAAATTTAAGAAACTCACGAAGAATTGATAGCTATTATCAAAGCAAATACGGCGTCGATGCAAGTCTTCTTAGCTAAAGAAAGGTAATCACGTGTATACTTGAAAAGATAAAATATAACAATGATAATCTCAATAAGATCTACCCTAAACAGCTCTCTCTTGGGTTTAAATGGGCATCTAACCATCAATGAGATTACTGTTTATTATTATTCATCACTCAAGCATATGGTAAAACTATCTTTCATAAAGGATCTATTCTCTGTTATTACTACTTCGAGTTTCTCACAGAAAGGGTTTTTAAGAAGACATGATTTTAGAAAACACTCTTTTTATTGAAATAAGAAAAACATACATGCTCTATACAATCTAAGGCAAGGCCTTTATATAGCCTTCCTAAGAACTAAAGTTGGACACATGTTCTAATTACAACAAAAGGTAAAAGATGGACACAAAACTCAAACACCTAAAAGCAAAAGCACACATCATAAAACAAAATATTACAAAAAAGTAGAAAATATCACTCCGTGAATTATTAAAGTGGACTCTGACAGGGAATCTCTTTAATGGTTGATGGGCTCATAGTCCAAGTCCAAATTTGCTAGATCTTCATCATTGAGACCTAACGTGCCTATGAAGGCCTTGGGAATCCTGGAAAGCAGATTCTTGATAATCCTCAACTAAGGATGATGTCGACTGAGTGGATGCTGATGGAGATCAAGGGCCTTACGTCCAGGTTGGCTCTTATTGATTCTCATAAAGACTATATAATTTTAGGGCACTGTGTATCAACTGAAGATATTCTGGAGGATATTGTTCCCATGGGGCATAATTTTCTGATTTGGGCCATATTTCGTTAGGGATGATATTGTTTTTTCTAAAATAAATTTTTTCTCCAATTCCCTATAGGTTGGGTTGCCTATTTGGCCAGCAGGATCTCAGGAGGACCCATAGACTTCAACAAAAGGTGTGAAGGCTATTGATTTTTCTTTTTTAGCATATTGGGATTAAGACCAACAAAGAGTGTAGTGTAACACTCATTTAGACTGATTACCCCTTCTTTTGTATTTGGAGGAACACAAATGCACATGGTTTGGTCTTTTTCACTATCAGCCATTCTTCTATTAACATATTTTCTCACCATTTAAGGCTGCCATTGAACTAGGTCAACATATCAATCTAGGTTTGGTAAGCTGGTCGACAATCTTGCTTGTGAATGAAGGACCTGATGGTAGTTTTGAATGGGATAGTATGAACTTTAATGGCAATGGTGTAGGTACTGGCTACCAAATTATATGAGTGATTTGTTTAGCATGAAAAATGTATCTCTGATTGTGAAGACCTGAGCAAAGGGTATTTTGAGTGGAATCCTAACCCCTTAAGGACTGTTTTCCTAGTATGTTTAATTTGTGACAATTGAAAGGCAGTGGCTTTTTCTAAAGCTTTTTTCCTTAGGGCTTTGCTTTTGATAACCTTAAGAGCATCTTTTGGGAAAGAACAAAGGTAGTTTTCAATAGGATCAGAAAAAGAGGAGGCCATTGTATATATAAGAGAGATGTGTCTGGATGAATGGATTGTGATCCTATTTATAGTATCTTGGGGTGGTCTGGACAGGAAATTAGGGATTATATTATCTCTGCCTTTAATACTCTTAATTTCGAAAGAGTACTGTGTAAACTATGCAGTTATTCTTGATAATTGTGCATCGACTGCTTTATTTCTTTTGAAATTTAGCATACCTCTAGAGACAACAAAGTCCGTCTCGACCACGAAGTGATGTCCAATCAAATGAAATTCTAATTTCATGATTTCCATTTTTATTGCGAGCAACTCCTTAAGAGTGGAGTGATAATGTAGTTTGGAATTTTGAAGTGGCCACTTTTGTATCCACATATTTTCTTTTTCCCTGTGTTCTCCTCTTCAAGCAATATGGCCCCCTAGTATTCATTACTTGCACCTGTCTGAAGAGTTTTTTTGCCATCAAAGGGAATCTACAGAGGGGGTAAGTTCTCCATTATCACCTTTAGCTTTTTGACCGCTGTGGTCTATGTCTATGACCATATTGGTGGATTCTTTTTTCGCATGCAATCGAGAGGTCTTGTCATTTTCAAGAGATTCGAAACAAAGTCTCTTAGGTAATTGACAATTCCTAAGAATTGTTGGATTTGGGCCTTAGTAAGAAATTCATCAGGGAATTTTAAAAGCACTTAGGCTATATGAGACTAGGCTTCATATTGTCCATCGAAAAGCTTCATTCCTAGGAAATCTATTTGGGACTCTCCAATAATCATCTTTCTTTCTGACAACATGATTCCATAATGTTCAGTAATGGTTGCAAACTAGGCCAAGAGATTATTATGGGCTTGGTTATCTAGAGAGAGCAAGAGGATGTCATCTATATAGATAAGGGCACTATTTAGAATTGGGCCATAAATTTGGGTCATAGCCTTTTGAAACAAAAAAGAAGTTGTCTTAAGGCCGAATGGCATGACGGTCCATTGGTAATGGTGATTGGGGATGCAAATGGCTGTTTTGGGCCTATCTTTAGGTTTCATCCCAAGTTGCCAAAATACTACCTTAACATCAAACTTAGAGATGACCCTAGCCCGAGAAAGGTTGAAGAACAATGAATTTCTATTTGGCAGGGGGAATTATCATCGGCAAGAAATTCATTGAGAGGTTTGTAGTTGATGACCAACCTTTGTTTTCCTCGTGCTTGCTTTGACCTCTTGTTGACATAAAATGCATGGCATGCCTATACTCGTGCCTAGATGGCTTATTGTTGAAGTTTAAGGCATTCAGCAGTGGCCATTTGTTGGTGTTTTGGATTCATCCCTAGATGGCTTGCCTTTGTTGGATTGATATCCTCATTCATTTTGAAGGGAAGACTAACAAAGAATTTATCATTTCTCCATAAGGGATGACCATATTTCCTAAGAACTCGAAATGTGAATCAACACAAGACTTGTGGATAAGCCTCGGCTTAATGGACTGGAAAAACTCTGTTGGCAACAAGAAATAATTAGGGATTGATTCCCAAGGAGCAAATAGCTACTTGTAGCCTAAACCTCTTGGAAGAATCCTTAAACCTCTTTTCTTTGAATATAAATTAAACCCAATGATCAAGTTTTTCCTCGGCAATTTTGATCCAATGACTTGGTGAATTATGAAGCATCCTGGAATGGATTGCAACTTAATTGGCTTGCTAATGAGCTCGGTACAAAAAATGTTATTATTAGCAGCATGGAAGTACTGTTTCTTTTCCTTCTAAAACTCTACTAGTAACATATATGGGTTCATTATGGTGTATGATGCACCTGTGTCAAAGAAAGCACCTACTTTGATTGGCTTGGCGTATTTGGATGGAATAATATGCATCTTAATGACTAGTGTTGGTTGGATTGTATTAACTACATCCATTTGATGGAAACCATCTGAATCTGAACCAGCATACTGTTCAAAAGCACACAAGGACTCAAGATAAATCTCATCGTCCGCTAAAAAGATGGACTCTAGGTCATTGTCAGAGAGTTAGATTCCAATAACACCTTCAATGTGGAGATCAATTTTGCTGTTTTGCCTTTTGGGCATTGTTTAGAAAAATGACCCTTTTTGCCACATATGTAACACTTGTCAGACTTTTTGCCAAGCTTCTTTCTTCTCCGTAGGAATTTCATGGAGCTTTTCTTTCTTGATCATCTTCCAAGCTTGAAGGCTGTGAAGGCACGCTTCTTCTTCTTTCGAGGTTTTGCTTCATAGGAGTAGGATAAGTGGGAGGGACATTTGATGAAGAGATCTTTCTGATTACATACTTTCTTTAGTTGCTTTGATTACTTTATATATTCTTGTAAGAACTTATTCTGGGAACACATCTTCTCTAAAGCTCGAAGGACTAGTTGGAAAAGTTCTCCCAATGTAGTATTTTCTAAGTCTTTCTCTGTAGTTGTAAGGAACCTGAATGTTTTTTCTCCCAAAGGATCTAGGATCGAAGAAAGGAAGGCTTGCTTGAGGTTTGGATCATCAATGCTGCCAATTTGATAGAACCGTTATGTCATCTTTTTAAAATGCTTTTTAAGATCTTTTTTGTCCATCGAATAGCAATTCATTTTGAAAAATTCTTATCGCAATCATTCTGTAACTTGCGCATCTTGCCCGGAGAATTCTAGATAGACATGGTTTAGGGCCAATTCTGTTGATTCTATTTGGAGAAGCTGTAATTGTCTATATTCTCCCAAGATGTTCCACCAGTCTTGTAACATGCCAGTAAATCTAGATACAAAACTGAAGAGGGCCTTTTTGGTTTGCATTCTTGGCTTCAGTCCTTGAAGGAGTATCCAAGCTTCAAACTCTTAAAATCTCTCTAGCCATGTTCATGGAGGAAGATCATCAAGTGTAAATACATGGAATTTGGATGATTTTCCCAATTTTTGTTGCTCTAGTCTTGGAGCCATGGTTGAGGCTGTATCAATTTATTCATCTTTCACAATCGGCTGTGTATAAGAAGTACCTTCCTGGGCTTGTGTTTCTTAAGCCATGAAATAGATTGAACCTTCTTCTTTAGAAAAGGTTTCTTGTTCTGATGTCCACTCCATAGATTCAGTCCATTCTGTTGATTCCGAAGTGTTGTTCTTCTGACTCAACAATTGTAGGATTATCTTCTTCACTTAATTGGATTTCCTGCAGTTTCTCAAGGTAGTGATCTTGTATTATTTGTGTTAGAGGATTTGTGGCAGTTGTAGCAGTCTTTTGGATAGCACATGAACGAAGATCCAGATCCATAGGATACTCCTCCAGTAGTAAATTCAAATTTGCTGCAAAGCCCAATCCTACCATGCTAGACACAAGTACAACGGTGGATGAAAGAAAACAAAGAAGAGTTATTAGCTCCTAGAACGATTCAGCCTCTTCCCTAGATTTGTATGATGACCACAGGAGATTATGAAAAGTATTTTCCTCCTCTTGGAATTTTACAGAAACAGAAGAAAAGGGGATGACATAACACCAACCCAAAATTCTAAATCCTACAGTAAGAGAAGCTGATAGATTTATGAAAAAGATCTCTCTAGCAGAAGAAGTCGTAAACTGGCAATCAGATAATATGGTTGCCTAGAATAAGGTTCTTAAAGGGATAGACCAACAGATGGCTAAGACGGAGGTAGTAGCCTAGAGTTCGCTGGAAAGCATAATTGCTAAGCTCTCAGCAAAAATTCAGGAAACTCATGAAGAATTAATAGCTATTATCAAGGCAAATATGGTGCCGATGCAAGTCTTCTTAGCTAAAAAGAAAGAAATGAAGAGCCTTAAAGCCCAATACGCCTCTTTGAAAGCATAGCTTCAACAACAATAGTAGTGGTGTAGAAATGTCGATACTACACCATGGAAATTTTCTACCACGACAAAGGCCTAACAACCTCTAATTGTTAGAAAAATGGTACGCAACAGAAATTTTAAAATTTTTATACTAGAGTATTTTTCAAAATACAAGTTTGACACACTATATGCATAAATTAACCAGATCTTACTAACCTGTATAGCGAAGAGCTTCTGCAATCTGTGTAGAGAAAAATGTTGCAAAAGGGCCTCAACCAACTGGCATTCTTTGCTATTCTCTATCCACGACTGGTGTATATGTGGGCACACTTGTACAGCTCTTCCTAGGTGACTCTCCTTCCAACCAATCGAGAAAACCCAAAGCTACAGTTCGTGAATTGTGAACAATGGCTCTTAGGAAGTTTCAGAGTCTGACCAGCAGAGTTTCACTCTTAATCTCTCAATTGATCTAAATAACAATGAGTCTCAATTGGGCTTAAGAGTTAGTCCTTATCAGGTAAGGCCTCAAAAAATTTGAATCTAGATCAAATCAAGATCAATATCTGATAAAATCAGTGTAAAAATGCGTGATCTATTTATCAATCAGTCGACAACCCGAACTAGTAGATCGGCCTGTCGAACTTACTCTATCGGCATGCCAAACTGGAAGATCGGCCTACCGAACTAACGATAAATGATCCATGTGAATCTTTTATTTTCCAACCGAGATTCTGAGGATAAAGCCTCAGTTTTAAGTCAAATAACCTAATAGAAAAGTTATCTGATTAAAATAACTTTATTTAGATAATCTCTAGGAAAATAAATATTCCTAATAATTTAACAAGTTTATCTTTAATTAAGTTTTTTATAAATTCAATTCAACCGATAAACACGCATGAATTATTTGATCCTAATAATTCAACAAGTTTATCTTGAATTAATTTTTTACAAAATTAGTTCAATCGATAAACATATATGAATTATCTGATCCTAACGAATTTCAGCCAATTTGATAATATGACATAAGTCACCAATTATTAAAAAAGCACACTATATTGTTATAGGATTTATTATGAGCTAACAAAGGGGACCTGATGGACCTATATAGTTCAAGCTCCTGATAATTATGAAACCCAATATCCTATGTATACATTTCATAATTATCAACTCTAAGACTACTCCACTAAAAGCCTAGAGCTGCACTCTCAAACTATATAAAATTACAAAGCTCGAATAGTTAAGTCTCAATGACATATCATAATGTGTCGTATCTCCATAGGATTATCCATAATTGGCTTAAGAGCAAGTTCTGTCTTACTTTCCTAGTTATTTTTGTCTTACGTACCATTATTTTATCATCGAAAAACTTACCATCCAAAGACGGTATACCATTTGGTTATACCTATGTATCCAAATGGGTGAGCGCTGTAGTTTTTCAATTACAAGATAACGTATATAAGAGGATATCAACGACTTCTAAAGAGGAGTTATGGATTCCGTATCTATGAATAACAAGTCTACGCTATCAAAGTCATATCTCCAACGTATCGGTATGTGTACCACTATAAATTGTAGATGTCACCCTTTGGTACATCAAAAGACACAAGTCAAGATAACAAGCCTACTATTCATCTCAGGATTAATGTTTGAAAAATAGTACGCAGCAAAATTTTAAAAATTTTATATTGAAGTATTTTCTAAAACATAAGTTTGACATGCTATATGCATAAATTAATCAGATCTTACTAACCTTGTAAAAGTCGAAAAGTTTCCTCAATCAGTGAAAAGAAGTAACGTTCTAAAAGGACCTCAACCAACTAGCCTTCTTTTCTATTCTTTATCCACGATCGGAGTGAGTGTGGTCTCACACATACAGCTCTTCCACCAAATGACTCTCCTTCCAACCAATTGAGAGAACTCAAAGTTAGTGTTCGTGATTTGTGAACAAGAGCTCTCAAGGAGTTTTCAGATCTCACCAGCAGAGTATCACTGTTAATCTCTCAATTGATTTAAATAATAAATAAGACTCACTCCCCTTTTATAGAGGTTGGGCCCAAGAGTTAGTCCTTATCAGATAAGGCCTCAAAAATTTAAATCAGAATCAAATTCGGATCAATATCTAATGAAATTCGCATGAAAATGTGTGATCTTTTTATCGCACAATCGAAATGCCAATTTGTCTAACAGGCATGCCGAACTTGCCTCATCAGCAGGCCGAACCTGCAATAAAAATCTCAGCGAATTTTTTATTTTCCACCCGAGATTTTATAGGATAAAGTCTCAGTTTTAATTTAAATAACCCAATAGAAAAGTTATCTAATTAAAACAACTTTATCTAGATAATATCTAGGAAAATAAATAAATTCTTGATAATTCTACAAGTTTATTTTGATTTAATTTATTCAAAATTAAATTAACTGATAAACAGACAAGAATTATCCGATCCCAATAATTCAACAAGTTTATCTTGAATTAATTTTGTCACAAAATTAATTCAACCGATAAACAGACATGAATGATCTGATTTTACCAAATTTTAGCCAATCTAATAAATCTGACATAAGTCACCAATTATTGGAAAAGCACGCCGTATCATTACAGGATTTTTGTGAGCTAGCAAAGGGGACATGATGGACCTATATAGTTCAAGCTCCCGATAATTATGAAACCCAATATCCTAGATATACATTTCATAATTATCAACTCCAATGCTACTCCACTAAAAGCTTGGAGTTGTATTCTCAAACCATATAAAATTATGAAGCCCGTATAACAAAGTCTCTATGACATATCATAGTGTATCATATTTCCATAGGATTATCCATAATTGGCTTAAGGATAAGTTCTGTCTTACCTTCCTGATTATTTTTATCTTACGTTTTATTATCTCACCATCGAAAAACTTACCATCCATAAGACAGTATACTATTCGGTTATACCTATGTATCCAAATGGTTGAGCCCTTCAGTTTTTTAAATACATGATAACGCATATAAAAGGATATCACTACTCCTAAAGACAAGCTATGGATTCCATATCTATGAATAACAGGTCTACGCTATCAAGAGTCATGCCTCTAACGTACCGGTATGCGTACCACTATTAAAATATGGATGTCACCCTTTGGTACTTCAAAAGACACACGTCAAGACAACAGGCCCACTATTCATCTCAAGATTAAGATACAATACAAATGATTGTCTAAAGTGAATTGATTTACCGAGATAGAATTATTAATCCAAATTAGTTCACGATCCAATACATCGTCACCTATGACAATGCACCAATGTTCTATTCACAGAGTCCACCTCCAATAGTCAAGACAAATCATCTCCCAATAGGGATATAGACAACATAACAATCTTTGCATAAATAAAGTACCCAACTTTATTCTCTCGATTGCAGATCTTATAATTTAGATCGTCACCTTAAGAATCGTGTCTTTCGCATAATCTATCCATCATATGCCCAATTCTTAAAGGTTTAGACCGACAGTCTCAAACTTTTGTTTACTTAACATACATTCAACAAATATGCAAGTAAAGAGTACAAGATTTGGTACATAAATAATAAATAAATTCTTTATTGATAAAAATGTTTCCAAAAACATATTACATTTTTACTCCTTAGGGCACACACGTCTAACAAATACAACACATATGATTGTCTAAAGTGAATCGATCTACCAAGACAGAATAATTAATCCAAATCAATTCACTCTATGTCCCGATCCAATGCATCATCACCTATGACAATGCACTAATGTTTCTATTCGTGGAGTCCAACTTCGATGGCCAAGACAAACCATCTCCCGTTAGGGATATAGACAACATAACAATCTTTGCATGAATAAAGCATTCAACTTTATTCCCTCAATTACAGATCTTATGATTTAGACCATCATCTTAAGAATCATGTCTTCCACATAATTTGTCCATCATCTGCCCAATTCTTAAAGGTTTAGACCAACAGTCTTAGCCTTTTGCTTGCTTATCATACATTCAATAAATATGAACGTAAAGAGGACAATATTTGGTATATAAATAATAAATACATTCTTTATTGATAAAAATGTCTACAAAAATATATTACATTTTTACTCCTTAAGGCATACATGCCCAACATTAATGACCTTGTGCTCTTTCCTGGCCGAAAGCTCCATTCTTCGCCTCTAGAAGATCTTGCAAGAAGAAGATAAAGCAAAGGCAAAGAATGAGAAACAGACGATATCTGAAGAACATGAAGTCCAAAGCAAGACTGTATCGACCAAATCTCTACCAAAAGGTCAATCGAAAGAGCAGTTTATGGTCCGAAAGACTACTACAACTGCCACAAATCCTCTAACACAAATAATACAAGATCATTGCCTTGAGAAACTACTACAAATCCAATTAAGCAAAGCAGATAATCCTACAATTGTTGAGCTAGAAGAAGACAACACTTCAAAATCAATAGAATGGACTGAATCAATGGAGTGGACATCAGAACAAGAAACCTCTTCTGATGAAGAAGCTTTAGTCTATTTCATGGCTCAAGAAACACAAGCCTATGAAGGTACTTCTTATACACAGCTGGTTGCGAAGGACGGATAAATTGATACAGCCTCAACCACGACTCCAGGACTGGAGCAACAAAAATTGGGAAAATCATCCAAATTCCATGTATTTACACTTGATGATCTTCCTCCATCAAGAAGGCAAGAAAGATTGCAAGAGTTTAAAGCTTGGATATCCCTTCAAGCACAAAAGCCAAGAATGCAAACCAAAGAGCTCCTCCACAGTTTTGTATCTAGATTTACTGGTATGTTACAAGACTAGTAGAACAGCTTGGGAGAATATAGACAATTATAGTTTTTCCAAAAAGAATCAACAAAATTGGCCCTAAACCATGCGTATGTAGAATTCTATAGGCAAGATGTGCAAGTTACAAAATGATTGCGATTAGAATTTTTCATAATGAAGTGTTGTTCGATAAATAAAAAAATCTTGAAAAGCATTTTAAAAAGATGACACAACGGTTCTATCAAATTGGCGGCATTGATGATCCAAACCTCAAGCAAGCCTTCCTTTCTTTGATCCCAGATCCTCTGGGAGAAGAAACATTTAGGCTCCTTACAACCACAGGGAAAGACCTACAAAATACTACATTGGGAGAACTTTTCGAACTAGTCCTTTGAGCTAATAAGTTCTTACAAGAACATATGAAGCAATCGAAGCAACTAGGAAAAGTTTGCAATCAGAAAGATCTCTTCATCAAAATGTCCCTTCCACTTAACCTCCTCCTATGAAGCAAAATCTCAAAAGAAGAAGAAGCCCAGCTTCATGGCCTTTAAGCTTGGAAGATGATCAAGAAAGAAAAGGTCCATGAAATTCCTATAGAGAAGAAAGAAGCTTCGTAAAACGTCTGACAAGTGTTACATATGTGGCAAAAAGGGTCATTTTGTTAAACAACGTCCAAAAGGCAAAACAACAAAATTGATCTCCCAGATTGAAGTTGTTACTAGAATCTCACTCTCTGACAATGTTCTAGAGTCTATCTTCCTAGCGGATGATGAGATTAATCCCGAGTCCTTATATGCTTTTGAACAATGTGCTGGTTCAGATTCAAATGGATTCTACCAAATGGATGCAGTTAATACAACCCAACCAGTACCAGTCGTCAAGATGTACGTCATTCCATCCAAATATGCCAAGCTAATTAAAGTAGCTGCTTTCTTTGACAAAGGCATGTCATACACCATAATGAACCCATATATCTTAACACTAGAGAATTGGAAGGAAAAGAAATAGTACTTTCATGCTGCTAACAATAACATTTTCTACACCGAGCTTATTAGCAAGCCAATCAAGCTAGAATTTTTCCCAGGATGCTCCATAATTCACCAAGTCATTGGATCGAAATTGCCAGGGAAAGAGTTGATCAGTGGGTTTGATGTATATACAAAAAAAAAGAGGTTTAAGGATTCTTCTAGGAGGTCTAGGCTATAAGCTGCTATTTGTTCCATGGGAATCAATCCCCAACTATTTCCTATTGCCAACAGAGTTTTTTTAGTCCATTAAGCATAGGCTTATCCACAAGTCTTATGCTGATTCACATTCCGAGTTCTTAGAAAAATGTGATCATCCCTTATGGAGAAATGATGAATTCTTTGTTAGTCTTCCCCTCAAAATGAATGAGGATATCAATCCAACAAAGGCAAGCCATCCAGGGATGAATCTGAAACACTAGCAAGTGGTGACTGCTAAATGCCTCGAACAACAAGCGCTCATAGAACCAACTATATTAGCATGGGCATGCCATGCATTTTACATCAACAAGAGGTCTAAGCAGGCAAGAGGGAAACAAAGGTTGGTCATTAGCTACAAACCCCTTAATGAATTTCTAGCCAATGATATATTCCCCCTGCCAATTAGAAATTTATTGTTCTCTAAGCTTCCCAAGGCTAGGGTCTTTTCTAAGTTTGATCTCAAGGCAAGATTTTGGCAACTTTAGATTAAATTAGAAGATAGGCCCAAAACAACCTTTTGTATCCCCAATCACCATTACCAATGGACCGTCATGCCATTCGACCTTAAGACAACTCCTTCTTTGTTTCAAATTGCTATGACCCAAATTTAAGGCCCAATTCTAAATAGTGCCCTTGTCTACATAGATGATATCCTCTTGTTCTCTCTAGATAACCAAGCCCATAATAGTCTCTTGGCCCAGTTTGCAACCATTATTGAACATTATGGAATCATGTTGTTAGAAAGAGAGATAATTATTGGCCAGCCCCAAATAGATCTCCTGGGAATGAAGCTTTTCGATGGACAGTATGAAGCCCAGCCTCATATAGTCCAAGAGCTTTTAAAATTCCCAGATGAATTTCTTACTAAGGCCTAAATCCAAAAATTCTTGGGAATTCTCAATTACCTGAGAGACTTTGTTCCGAATCTCTCAAAAATGAAAAGACCTCTCAAGAGCATGCTAAAAAAGAATCCACTAGCATGGTCACAGACACAGACCACAGGGTCAAAAAGCTAAAGGTGATAATGCAGAACTTACCCCCTCTGCAGATTCCCTCTGATGGCAAAAGAATTCTTTAGATAGATGCAAGTAATGAATACTGGGAGGCCATTTTGCTTCAAGAGGACAACATGAGGAAAAGGAAAATATACGGATACAAAAGTGGCCACTTTAATGATTCCCAACTACAATATCACTCCACTCTTAAGGAGTTGCTGGTAATAAAAATGGGAACCATGAAATTTGAATTTCATCATATTGGACATCACTTCATGGTCTAGACGGACCTTGTTGTCTCTAGAGGTATGCTAAATTTCAAAAGAAATAAAGCAGTTGATGCACAATTATTAAGACTAACCACATAATTTACACAGTACTCTTTTGAAATTAAACATATTAAAGACAAAGATAATATAATCCCTGATTTCCTATCCAGACCACCCCAAGATATTATAAATATGATCACAATCAATCCACCCAGGCACATCCCTCTCATATATACACATCCAACCAGGCACATCCCTCTTATATATACAATGGCCTCCTTATCTTTTGATCCTATTGAAAACTACCTCTGTTCTTTCCCAAAAGATGCTCTTAAGGTTATCAAAAGCAAGTCTCAAGGAAAAAAGCCTTAGAAAAAGCCACTGTCCTTCAATTGTCACAAATTAAACATACTAGTAAAACAGTCCTTGAGGGGTTAGGATTCCACTTAAAATACCCTTTTGCTAAGGACTTCCCAATCAGAGATACCTTTTTCATGCCAAAAGAAATCATTCATATAATCTGGTACCTTGCCAGTACCTACACTATTGCCATTGAAGTTTGTACTAGCCCATTCAGAACTACCATTAGGTCCTTCATTCACAAGAAGGATTGTCGACCAGCTTACCAAAACTAGATTGATTTGTTGACCTGGTTCAATTGTACCCTTAAATGGTGGGAAAATATGTTAATAGAAGAATGGCTAAAAATGAAAGGGGCCAAACCATGTGCATTTGTGTATTCTCGGCCAAACCATCCATTTGTGTATTCTCCAGATACAAAAGAAGGCGTAATTAGTCTAAATGAGTGTTATACTACACTCTTCCTTGGCCTTACTCCCAATTATGATAAAAAAGAAAAATCAATAGCCTTCGCACCTTTTGTTGAAGTCTATGGGTCCTCTAAAGATCCTGTTGGCCAAATAGGTAACCCAACCTACAGAGAATTGGAGAAAAAATTATTTTTGAAAAACAATATCATCCTTGACAAAATATGGCCCAAACCAGAAGATGATGCCCCATGGGAACAATATCCTCCAGAATATTCCCAACAGATACACAGTGCCTTGAAATTCCATAGTCTTTATGAGAATCAATTGGAGCCAGCCTGGACCTAGGGCCTTTAGTCTCCACCAGCATCCACTCAGCCGACATCATCATCTGTTAAGGATTATCAAGAATCTGCTTTCTAGGGTTCCCAAGACCCTCTTGGGCCTTCATAGAAACATTAGGTATTAATGATAAATATATGGAAAATCTAGACTTAGACCATGAGCCCATCAACCATTATAGAGATTCCCTGTCAGAGTCCACTTTAATAATTTACGAAGTGATATTTGCTACTTTATTGTAATGCTTTTGCTTTTGCTTTTAGGTGTTTGAGCTTTGTGTCCACCTTTTACCTTTTGTTGTAATCAGACCACGTGTCCAGCTTTATTTCTCGGGAAGGCTATATAAGGGCCTTCACCTTAGATTATATAGAGCATGTAAGGTTTTCTTATTTCAATAAGAGAGTGTTTTCTAAAATCATGTCTTACTAAAAACCCTCTCTATAAGGAACTCAAAGTAGTCATAACAGAGAATGGATCCTCCATGAAAGATAGCTTTAGTATATGCCTGAGTAATGAATAATAATAACTGGTAATCTTGTTGATGGTTAGATGGCCATCTAAAACCAAGGGAAAGTTGTTCAGGGCAGATCTTATTGAGATTATCGTTATTATCTTTTTATCTCTTTAGGTGTATACCCGATTACCTTTCATTAAGTGATGAATAATAATAACCGGTAATCTCATTGATGGTTAGATGCCCGTCTAAAGCCAAGGGAAAGCTGTTTAGGGCAGATCTTATTAAGATTATCATTATTGTCTTTTATCTCTTCAGGTGTATACCCGATTACCTTTCACTGGTATCAATGCCAACTCTCTGTCTATACTACTAAAAGTTTCTCGACGTCACAAAGTCATGGCAAGTTCCTGTTCTGATAATGCTTCTAGTTCCAGTCTCACAGTCCCTATCACAGTTCCCCAAACAACTTCTCTTAGAAAATCTACCTCCACTAAATTAGATTACCTATATGAAGTTTCTTATATTCTAGACGAGAAGAAAATCACTTCTAAGTCACTTCTCTTAATTAATCCTTACCATGCTTTTACCAAATCCACCAACCCTTTTACTAGATCTATCAAATCTCTTATTAAACACTCTCCAAAGGCTCCAAAAGAATATATCCAAGTCTCTAAGTTTAGCCAGTGTCAGCTACCTAGAACCTCACAAGTGTAGTTTGTAACTCTCTAGATCCCGCCAAAACTTCCCCCCCAATGGATAGCCCGGGGTTAAACCCATATCCATTTTGGTGCAGTCCGATTAGCCTTCACCTACCACACCAGAAAAGGACTTCCTATCAGTGCTAGGATAGGCCTTCTAGACACTTGAATGAGAAAATACCAATAGGCTAGCATAGCTACCATTGAGACAACACTCAACGAAGGAACCATCCTTATCACTTTGTTTCCAAACTTCAATATGTCACTCAAGGATGACAGACTCCTCGATGCGTTGAAGGTTGAATCTAGATTATCAGAGTTGATCAGGATCCATGATCTATTGGGTGAACTCTCCATAATCAAATGGCATACAGATTACAAGATCATGCTCTAGATTGGCTCTACCAACATCACCAGATGCTTTAATGATCTCAATGAATTCCAACCAGGTCCCGACTTGCACCTACATTCCGAGGCAAATCCCCATAGAAGAATTAAAGAAGCTCTTGCCTAGTTCTTAGATCACAAACTATGAAAAGCTTCAGTAGCGTCAGGCTACCATCCAGGTAGCAGAACCCTCTTATAAGACTTTGGAAGATGGATCCACGCTAATGACATTCAACAAGAAGGAAACAAAATCCCCTAATTGTTTTCCAACACAATACATGATGAAATGCAGAAATTCTATCATTTGATTCATAAGGAAATCCCATCTATACCTTTAAATAATCCATAGGACACTGCTGGTGGGATGCTTGCACCTGTCAAGACTGATCACGAAATAATGAAGAGAATCAAGAGCCGAGAAGCAAAAGGAACAACACTGAGAGAAAACTCAGACAATAGTTGGCCACCAATCACAAGAACGTTGGACTTCTCAGCCAACTATGTAGAAAATTTGACTATATAGTCAAATATTCCCTAATAGAGCACTATGGCACAGGTTCTTCTAAGCCTCCTAAACCCACTGGATGGCACATGAACGAAGATCCAGATCCACAGCATACTCCTCTAGTAGTAAATTCAGATCCGCTACAAAGCCCAATCCTGCCATGCTACACACAAGCACAACAGTGGATGAAAGAAAACAAAGAAGAGTTCCCAGCTCCTAGAATGATTCAGCCTCTTCCCTAAATTTGTATGACAACCACAAAAGATTACAAAAAGGATTTTCCTCCTCTTTGAAATTTTACAAAAACGGAAGAAAAAGGGACGACATCACACCAACCCAAAATCCTAAATCCTATAGTAAGAAAAGCTAATGGGTTATGAAAAAGATTTCTCCAACAAAAGAAGTCTTAAACTGGCAATCAAAGAATATGGTTCCCTAGAATAAGGTTCTTAAAAGGATAGACGAACAGATGGCTAAGACGGAGGTAGTAGCCTAGAGTTCACGGGAAAGCATAATTGCTAAGCTCTCAGCAAAAATTTGAGAAACTCATAAAGAATTGATGGCTATTATCAAGGCAAATACGGTGTCGATGCAAGTCTTCTTAGCCAAAGAGGAAGAAATGAAGAGCCTTAAAGCCCAATACTCCTCTTTGAAACCACAGCCTCAACAACAAAAGCAGTGGTCCAAAAATGTCAATACTACACTATGGAAATTTTCTACCATGAAAAAGGCCTAACAACCTCTAATGCCCTCGCGCCTTTTCCTGGCCAAAAGCTCCATTCTTCGCCTCCGGAAGATCTTGGAAGAAGAAGATAAAGCAAAGGGAAATAAGGGGAAACAAACGATGTGTGAAGAACCTGAAGTCCAAAGCAAGACTGTATCGACCAAATCTCTACCAAAAGGTCAAGCAAAAGAACAGTTTATGGTCTAAAAGACTAATACAATTGCCACAAATCCTCTAACACAAATAATACAAGATCACTGCCTCAAGAAACTACCCCAAATCCAATAAAGCAAAGAAGATAATCCTACAATTGCTGAGTTAGAAAAAGACAACACTCTGGAATCAACAGAACAGACTGAATCTATGGAGTAGACATGAGAACAGAACAAGAAACCTCTTTTGATTAAGAAGCTTCAATCTATTTCATGGCTCAAGAAAGACAAGCCCAAGAAGGTACTTGTTATACACAGCCGGTTGTGGAAGATGAAGAAACTAATACAACCTTAACCATGGCTCTAGGACTAGAGCAACAAAAATTGGGAAAATTATCCAAATTCCATGTATTTACACTTGATGATGTTCCTCCATTAAGAAGGCGAGAGAGATTCCAAGAGTTTAAAGCTTGGATACTCCTTCAAGCACATAAGCCAAAAATGCAAACGAGAGAGTTCCTCCTCAGTTTTGTATCTAGATTTACTAGTATGTTACAAGACTGGTGGAACAGCTTGGGAGAATATAGACAATTACAGTTTCTCGAAATAGAATCAGCAGAATTGGCCCTGAACCATATCTATCTAGAATACTACGAGCAAAATGTGCAAGTTATAGAACGATGGCAATCAAAATTTTTCAAAATGAAGTGCTGTTCGATGAACAAAAAAAGATTTTGAAAAGCATTTTAAAAAGATGACACAACGGTTCTATCAAATTGGCGACATTGATGATCCAAAGCTCAAGCAAGCCTTCCTTTCTTCGATCCTGGATCCTCTGGGAGAAGAAACATTCAGGCTCCTTACAACTATAAGGAAAGGCCTAAAAAATACTACATTGGGAGAACTTTTCCAACTAGTCCTTCGAGCTTTGGGGAAGATGTGTTCCCAGAACAAGTTCTTACAAGAATATATGAAGCAATCGAAGCAACTAGGGAAATTGTAGAAACATCTCTTCATCAAGTGTCCCTCTCACTCAACTTGCTCCTGTGAAGCAAAATCTCAAAAAAAGAAGAAACCTGCCTTCACGACCTTCAAGCTTGGAAGTCGATTAAGAAAGAAAAGCTCCATGAAATTTTTATAGAGAAGAAAAAACCTTGGCAAGAAGTCCGACAAGTGTTACATATGTGGCAAACAGGGTCATTTTGCTAAACATTGTCCAAAAGGAAAAACAACAAAATTGATCTCCCATATTAAAGGTGTTTCTAGAATCTCACTCTCTGACAACGTCCTAGAGTCTATCTTCCTCATGGTCGATGAGAATAATTTTGAGTCCTTATATGCTTTTGAACAATATGCTAGTTCAGATTCAGATGGATTTTACCAAATGGATTCAGTTAATACAATCCAACCAGTATTAGTTATCAAGATGCACATTATTCTATCCAAATATGCCAAGCCAATCAAAATAGCTTCTTTCTTGGACGCAAGCACGTCATACACCATAATGAACCTGGATATCTTACCAGTAGAGTATTAGAAGGAAGAGAAGCAGTACTTCTATGCTGCTAATAATAACATTTTCTGCACCGAGCTCATTAGCAAGCCAATCAAGCTGCAATTTTTCCGAGGATGCTCCATAATTCACCAAGTCATTGGATCAAAACTGCTAGGGAAAGACTTGATCGTTGGGTTTGATGTATATACAAAGAAAAGAGGTTTAAAGATTCTTCCAGGAGGTCTAGGCTACACGCAACTATTTACTCCATAGGAATCAATCCCCAACTATTTCCTATTGCCAACAAAGTTTTTCCAGTCCATTAAGCAAAGGCTTATCCACAAGTCTTATGCTGATTCACATTCCGAGTTCTTAGGAAAATGTGATCATCCCTTATGGAGAAATAATAAATTCTTTGTTAGTCTTCCCATCAAAATGAGTAAGGATATCAATCCAACAAAGGCAAGCCTTCTAGGGATGAATCCGAAACACCAGCAAATGGCCACTACTGAGTGGCTCAAACTTTAACAACAAGGGCTCATAGAACCAACTACATCAGCATGGCCATGCCATGCATTTTTCATCAACAAGAGGTCAAAGCAAGCACGAGGGAATCAAAGGTTGGTCATCAACTACAAACCCCTTAATGAATTTCTAGCCGATGATAAATTCCCCCTGCCAAATAGAAATTCATTGTTCTCTAACCTTTCCCTAGCCAAGGTCTTCTCTAAGTTTGATCTCAAGGCAAGATTTTCGCAACTTAGGATTAAACTAGAAGATAGGCCCAAAATAGCCTTTTGTATCCCCAATCACCATTACCAATAGACTGTCATGCCATTCAGCCTTAAAATAGCTCCTTCTTTGTTTCAAAAGGGTCTGATCCAAATTTATGGCCCAATTTTAAATAGTGCCCTTATCTACATAGATGGCATCCTCTTATTCTCTCAAAATAACTAAGCCCATAACAATCTCTTGGCCCAATTTACAACCATTATTGAACATTATGGAATTAAGTTGTCAAAAAGAAAGATGATTATTGGCCAACCCAAAATAGATTTCCTAGGAATGAAGTTTTTCGATGGACAATATGAAGCCCAGCCTCACATAGCCTAAGAGCTTTTAAAATTCCAGATGAATTTCATACTAAGGCCCAAATCCAACAATTCTTGGGAACTGTCAATTACCTAAGAGACTTTGTTTCGAATCTCTCGAAAATGACAAGACCTCTCAACAGCATGCTAAAAAAATCTACCAGCATAGTCACAGACATAGACCACAGCAGTTAAAAAGCTAAAGGCAAGAATGTAGAACTTACCCCCTCTGCAGATTCCCTCTAATAGCAAAAGAATTCTTTAGACAAATGCAAGCAATGAACATTGGGGGGCCATCTTGCTTCAAGAGGACAATACGGGGAAAAGGAAAATATGTGGATACCAAAGTGGCCGCTTCAAAGATTCCCAACTACATTATCACTCCACTCTTAAGGAGTTGCTGGTAATAAAAATAGGAACCATGAAATTTGAATTTCATTTGATTGGATACACTTCGTGGTCGAGACAGACCTTGCTGTCTCTAGAGGTATGCTAAATTTCAAAAGAAATAAAGTAGTTGATGCATAATTATTAAGACTAGCTGCACGGTTCGCACAATACTCTTTTAAAATTAAGCATACTAAAGGCAGAGATAATATGATCCCTGACTTCTTGTCCAGACCACCCCAAGATACTATAAATATGATCATAATCCATCCATCCAGGCACATCCTTCTCATATATACATATCCTCAGGTACATCCCTCTTAAATATAATGGCTTTCTCGTCTTCTGATCCTATTGAAAACTACCTCTGTTCTTTCCCAAAAGATGCTCTTAAGGTTATCAAAAGCAAAACCCCGAGGAAAAAGCCTTAGAAAGAGCCACTGCCCTTCGGTTGTCACTAATTAAACATACTAGGAAAACTGTCCTTGAAGGGTTAGGATTCCATCCAAAATACGCTTTTGCTAAGGTCTTCCTAATCAAAGATACATTTTTCATGCCAAAATGGATCACTCATATAATCTGGTACCTTGCCAATACCTACACCATTGTCATTAAAGTTCGTATTATCCCACTCAGAATTACCACCAAGTCCTTCATTCACAAGGAGGATTGCCGACTAGCTTACCAAACCCAGATTGATATGTTGACTTGGTTCAATAGCAGCCTTAAATGGTGAGAAAATATGTTAACAGAAGAATGGCTGGAAGTGAAAAGGACCAAACCATGTGCATTTGTGTATCCTCTGGATACAAAAGAAGGGGTCATTAGTCTAAATGAGTGTTGTACTACAACCTTTGTTGGCTTTAATCCCAATTATGATAAAAAAGAAAAGCCAATAACCTTCGCACCCTTTGTTGAAGCCTATGGGTCCTTCAGAGATCCAGTTGGCCAAATAGGTAACCCAACCTACAGGGAATTGGAGAAATTTTTTTTGAAAAACAATATTATCCTTGACGAAATATGGCCCAAACCAGAAGATGATGCCCGATGGGAACAATATCCTTCAAAATATTCCCAGTAGATATACAGTGCCTTAAAATTCCATAGTTAGCCTAGACGCAGGACCCTCAATTTCCATCAGCATCCACTTAGCTGACATCATCATCAGTTGAGGATTATCAAGAATCTACTTTCTAGGATTCCAGGGACCCGTGGGCCTTCACAAACACGTTAAGTCTCAGCGATGAAGATCTGAAAAATCTAGACTTGGACCATGAGCCCATCAACCATTAAAGAGACTCCCTGTCGGAGTACACTTTAGTAATTCATGAAGTGATATTTACTATTTTATTGTAATGCTTTTGCTCTATGATATGTGCTTTTGCTTTTAGGTTTTTGAGCTTTGTATTCACCTTTTAACTTTTGTTGTAGTTGGACCACACAGCTTTAGTTCACGAGAAGGCTATATAAGGGCCTTCGCCTTAGATTGTATAGAGCATGCATGGTTTTCTTATTTCAATAAAAAAGTGTTTTCTAAAATCATGTTATCCTAAAAATCCTCTGTGTGAGAAACTGCCTTTCACTTTCAGCCATTCTTCTGCTACATATTTTCCCACCATTTTAGGTTGCCATTGAACCAGGTCAACATTACAATCTAGGTTTGGTAAGCTGGTCGGCAATCCTCCTTGTCAATAAGAATAGGCAAAAAAATTCAAAATCAAAGACTACACAAATAGAAAAAAAAAAAATATTAAGAGGGTATCGCTGTAAGTTGAGTAGAAAATTTCATACTTCAGGGAATCTAAATTAACCTTATAATATGGATACGGATGATGTGATGCTTTTAAATTGATCATTGGGAAAATGATAATCTTGTGAGTTCGTGAAACTGGGCATTCATATTCTAATTTTCACGGAAGAAACGTAAGATCAGAGATGCAACTAAAAATGCAGGAGAATAATGGCTTGAATTCCTATTGCAAAACTATGCATTCAACATCAAATTAATCTAAAAAAGCATTTTAAAAAGATCTAAAGAGATATAACTGGTGTAAACACTTCAGTATGTCTCAAGAAAAGATATATTTCTTTTTTCTAATCTTTAATTGGTAACTGTGGTTTCTAGAAAGTTTTTGTCGCCATCGAATCAAAGTAGTTAAAAAAAATACATAAAAAAAGAAGAAGAAGAAGCCATAACAAGAATGCTAAAGACCACTAATTAGTGCATCTTTGAAAAGAAAAAGGGAAACAAAAGTGAGGCGTTCAGGAGAAAAGGGAACTGGAAGTGGACAGCTGCTCCGGAACAATTAGCAAAAAGCTAAGAATATCTACGTCACGGTGCTCTACCAGAAACTCCAAGTTTTCCTTACCGCCACACTATGTCTCCAGATCCCAAAAATGTCACTAAGCTTGTAAATCAGATGCACCATAGGACAAGCTTTACAATGATGTGTCAGCCAGTTCCTTGAGGAACGAAACAACATCGTCGGGTGAACCAAGTAGATAACGAGCATTTGTCCGAGGCCGGCCAACAGCACAAGAGAAGTAGTTCTCTACCTTAAGATCGAGTACATTCCATGAACTCTTTTCTGGTGACGGTCGGCGCCCACTCCCAGAGTTGTGGTTGGCAATCTTCTTCTCAGAATTTGACAATTGTCGTTGCATCTGGCTGTTGGATGATTTTTGCCCGTTCTTACTTGCTGGAACCTTCAAATAAGATTTTCTTTCACAGGCTAACTTCGGACCATCAGCTGCCTTGGTTCTTGTAATACCGAAGGAATCGGCAGGAAGCACTGGCTCGAAAAAGGCGTACACATCTTCATCCTGAAGAATTGAAGATGCTTAGTATGTCTTAGTACAAGATTTCTATACATTTAGACTAATGCTCTGACTTCTACTAATTGAAGTTTCAGCCTCCAAGACCATATTGAATATCTTTTCCAATATATATATATATATATATATATATATATATATTCGACAGAAGCACAATGGTAATCCTCAAAATGACCTTCAAGCTAACAAATCCAATGGGTTAAGTCCGCATGTTTTGGCCCCTTAGATACATAGGACACTATTGCTTACGTAATCTACTTTACCTAAAGTTCATGCCATGGACAAAGGTGATTAATAAGCGATCTAAAAGCCTGTCGAGATGATAAATACGCTAAACAACTGCCTAAAAAACATTTGGTTTAGAATGCTAATATTGATAGTTGTGTAGGCTATATTACTAGATATTAGAAGTAATAAGGACACATTATATGGAGATTTAGAGCATTAGATGTCTTTGCTATGCATGCTAACAAAAGGATATCCAGCAGGCCGATCATATAAAGGGAAACATGTTCCTTATTTACTATATATATGCTTACGCGCCTCACATTTACAATCTTCCCTTTGACATACTAAATAGGAATAGGGTGTCCAGCTTATCTTGATTATTCTCTTGTAATAAGAGGCTAGGATCACATAATTTCTGTAGAAGCATCTTTAAGGGTTTGAAATAAAACTGAAACACACTCGAAGAATAGTGGTTGTTAGAGATGCGTGATCAAGTGACAAGAAAAGTTACCTTTCCGAGAAAATGGCCAATACACAGCACATAATCAATTGGCGTTGTCATTGATTTACTATGGACTATCTCTCCCAGGATACGGTCAATCGCAGCACCCTGATTGCATAAGTATTAAAATGAGTAGACAAATCTAGCAAGTATTCTGGCATGCTAAATGCATTAAGTATCGGGGGTTTGAAGTACAAAAAAACAACCATTTACCTTCGTCACACCAACTGCTCGCACCTCAACAGAACGGCTGCCCTGGACAACATCAACAGAGGCATTTGAAATTGGGCCAGTCCACAGATGCTGCAACATATCCCTTGCTTGAAGTCTTCCAAATTCAACATCTAGAACAATCACATGATAAGGATGTAGATAGAAGATACGAAATCTACATGTAGAAGGAAGACTAATTTGTCAAATAAATGTTCAGAGAAAGAAAATACCAGCATATTTGTAATTCCATACTAGGGAAGTTTCACGGGGTTCAAAATGTGACCTTGGCGTTCTTTCTGTGAAATACTCAAAGACATGCTGGAAACAGGACACCAACAAAGTGAGTTTGGAGGGAGGACACAAGCAACTAGATAAAGCATAAATTCAGTTTAAACACCTTCACACTGTCAACCCATTCCATATTCAAATGCTCCGGCATTGTGGTCATCCAGGCTCCTCTTGTGTGCCGTAAAAACATTCCATTCTCTGCTGCCAACCACATGTCAAACTCTCCGAAGTTCTGTGGAAATAATTATATTAGAAGGCAATACCAGGATGGTGTTGAAGTACTACATAGAAAAGGAGCAAGGAGTACATGATCTAAGACATTTCTGTCACTCCCACTGAGGACAACAATCGTTGTTTTAGGATCATTGCAAAGTGCCCTTAGGGGTTCCTTCAACTCCGGATGCAATTTAAGGTCCATTTCTTTGATTTGATCACCTCTTCTCCCTGGTGTGTCTATGGGCTCAGTTAACGTTGCATTGAATCCCTGATTTCAGATTGCCAACAAGAAAAGGAAAACCCAAAATTTTTTTGAAACAAGAAACAAAGACCTTATTGATTGAAAAAAGTTACAAAACCAGAGGAGAGATTTCCTCATAGAAACAAAGAAAAACGGGGGCTGAGCTATAAGAAAGGAGCCCAACTCATGGTTAAGTCTGAAAAAATCAGATTGCTGAACTCTTTATCACTAAAAACCCACAAAGAAACCCAATATTTTATTTTGTCCCATAAAGCACAGCTATCTTCTAAGGAGTCTTCAAAAATCCTATGATTTCTTTCTAACCAAATTCCCCAAAAAACCGGAAATGAAAAAGAAGAGAAAGTAAGAAACTAACAAACAGAAATACAACCACACCACAACCAAAAATTTTAAAGCATCAAGTATTAATGCAAAAAAATGGAAAGATGTGGACTTAATAATGATGAAACAGAACCTGAAGTCATAGAGAATCAAATAAGCCCAGAAACATGATTAATTTTAAAAAACTAGTGAAAAGCTTGAATGTAAATACATCCTTCTCTTAAGGTTTTTAAATTACGAGGCAGGAAAAGCGCAAAAAGTGTATGTCAATGCTGGTTCTTAAATGCTTAGACTGCTCTTTTAACCCTTCATTTTTTGGTTGGTTGGAATGATTGGTTGGAATGAAGTGCAAAGAAATTCTTTTAGTTAGAAAAGAAAACAAAAGCTTGGTATCTCAAAATATGTAAAGATCAATTCAAATATGTGGCATGCCCACTATTTAGTTCAATTGGGTATTGAAAACTAATCCAGAGAATTTGTTTATCAATTCATTCACTTAAAGGTGAAGCACACTTTGAGGCTTATGCCTCTTAACGATTTTTTAATCCTGCTGATAAGGAAGAGAAAAAGAATTGAGAAACACTCAAGTAAATGTCCACCATCACTTGATAGCATTTGAGCAAAAAGCATACCAGTATGAGCAGTCGATTATTAGACTTCAAAAAAGCTCCAATGGCAAACTTGTTAGGAAATGGAGGTTTGGCTTCTCTTGTCCTTATTTCAGCCTCAACAACAGTATCATTCAGTTCACTGCACAAAACTCATTTCATTTGATTAGTCAAAAATACTAGCATGCCACAAATTTATTTAAAAAAAAAAAAAAACAGAATTTGATAATCTTCCCGTCAACATGGCTGTTAACAAAACTAGTCTCCTAGCTCACAGACCAAAATACAGACGAAAGCCTACATTATGCTATTCAAGCAAAATCACTGCAACGGTTCAACATTTTTAAATCATATCTGCCAATATTTTGGGGGAAAAAACAGAGACAGAATGCACTGGCATATGTATTATTCCAGGCCTAACAATTATCACAAGAAATAACACTTTATATATATATGTATATATAAACACACATATATATAATTCTGATGCTCAACTACCACACTGTGTGTCCATGCCATAGAGTGCTGCAGTGCAGGTCCTTAAATATGGTTGTCCCATTAAAGAAAACGTGTGAAACAGGCGTCAAGGGAATTAATAAATCTTGGTATGAGATTCGTGACACAAGGCATGCAATAAAACTTATGCATGCATACCTCACAAAAGTCTCAGCCCATTCTTGTGCGGTGTGTGTAGTCACATGCACAAAGTTATGCTTATGTCGTTTCTCTCTTTCATCGGGCTTCATATCCAAAGCTTGGCCAATAGCATTAGCAACTTCAGTGATGTTCATTGGGTTCACTAGAATTGCTCCAGCACCAAGAGACTGTGCAGCCCCAGCAAACTACAAAAATGCATCAATAATATAAAAAACCACAATCACAGAAACAATTTCAATATTCATGGGAATACAACTGCATACATTCAACTGCATAATATAAGATGTACATGATATTTACCAACAGGAAGATGTGGCCAAAGTACCAGAAATAATCAAAAGAGAAAAAGGAAACGGACAATAATATATTATAAGGTTAAAAAAAACCATTCTCTGTCATCTATCTTGTTCTTCAACCAAAAGAAAAAAGAGAGAAAAAGCACGTAAGCTTTTCCTAATCACAAAAATACAACAAAACTAAGAAGGCTGTTAAATGTTTTTCTTTTAATATTTGGCGGAGGGGAAAAAACAGAAATAAGAAAGAATGTGTGTAATAATATGAATGATGCTAACAATTGATAACAAAAAAGAAGTGCGAAAAAAGCTACATGCAAGCAAGGAGATATAATATCAGCTTGTACTAAAACTAGTTTGTATTCTGTTTTTCATTGTTCTGGTTGCATCGACTGTGAGGCTATGGTTCCAAGCTCTAGCTTTGTAACAATTAATTGATCTCTAAGACTATGTTGTTATCCTGTTTCCTTGTTGCTTAACTATCACGAGCATTAGTATGTTATAGTTTAAGGATCTTGTCATTTTTCTATATCCTCAAAGTACAGAAATCTATCATGAATTGGTAATGCTAAATTTGCATGGTGAAAATAAACAAAGCATAAGCATGTAAATTTCCGGATTTACCTCGCTAAGAATAAGGACCCCTTTCTTTGCATCTTGGCATGCTACAAACTCGTAACTGACAAGATTCATTCCATCCCTCAAAGATGTGACTAGTGCAACATCTAAAAAAGGTAAACAAGGCAGGCAGATGTAAACCATCAGTTCAAAAGCAATGGAGAACTTCTAACATGTCGTAAAACGTTAACCGCAGAAAGTAGGCCGCTGAAAATTCAACGTTTATCATAAGAATGAATGCAGGTTGGTACTTGTAAACAAGAGTATAGAGACAGAGTTCGAGACCAACAGTGGTGTATTCTTTTAAAAAAATAAACAAGAAACTTACCCAATTTAGGGGATGCAAATAATTAGAGGTCATTCATGTGGACATTGATATAAATAGGTTTTCTAACATTCTGTATTATAATCTAGAAATCAGGCTTTCTAACATTCTGTATTATGAATAGGTTCTGCTTGAGCAATAAAATAAAGGTGTTTGAATCGAAGTCTAGACCAAAAAAAAAAAAAAAAACATAAGAACATGAAATTTTGGATAATGAGAAATAGTACCAGTAACAGCGTAGAGAGCACATAAGGCATGAAAATCAAGAGAACGGTCCTGTGAAGAAAGAAAAAAATGAAATGAGAAGTATGACATTGTTAGAATATGTCACATGTTCAAAATCCTTGTACCAACTTTTTTTATAGAAACTAATTTGGAAAGTAAATCCGATTGTAATAATACCCCTTCCTAAAATAGATTTACAATGTTGACCATGGAAAAAAGACAATTCACTTGGTACATACATCAGTTTGTACCAAGGAAAAGGTATAAGATTTGAGATAAGCAGAGTTGAGACGAGTAACATGCAAATGAATATTCAATCAATTAAAATGAGATGATTCAATATGATATCATGAAGCATACTTCATGTGGATTAGTTGGGGAATTTGATTATAAAAAGTTACAAATCATGCTGCATATAATTATGACATTCTGTCACAAACAAAGCGTACATACTATGTAATCTAACATGCATGAGAACGTCCACACACAATAAACTTACAACATATGTGATGCGTATTTCTTTACCAAGGCTAATGACAAGTTTGATTGAGGGATCAAGTTAATTTACACTTTCATGGAGAGAGCTACATGTGTTTTGAAGAAACCTGTGGATAGGACATTGACGTGATCTTCCAGAAGCTCTAACTCTATAATATATTCCCTAGGTAACATCCGAGAGACCCTTTCAATCTTACCTACTGTTCCTCTACTATTTGAGATGCAGTTGCAGTGTGTCTAAGAGTTATTTTTGGATAATAACACTAATAAGATAAAGCTCCGCATTACCAGACATCAAGAACTTTACAACGCCTTTCAAATTACCAGTTAGTCCAAAAAAGATACAATATAGATTTATTTAGAAATCAGAGAGTCACAACTAACCAGATGATGTATTGGTACTGCAGTCAACGTTCCAAATCTGCCATTAATTCGTCCAACAATTTCATGAACCTGGCTAGTGAGTTTTTGATCTGCCAAAATGCAAATGGAACATAGTTGATAAGTCAAATTTTTCAGGACCGAGTAAATGGAATCGGAAGACAATTATAAATGCTTTTATTTTGGGGTCAGTTCATGGAATTCTGCTCCTCCTTTTGAAGTTACTCTTTCAATTCTTAGTTTGGGTAAACTTTTATTTTTTATCCTTACCTAATCTTTCTGCAAGAAGTTTCCACTTATAAAGGAAACACAAACAAACAAGGCAGAAAGAAGTATAAAGAGGAGAAACCGAGAGTAACCAATTGCAAATTTAACACGAAATAAGAAGCACTGAGAGAGAAATTTAAGACATGACATACACTCTGGGACATCAGTTCTTGTTGGCACAGCAATTTGCAGCAAGACTACTTTGTCACGCCAAGCTGGGTTTTCCTCGAGGAATTTTTCAAATGCCAATATCTTTTGAGGAATTCCCTTAATCATATCAAGGCGATCAACACCTAACATTACCTGCCATGCCAAAACATACAAGCAAGGAAATTACATCCTTAACAAAATGTAAAGCAATTTTGTCAACCATATTCGCAACAAATTTATAAATAAATCATTTACCTTGCGCCCAGCAAATCGCTCTTTCAGTTC
The DNA here is from genome assembly GCA_025403435.1 of Artocarpus heterophyllus. Lineage (NCBI taxonomy): Eukaryota > Viridiplantae > Streptophyta > Magnoliopsida > Rosales > Moraceae > Artocarpus > Artocarpus heterophyllus. Next base: position 30,550,536 of record CM046330.1, on the reverse strand, counting down.
TTTGATGTGTTCCTGGACTTGAGGAAGTTCAAGTGCTCGTATGAATCGATCCGAGTCTATACCAATGGGAAACTGAAAATTTGAGCACATGAGCCAAGGTGAGTATAACAAGAAAAAGGTTTGAGTTCTAACATCTGCATCATACAGTACGCTTTCAACATTTCACGATAAATGAGCTTGCATTGTCACAAGAGAGTAATTTTTTTAAAGAATAAACAACAGAAAATCATGCAAGGCGTTTAAAACTTCTAATGATAAATAAAAAAGAATCATACAGCAGCCACTCGAGTAAGCCTCCCTTGATCCTCAACTCCTTCAGGTGTACCCTCCAGTCCAAGAATCCGAGTACAAGCGCTAACGAAATGGCGGGCATAGTCATATGTATGAAAACTGGAAAAGGAAAAAAGAAATTATACATGATTAACATCTTATGATAGTGAAGCAAAATATTGTAATGAAGAAAGGAACATAAGCATATAAATTAATAGAAAATGTAGTAAACCAAAGCGGTTTCAACCTAGGCAGCATTCACATAGAAAGCATAGCACGATATGAGAATCATGTTAAGGAATACCATATAAATTATCAGTTCTCTCAGATCCTGCACACTTCAATGGCAGTGTCCTAATTTAAGAAGATACGTTGGTTTCTTGACTGTATTTAAACAACACAGATTCATGGCATGCTATTCAATAAAGGAGCCTCAAGACTCAACCTACCCAACTAAATCTGCAGCAAGAACAGAGCGCAACAATTCTGATCGAGACGGCAATGTCCTATGAATTTCAGACGAAGGAAATGGGGTGTGTAAAAACCAACCAACTTTCATTGTGCTGTTATATTCTTTCAAGCATTTTGGAAGAAACATAAGATGGTAATCATGGCACCAAACAACATCACCCTCCTCATAGTGCTTGTTAACCACATCAGCAAACATTTGATTTGCCTTCTTATATGCATCAAACTGAGACTGAAAACTTCTGGTGGTAGCAAGTCGATCTTCTTGTGGAAGTCCAAGATAGTGGAAAAGAGGCCACAATATGTTGTTGCAATAGCCATTGTAATATTGATTAACAATCCCCTCATCAAGAAATACTGGTATACACCTCTGTAAGGAAGGGAACAAGCATCAGCAAGATGAAGGTTTCACATACTTATCAAAAGGAACATAAGTGCAAAAGCAATTAAAGATAACAAACAAGCAAAGGACATCTAATGAAATGAATTTGAATGTCAAAAGGTCAACAGTTTACCTTTTCAGCTAGAGCTTTAGTAAGTGCTTTCTGTCCAATTTCATCAGGCACATTTACACCAGCCCAACCAATCCATCTTGCCTCAAACTCTTTCACACCTGCGGTAGTAATCATTTAGTAGAGATCAACACCGGACCAGAAAATAAACAGGTATAATCATCTCGTAAGTGAAAGATTACAGATGCCAAATTGGAAAAACAACTGATCAAAGTAAAGAGTTCGGGCACTGCGTACCAAGAAGGGCACTGACTAGACCCCCAGCACTTATGTCCAAAGACCATACGTCTTCACCTCTTCTGACAGCAGAGACAGGTAACCTGTTAGCAACAACCAATAGTCGCTGTCTGATAGGCCTTCCCTCTTGCTTTTCACATCCCTCATTATTTATAGTTGGAAGTGCAGCCCCTTCAGGGGAACGTTCAGCTCTCGTAATTCTGGAGTTATCATCTTCCCTTAAGTGGCCATCGTTCTCAAATGGCTGAGTCCCCTTACTATTATCAGTTGCCTCATTTGAATGAGAAGCCCTGCTGTTTTTCCTTATCTCCCTATCTCTCAGTAGCCTTTCAACTCGACCTGAAGAGTAAGTGGTTGGACTACCGTCGTACTTGTTTCCCGGCATACGATCACTATTGCAATTGAACCTTGTTTAACAAATTTATATAACACCAATGCTTCTCAAGACAACCGCGTCTCCTACATTGTTTTTTTTTTTTTTTTTTGGGAAAAATAAGCCACAGATTAGTAAGCCAAACTAAGCTTCAAAATATTCCACATCATGTCTAAAGTAAAATCAACCAAAAGGTTAAAGGGAATATGAAGATCCCATAATCCAGTAAATTAGACGACGAAAGAGAGAGAGACAATGAGTTGTACCATTCTATCCGGTTTATGTTAGCCCATTAAAAAGAGACTAATAAACAATAGAAACAATAGAAGAGGAGATAAAGAGACTAAATGGAAGATGCAACGAGTTGCCACTGCAAGCACACATATCACATCACTCAGATGAAACAACAAACACATTGCATGGGTGGAAAGTAAATTGGAAGTCCTATTGTGTGATTCTAAGAAAGCATTATTTATAAATCTTAAGACGCCATGTCAGCTGGCAGAAACTTGAGAACAACAAAAATAGAGATGAAGAGCACCAAAAAAACCCAATTCCAAAAGCACTAAAAAATGGAACACCAAATCCCAAAACTAAGAGCCAGAATTAAATTTAAGATGAGGGGTCTCACCAATATGTCAAGTTTTTGGGAGATGAGATTTCAACTATAACCCAGCCACTGGTTTGGAAGGAGACAAAAAGAGAGATAGAGGGAGAAGAAAGAGAGAGAGGGAAATCTCCAGAATCTGAATGGCAGAGAATTAACTAAGTGAGAGAAAAAGGAAGCGAGCAACACAATCCTCGTGTATGCTTTATAAGGTATAGACCACCTCACAGCCATGCAGGTAAAACCAAATATTGCGTCGAAAACAGAAAGGAAAATAATTTAGTGAAAAGGAAATTTTGGTGAATAAAAATTGCCCAAATCGCTCTTAGGCTGTAAAGGGTGCTTGCGCAAAACATAAAATCTCTCTGTGTAAAAGGCCTGCTAGGATAACAAAAGTAAAGTTAGGTGAGAAGTGAAAGATCCTAGGACGCGGTTCCAAGGGGTAGGGAAAGCTCCTCTGTTTTAGTTTTAGAGCACTCTCTTTTCGGCTTTAACTTGTTATCTCCTCTTCTTTTTAAATATATACATATATATATACACACACACACACACACACACACACACACACATATGGTTTTCGCTGCTCATAAAAATTGAAAGCCTGCCATTCGTTGGTGCCACTCATTCGTCACTCGGTTGACTGTTCCTATACAAGTTGGTACTATACTATCGAGATAATTCATTGTCCCAGCAGACCTTATGGTTTCCGCTGCTCATAAAAATTGAAAGCCTGCTTGTCGTTGGTGCCACTCATTCGTCACTCGGTTGACTGTTCCTATACAAGTTGGTACTCTACTATCGAGATAATTCATTGTCCCAGCAGGCCTCCTTTTTCTTTTTCCTTTTCCAAAAAAACGACATCGTTTGCCTTAGTTTTCAGCAATGCTGGCAATGAACTCTCCTATAATGATTAAAGAATGGCCTAATTTCTTGTATAGTTATAATACAAAAGAGAATACCAGTAACAAATGCGAAAATGAACTGTATATATATATATATATATATAATGTTTGAGACTGATTTGGATGAATGAAATTGAATCAACGGAAACTATTGGTATATTTTAGTCAATAACATAGTGGAAAGAAAAATGCACAGTATATGATAAGGTTTTTGTCTCCAAAAGAGCAACTGATGGAGGATTAAGATAGGGGGGAGAAAAGAGATAGAATAATAGAATAAAGAGAGGTAAACCATTGATATTAACATTTAGTTACTAACCACTCTCTTATCTATGGAGCTATCGTACTTATAGGCAAACCAAATAACAAAATAAAAAACTAAATCAACATGAAATATGAAAACTGGTAATGAGAAATTAACTCTATTTCTAAAATAACATAAATTCCTAATTACACAAAATAGGAAACTAGATCAAAATAAAATAAAGAAAGTTGACAATGAGAAATTACCCTAATTCTTAAATAAATCCCTAATTAAGTAGAAACTAAATAAATATTCTAATTAATATCGTTCCGCTGCAGCTAGCCAAACAAATAAGCATGGAAGACCCAATTTGTATAAATCGACATTATCTTCCTAACAGGAGTATATGAATGATTATTTAAAAAGAAAAAAGGTGATGTATGCTTGTGTTTGTGTGTCAATTTTATGCACCAAGAAGCTAAAACACAAAATTCTCAGTGTAACATTAACACTGCATCTTGCGAAACGAAAAATTGAAATACGTAAAGGTTCAAACGCGGTCGAAAGAATATAAACACGATATTTATGTTCATATACATATGTAAGACGAATATTACAGAAACAAGAAACAAGTTCCATTTTCAGCATGGGACAAAAAAACAGTAGAGAATTCCTTTGAAAAAAAATCTTTCTAATGATGGATGGATAAGAAGAATACTAAAGAACATTTAATACAATTATGAAAAACCATGCTTTAACGTATAAAATAAGAAAATTTGCGAAACGAATGATCTTAGGAACAAAAAATAAGCAGTATTCTTTCTACCCAAAAAAATCAGTGCACTGACAATCAACAAATTAACGTGTCCATCTTAGATTACTTGCAACAATTCGCTAGCCAAAAAAAAAAAAAAAATTTGCTGCAACGAAAGGAGAATAAAGACATTATTTCTGCTATGTCCTTTTCCATCTCCCAACCAAATTATGCTGCATAAAGGAAAAAAAAACACAATATGCTTTTCAAAAGCGCATGAGATTTTTTAAAAGGCGTAAATTTTTTACTTCAAGAGGCACAAAATTGCTGTAAGATGTTCCCTCAAAAAAAAAAAAAAATGTTGGAAGATATGAGATATGGTATTAGGTCCTACTTGCAAGGTTTCGCCAGATGACACATTGAGAATGCACAACGTAAATTCGAGGACCAAATATGACCAACGATTACTTTTTTGCCACACGTAAGACCAGCATTAATTTATTATATTTTAAGATAGGATTTGACACCTGTTGCATAGCATGCATGGTCATATAAGTCAACATCATCCACTTTTACTTTATCAGTTCCACGTAATTCAAGCAGCCGGTCAAAAGTCAAAATAAAGTAGTCCACTTAATAATTAAGGTGTTAAAAAATATGAAACTCATTTTAAAATTTGGATACTGCTAAAAAAAATATGCAACATATTTTCTTTTCACACACAACCGTATAGTTCAAGCAAAAAGAACCTATTAGGCAAATGAAGGGGGGAATAAACGGTATAATTAAGAAGGCTTGAATATTATAGTTTTTATATGCTTTTTCTTTCAGAACTCTCAGATGATGACATCCAACATTACCATTAAATTAGAGTTATACCTCACGTTTTAGAAGCGTTCAGAAAACTTTCCTAACTCTTGAAAATCTCGCATTTGTTTTACACAAGCAGAAAAAATTTCACGAGTATTCTCCGTGCGTGGAGGTAGTCCCGCTGCACAATAGGCATTTAGCAGCAAGAAAGAGCGAAGAAATTGCAAAAGAAAATATTGTTGAGAAGAAATTGTTGACACGAAATTGTAGGGGCGTGGACCTAGGGACAAAATATGAAGAGAATATTGTTGAGAGAAAAATAAGAGAGATGAAATTGCAAAAAACAAAAAAAAGAGGGGTGTGGCGAGAGACCTATGAGCTTATGCTTGAATACTCTTTTGTATTAAGAAATAAAAAGTAAAATAACATATTAATGATCTTGGTACAAAAGTTATATTTCCCACAAAACAACATTTACACTTAGTGGTATTGTTTAACAATTAAGAAAAAAACATTTACATTTAGTGAAACGGAAACTATTACCAGAAAAGAAAAAGGAAACTGGTTATAAATGCCCTGCACTTCCATTCAAAGTAACAACAACCGTGCCAAACTTTCTTCGTAACGTTTTATTATTAATTTGCACATCTATTCTATTCAAATACCCTTTCTTTGCTTTCTTTAAAAAAAAAAAAACACTTTCTTTGCTTTTTCTTTTTCTTTTTTTCCTTTTTTAACTGTTATTTGCTCTTATTTATACATATGGTAATCGTTGTTACGCTTAAGATATTGTTTGTAGAATCAACATAAGAATCCGGTGTCAGTACAAAACGTAATAAAAGAGGAAGTAAATAATTTCTACAAATTTCAACGTTCAAACAAAACGGGGGGAGAAAATGATGCAAACCACAATTTTCAAAAGAAGAAAATAACAAAAGGAAAATGACAAAAAATGCGCACATTTAAGGAAACAGGGGAAAAAATAACGCTACATTACCGCATTAAGTTCCTTTTCAAACCTGCTACTGTATCATACTTTCATATTACCGTATTTTAGAAAGCCAATTTTCAGCATTTTTTGAACTAACCAGTTTTCATTACTTTTTTTTTTTGAGAGACCAATTTTCATTACTTTTTACCATGTCTATACGAGTTAACTTGATGACATGTTAGTTACCATATTGGTTGGCAAGCAAAAAGAGAGAGAGAGAAGCATAAGCTCACATCCTTCTGTGATTAAAAACTCTCCGATTATTCCCAAAAAAAAAACCAAAAAAAATGGAAGCTCTTTGTCTACATCTAAGTCCAAATTGTAAACTCAAATCAAATTAGAGTTATAGTCAAACAGTTTCCTCATATGGGTGATTGTAGACTCTTTTAAAATATATATACGATTAAAAAACGACAAATTAACAAATTATTATTTATAGTAAAAAAAAATCCGTTAAACCGAACAACCAATATGCATATGCGCATGTCCAAATGCAACATCAAAATGAATTAGTATATATGAACATACGTACAAAATAAAACTCCTCTAAATGGTCATTTCAAATTCATATCATGTAGAAATCTAATCAAAACACGTAAAAATAAAGAGTAAAATTACAAAACATCATGAAGAGTATCAACGTGTTTCTTTTCGACGAATAAGTCGGAATAAATTTTTATCTTTTTCTTTGTTTCCAACTGCCTTTTAAAAAGAGGATAAGATAGAGAAAAGCATACTTTAACCCAGGGTCAATATGAAAAATGTCACTTATCTGGTAATGTTTTTCAATTTTATCACTTCTATGAGAAAGTTTAAAATATACCATTTTTAAAGAGTATAAAGATATAATTGATCAAGTTTTTAAAAGATATAATTGATCAAGTTTTTATATTAGAGTTAGGCAAACAAATATTATTTAAAATTACTCTAGCCTTTTTAATTAAGAGAAATGGTATAAATCAAAAGGAGAAAAAAATGATAGAAGACAATAATGGTAGTGTTATGCTACCTAATTTACTCCTCTAACGCGTGCATATTAAGTTGCTCAAATTGTTTCGATTATTATACCTTTTACTTTTAATTATTTCTCAAATTATCTTTTTTTGAAAAAACTAAAAATTTATCTTTGAATTTGAAAAGTTTGTTTTAATTTCATCCATCGCAAGCTTTACTAACAAAAACAATGAGAAAGACAAAGAAACCCTTAGTTAGACTAAATTTATTTTTGAAATTTTTCTTCTTGAGAAAAAATTTTGAAAATATTTTAACATCTAGAAAATATGAAAATCAAGGGTTTTATATTTTGAAATTTGATATTGTGTAAAGGGCTTTGTATGTTTTTTAAATCTACAAAATATGTTTCATATGCTCTTTAAGGATAGTTATGTTATTTCATCCAACTTGTTCTATTCACAAAATAGAATAGGAATAAAATTGAAATACATTCTTTAAATTCAAATGATATTTTTATAGTTTTTAAACAAATAGAAAAATTAAAAATAATTAAAATTAGAAAGTATACGATAGCTATATAATTAATCCTTAAGAAGTATACAATGTTTTTTTTTTAAAAAAATAATACTAACTATTGCATAAAACTAATTAATAAAAGAGATTTAAGTGAAATTTGGTTATAGTTTTGATGATACAAGTAAGGAAAAGCATAATGCACGGGAAAATAGAAAAGGACAGAGTTCACATAGACAATTTAAAAGTACTAGAACTTTTTATGAGACATGTACATCATATTGTAGGACATTTAAATACATTCAACGCTCTTATTTGTTTTAGTGTGAAGCCGCTAAGCAAGCTTCTTTCTTTTCTCTGTCTCTACAACCAAGTAACAATAAACCCGTATTCTAAGGGAAGAAAACCCTAAATTCGCAAATTAAGCACTAAAATCATGCAATGCGAATCCTAAGTTCCGAATCCTGTCAATTAACGTGATCAAAGAGAAGGCAATTCAAAGAAATTTCTCAAATTACTCGACATGGCCATCAAAAAGGTCCACGCAAAAGCCAATAGTACAAAATGTGCTTCGTGCATATTGCATGGCAATAATGTTTGGAAAAAAAAAAAGTTGAAAACAAAAGGCAGTTATATTCAGCTCCTCTGAGCCCCTCATATAAGGTAGGTCCCACCAAGTGAGACCTACGTGGGTCCTCATGTGAGGGGATGAGGGGCAGGTCCAAGCCCGAAGGGGCCGAAAAAAAAGTTTTTCAAAACAAAATGCTCAGCGCATGATTGACTTTGAATGGTCAATCAATTATAATTCGGCCTTCAAATACATCAATGTCGTGGCATAGATAAAGTAGCGCAAAATGTTGACGACCAGTACTTTCAAAAATGGGAGGCTTGTCTCCCCCCACATGAGAGTGTTCTCAATACTTTCATGTTTTTCTTCTTTTCTCAATCTACGTGGCTTCCACACATCAATAAGTACTAAAAATTATGTCACGGCCAGAAAAACAGGTGACCAGGTAAAGTTGGAAAATATTTTTTTATCCCTACAGGGATCTATCCCCATTACTGACATACAGTGCGACCCAAGTGGGCCCCACCATATGAGTGTAGCGGGGATGGGATGAATAGGATTACGCGGTAAAGGTACCAGTAAACGATACAAATGAATTCGAATAATAACAAAAGTTTTTTATGCTCCCTGGGATGGTTCAGTATATAACAACAATTCTTTTGTCAGCAAAAGACGCCCTTGAATGTGTTAATAGGATTTTTGAAATCTAGTCATTTACAAAACGAAATTTAAATACAAAAAGAGTGTTTGAATTTTTAAGTTTGTATTCATGTAATTTGAGATGTTTGTATGACACTTAAATGGTATAAAACTCTTAGCAATCATATTAAAAAAAAAAGTTAATACAATATAAAACTCTTACATATTACAGTTTTTAAACTTAAAAATTCGGTTATAAAGTGCCAAAAAGTCTATAATTAAGTGGTATACTATTTTATTATTATTATTATGGTTCCACCACTTTTTTTCCTCTCATTCCTCCTAACTAAGAGGCTAAAACACTTAAATAACATATCTTTGCTTAATTATAAGCTAAAATAATTGAAAATAATAACATCTTTATACTTATTAGAAGTGGTGTATTTAAACTTTTTATAAAAAGTGAAAAAATTGAAAAACAATAGGACAGTAGAAATGGCATTCCTCAAATTAACCCATCTAGCTGGAGACCAATATGTCTCATTGGATCAGGACCAATAAAAACAAAACGGCCCATGACTGGGGACTACAAGCGGAGAAAGATATACATAATATATTTTTTTGAAAGGAGCGTAGAAAGATATTTCATTAAAACAATAAGTTCCAGATTGAAAAACTCTTTTCATTTTTATAAGATTTTAACTTCACTACTCATAAAATTTTAAATTTTAATATAACATGTAGGATGTTTTTTAGATTGATATCTGTTGTTTTATTAGTAGGAAGATTATAACTTTATAAGATTAAATAAAATTGCTTTTTAAAATTACAGTCCCAGATGCCAGTCTAGTTACTCAGCTAAAAAGTTGTGCGACTTGACTTGTTACAAGATTTCTTCTTATCCATCCAAATCGTAAAGAAACAAACTACTTAAAGATGCTATTAGGAGCAGTGTGCACCAACGCCATAATCGGCATGGCTCCCCAACTCTTACGCACGGCAAACAACTTTTATACTACATGCTAAAGCCAAGTTTTCTTTTTTGTTTTTCGTTGTAGGAACTTTTATGGCAATTATCATTAAGCAAAGTTTTCTTTATTTTCTCCATCATCATTTAACCTGTCCCTTAAAAAAGAAAAAAAGAATAATGATAATTGGTGGGAAAAAAAAGAACCAATGGTTCACACTAATCTACAGTAGACCAATTATGCTTAGCATCGTAAACTTTTCTTGCTTTTCTTATTATCCTCTTCCAGCTCGAAGGTCACCTGACAATTGACGCATTTTTATACCATTTCATTCAAACAATCTGATTGGCTGAAGTTCTTAGGGAACATGTATTTTTAAATAAAACTACCCTTTTTCACTTATCAAAACCCCTAAAAAAACAAAATAAAATAAAACAAACACACATAAAAATTATGCAAGTAAGATGTTTGAGAGCATTGATTTAAACTAATAATTGATTCAAAATATAATAGCATGTAAAAGCTTTACTTAATAGAAACAAAAAGTTTTAATTTAAAATGATTTTGTCAAAACACCTTCACTCACAAAAAGTTTTTTTTTTTAATTGTAGCCTATGGTAGCTCTCTAGTTTAACAAGTGTCACTCAATGCTTGAGGTGACATTATGGCAATATTGTTTTGGAACCCTTATTAAGTTTTAAAACTCTTTAAGCTATACTAGTGTTTTTTTTATTATTACTCAAGCTTATACAATTTGTATGTTCACACAAGTTCACTAGCATAGAACAGTGCCCTGCCTCTAGAAGATGCTGCACACAAATCTGTAGCTTAAAGTTGATCATGTGCATGCAAAAAGTAGTTTCACCTAGTAAAAGAACGAATCTAAAGCTTGTGGCGGCCAAACGAACGCGGAAGCAATCCAACAAAAAAAAAGAGGGAAATTGTGTGTGTGTGTGTGTGTGTGTGTGTGTGTGGGGTGGGTGGGGGATGTGTGGGTGTGGAAAGAGTGATTGAGAATCCTTTACTATTATTGTGAGAGGAAAAGCAAAGCAACATGGCGCAAAATCTGACATCAAATGCAACGATAAGAGCATAAGAATTAAAAGACCAAGACACGAGCACTCACCTTCCTGAATGAAGGAAATAAATGTCTCCGAACATGATAACCAAGTTCCCTTAGATATCTTTTGAATGACGTGATATGGACTAGCTATCTAGCCCTTCATAAAAGCAATAGATAAGGAGGTGAAAAAAAAGGCACAGTGCATGTGAGTAAAGCCAGAAATGGACGCATTAACCAGTTGAAAATACCATAAAGCCAGAAATTGACCGAAAGGCTCGCATTCAGTATTGTTGTTTTCTCTGCTAAATGAGAGCAAGTGGAGGGTTGATATTATTGCTATGGTGCAAGTGGATTTGATATTATTGATATGGTCAGAATTGAGAGATTCTACTTTCTAGAGTGCGGAAGAGCCCCGTGAAAACAACCCAGTAGCCATGGAATTCGAAGTAAAACATGTTTACCTAAAAATTTGTCACGCATGCAAACGCTGTGGGGATAGGCACACACAATATAATGTGGGTCCCACAACAAAAGATATCCTGGACGAAATCCGGCGTTTTTTGTTTGAATGGAAAAACCGAAATAAGACAAAGCAAGTTTAGCATGAATGAATTGCAAGTGGAAGCCATGGAACAACAAAACGGTAAGAAACTTTTGAAATTACAATAAGCCATGCCTGGCAAACTAGTAACTCATTATTTTTAACATCGTTCGAAAATCTGGCAGAGGCTGTGAACATGACAAGAGTTTTTACCGAGGCTCCTTTTCTTTTTCGTCTGTTTTTCGGTGGAAGGTCTTCCAAGTGTTTTTTTCTAAAAATTTTTTTTTCTAAATATATATATATGTATTTGTGTGCGTGTGTATATATATATATATATATATACAGACACATCAACACTCTCGTGAAAAAAATATGAAGGAATAGAGGGGAAAAGAAAGACAAATGTTTGAAAATGGGTAGACATTACTTCACTTAACGAGCTATTCAACTCGCTTTTATTTGCCTTGTCTAATTTTCTAAGGAATCAAAACCATCCACGCTCGAATAATGCCGCAAAGGAACTTTAACGGACAAAATATCTTGCTTTGTATGGGTAAGCATGTCAAACATGCTCTTTAAAATTGGTGTTTGTGAGACCTCTGAACAAGGACTGCAAAATTTCCCAACAGAGCACACAAATGGGTAAGTTAGAAGTTTTTCCTTTCTAATTCTAACCACTAGAGAAACCATTCTTAAAATCAAATTTGAAGTAGGCTGTTGAAAGCACTAACCTCATAATGATCTAAAAATTTGATAAAAAGTTTATTTTGCAGAAAACACAAATAAAGCAGGGATGGAGCAGGACGTAGATATTTATCCTTTCAATTTCACTGAACAAACTAAAATCAAAATAACTCAGTTGTGTTTTTGTGCTCCCTATTGAAAAGAGATCAAATGTGATCTAAAAATCTACAAAGTGACCATAGGTACAGAAAACACCTTGTTTGTTTACGGCAATTGCTCATCTGATTTTCTTGTGCCATCAATTCTTTTCTAGAATAACAAAAATAGAATTTCATTTTTTTAATGGCTAAGGATATGGTGCTAGCTTGACTCTAAAGTGTTAATTTCCGATGAGACGGCAAAATTTTGATGTCCAACCATAACCTTGAACAGCAAAATTCGCAAATATATTATAGCCAGTATTTCTACTTCGATTGTAATGATTTGTACAGATAGAAGCTGAAAAGATATTGATCGACGTTATGAAATTGTTTTCTCCTCTTACTAAACTAAAACTATTTATCAGTTAACGTCCATAAGAAAATTTGCAAGAATATTAGGCTAATCTTCGAAACAAGTTTATGTTTCAAACTTCAATCACTTGGAGAAAAGTTGAAAATCTGCCAGAATTGAAAATCAATTTCGTTAAAAGTAGATAACATGTTTCTTCTGGCCAATCAAAATGAAATTTACCGAATCGCAGCCAACCTTTATAAAAAAAAAAACAAAAAAACAAAAAAAAAACAAAAAAACAAAAAAAACAAACAAAGAAAAGAAAACAGCGATTTGGATTTCATATATCAGAACGACTGAATGGGAATTCGCAGCCTAAATCCACTATATCGATAGCAAATGTGGTTCGAAACTTACCTCCTAGAAATGATAGCAATAGTACAACTTCAAGTACGAACTTCAATCAGATCACTACACGCACAAGATATACATGTCTACATATATATACATACACACGCAAAAATGAAGCAGAAGGCGCAAAAAGAATCAAGATATTCAGTCGTGAAACCAGAAGAATTCAATCAATTTCAGCGCGAATTCAAACGAAATGAGATCTCAGTTGGAGAGAGAAAGCTAACCGTAGGCTCGCTAAACGATCTCGAGCAATTGAGAGAGAGGCACTGTGTTGGTGCTTCGTCCACGAACTTGCTGAAGAGAGAGAGGGAACGCGAAGAGAAGAGAGAAAAAGAGAGAGAATGATCGAGAACTCAGAGAAAAAGTTAGAGGGGATATATATAGGAAGGAATCCGGAGAGAGAGAGAGTTGGCAGACAATGGTATCGTCAGACTCGCTTTTTGGCGGGGTGGGAGGGGAGATGAGGGGGCTCGCTTTCTCGGCCTTTGTGGTTGCGCCCAATCATTTGGAGGGAATTTGTTTCCCTTTACTTCTTTTAAATTTTTAACTTTTTTTTTAACCTAGGCGGTGAATAAGACGAGAGTTTTTATTTCATTTTCGGTAGAAAACATAAAAACGTGAAGTGCCCCATGTGATGAAGAATAAAGCCATTTAAGAGAATAGTTAAAACTATTAGTTATAACTATAAACATTGAAAAGCTCTTATATTTTACAGTAAAAAGCAAAAAGTTGTTATAGTATAAAAAGCACTCATATACTACAATTTTTAAATTAAAATTGTTGACTCCAATCGTTCTTCTAAACGACCTAAAGGTCCACTTTGAGATCCAGATAAGGCCCTGTTTGGATAGTGGATCAGCGAACATAATGTGGTAGTTTGAACTTTTATGGCATGAATCAGAAAAATCATGTTTTAAACTTGTAATCTGCCAATCCAAATTAGAATTCGGATATGCAATTGAAGTGTAAGTCCCAAAAGGGGCTTTAGTTATTGAAATTTGAGAGGACATGTGTTGAAATTTGAGGGGAAAAATTCTCCAACCACTATGCAAGATAGGTCATAATTGGTGAAATTTTGTCCCATTAGGGTTCAAAATGTCTCTCATGAGTTTAGGTGGACTCATGAGTTCAAACTTGTTGAACCCATGAGCCAAATATAGTCGAAACGCTTCACCACAACTCTACAAAAAGCCAATATACATTCAATCAATAGTGACTAGCGAGCAATCTAGAAATGATCTCAAGCGCTTTTTCAAACTATTGCGAGGTATTTGTTAATATTTCGTCAATTTTTATACTAAAAAAGGCAATTTTGTCCACCGGTAAAACATAATTGTTTTAGTCGTCGGATTAACTTTTAATAGTTTGATATATAACTGGAAGTAGTTCAATATCACGTGTTGCAAATTTTTTACATGAACAATAAAGGATCGCACAATTAAAATTCTAATCCGATGACTAAAACACCCAACTCAACCGATCAAGCAAAATTATCTTCTCACCGTAAGAATTCCCTAATATTTTACCATCCTAAAGTGACAGTACACTAAAATTGAATAATAGCCAATAATAATCCCATATTCTATACATACATACATACATACATACATATATATATATATATATATATATATATATATATATATATATATATATTGGTATCATATCTATCCTGCTTTGTTAGGTCCATTGAACAATTGTGGCTCAAAAGATTAAGGATCCATCTAGCACTTTTCTAGCTTGTAAAATTGATAATTTTTGGTCTTATTGGGAAAAAAAAAAAGAAAAAAGAACGCATTATGTTTGAGGAATTTCAAACAACAACAGTAGAATACAAATTTGAGAAGAAAATATTGTCCTACTTTGCCACTTTCAATTATATAGACAATAGTATTTGCCTTCTAGTTTGATAAACAAACATGAATCTTTTGTCATCTTAATCAACATAATAATATAAATCAACCATCGAAAAAGCAATTTTTCAACTAGCCTAAAATGCGTGAAGTTTGTGTGCATATTTTGTTGGACAAATTCCAAAAACTTTCCTGAACTTCGATCTTCTGCCCAGCTCAGGATGGCCCCGTGCTCATTAGAAAGACATCCTTTCTGTAAACTCTTTTTTTTTTTTTTTTGGCAGAAATGACCAGATGTAAAGCACGTGCTAATTTTGGGCAGATAAGCTGTTAAAAGTATATTCTATCGTTACTTAAAAAAAAAAAAAAATCCTATTTTATGATTTTATTTCTTTAAATTAACCTTTTTTAAAAGAAATATATTGTTTCTGTAAAATCACTTTTTAGTCTTGCAAGCAGAGCCACCAGACAATTTATTCCTTTAGCTTATAATTTGGAGAAATGAAGGGGAAAGAGTTTTAAGCAACATGTTGCTTAAAGTTAATTCCTGCGCCTTGCGCATGGTCATTTCTATCCAAAAATTGAATATGGGGTATGAAAAAAGAAGTACCATTGTAACGACAATTATTTTGAAATGTTTATGTTACAAGCTTTTTTTTGTAATCAAATGTATTACAAGCTCAGTACACACACAAAAAAAGGCTCAATAAAAAGATGGCACGTCATTTTTATATCGTCGGTTAACATGCACTAAGGAAGATAATGTAAGTCCAAAAAGCATTGATTGAACTAATTTCTTCCAGTGCAAAATATTTTAGCGTGTATTTTCCGCCGATGCATTGATGGTAAAATCCATCTGACTCGCGAGTGTGTTTTCAGACTCTACTTATTTTCATCTATTAGGACAACATGACTATGTAGAGGGTTAAAAGGGAGAAAGAAAGGAATAACATATTTAAGGTGTGCAATAAAAATTAATAGCACATTTTTCAGGCAGAAAAAAATAATTTTTTTAAAATTTTGAACATGCCCCCTTCACGTCAAAATCCTCAAGTTCCTCCCCTACCATCAAATCCCAAACCTGTCAAAGATTGGCTTTGACGGTGGTGCTTGTTGTCCGAATCGCACAGAGATCGGTGACGCATCGCATGAACGAGTAGGTCATTGTTGATAAATCATGCAAATATCATCGTCGCGTTGCTCAAAACCATCATGAGCCTCGCAGGGAGCGGTTCATGTCATGCGAAGCAGGGGCTCGTCGTTAGAGAGTCGCGTGCATATTGAAATACCGCAATTGATAATTGTACAATGTGCTATTCATTTTCACATGTCAAAAAAAAATCTTTTCTTCCTCTAAATTAACCAAAACTATAATTGTGTTTAATTCTCTTTAAAAATTATCAACAAGGCAAGCCAATTCGATCTTTATCATACTGTATAAAGGCCTCGCGTCAGATGTATTGGTTGCATTTGTCGGCTGCAACATCACATCTGTAACAACCGATTTATGAATCTACAACATTCTGTGTCGAAATACGTTAAAAAGTCTATGAATTATGAACTCATATAGAAGTATAGTTGTTTTTTTTTTTGCTGTATAAAATTTTAAGTTTGCAATATGAGTGTACACAGAAGCCACAAATTTTTTTCCCCAAAAAAATCATAATTTTTTTTATACATGTTACTTAAAAAAATGAATACGAATATGATTACAAGTCAAAATTTGAGTAATCATATAATTTTTTTTTTAAAAAAGGCCTAAAAAATAAGGGGGCAAACTAAGAGATAAATTGTAAAACATCTCTAATACAATGTTATATTGATATACCAAATGCCAAATTTTGGCATTTAAAATTATAAAAACACTCTTCCATGTAATGTCTTTTGTATGCCAAATTTGCTATTTGCTAAACTTGGTGGCTAATTTATATAGCAAATTTATCACAAAGTATGGCATATGACAAATGAAAAATTTGGCATTTAATTTCTACTGGTTGATAGATTGATTTTTGTACGTAAATAATCATTATACATTCTCACTACAATATTTAGAGGCTTTCAAATTGCCTCTTCCATGTTGGTCAGGTGACTTGACCGACCGACGAGACTTTTAACGTCAGTTATTAATTAAAAATGATTGCCTTTTAATTATTTTGATATTAAAATTTACTTTTTAATATTCAAGACTTAATAATTATGATAAAAAGAAAATATGACATTTAAAATAATATTATACATTGGTGGCCAAAATAGAATAGTACATCAAATACGTTATCTTTATGCTTTTTAATGGAAAATCTAGTGATACCATTGGCATTTACATTGAAGACGGTCTAAGTAGAATTGTATTTATGGGTCGACAAGATGAACTGGCCTACTGGCTTAGTATGCGACTCATCCCAAATCACCCAAGCTGTGCTAGGCCTGAATTCTTGGCCTATAGTGTTTTTGCACCAAGTAATCGAATTTCAATTTTTAAAGTAAGTAAATGCATACTTTTAAAAATATTTAAGTACATAGTATTTATGAAACCACGAGCTCTTTTTAAACACTTAAATTTTTAATTTTTCCTCCTCTTTCTTCTTCGTTTTCTTCTTCTTTTTCTTTCATTTTGGTTTTTCATTCTCTCTATTTTTTCATATTTCTCTCTACTTTCATTCTACACAAAAATAAATTTCGTTTTAATTTAAGGGAGTTATATACAAAATACTATTAAATTTTGGTCTATTTCTTTTTATACTCAATTAATGATGACTTAATTCCCTCATTCTCCTATATTTAAAGGAGATTTGTTTAAACATTTACATGCAAAATGTATGAGCTAAATTGGTTGGCATCAGCCATCCAGCCACTAAGCCAGGCGATGTGGCATCTTTTTCTTGGCAAGTGAGACAGCCTGTTTTGATAGCACTAATTGTAAGGGAGCCTCTAGGTTAGGGCAAGTTTTGCATGGCCCTAAGTGGCTCTTTAGAGTGTAGAGAACCTAATTGCTAAGGATGCTTAAAGGTTTTAACACTCGTAATTCATTACCCTAGTTCTCTTTCTATTGAGAGAACATCATTTTCAAGTTTAAGAGAGAGGTTGGAGATATTTAGTGAATCTAGAGGTGTATATTTCTCTTATAATCTTTTTTGTATCATAGTGAATTATTCTAGTGGTTCAAAATGGATGTAACTCTCAAATTGAAGTTGAACCACTATAAATCATATGTATGTTTTTTACTCTTTGGTTTTTCTTATGAGATTTTATTGCTTTTAATAGTAGAAGCGCGCCTGATTCTTAACAAATATGATTTGATTCTTAACAAACCTAATCTTATTCTTAACAAACTTGACCCCTAATAATGGTTTCATGACATAGTAGAAGTGTAGAACAAACTTGTAGTCTGTTGATTCACACGGAAGACCAGAAAACAAGGGAGCGAGTAATTCATGGATTAAAAAAAAATACTAAAAACAAGCAAAAAAGGACAAAAGTTCTACGAAATTTTATTAATAACTAAAATTGAAAATTAACAAACTAGACTAGCCTATTTATAGAGAACCATAATATGAAAAAGAAAAGGAAACAAATAAAAATCCTAATTTTAAAAATAAGAATATCCTAATTTAGAATAAACAACTTATCAGATAATGGGAAACAATTCAAATAATTAAAATGGTTTAAAACTCGAATTTGATAGCAATTAGGAAAGTTCTC
Organism: Artocarpus heterophyllus; assembly: GCA_025403435.1. Classification (NCBI taxonomy): domain Eukaryota; kingdom Viridiplantae; phylum Streptophyta; class Magnoliopsida; order Rosales; family Moraceae; genus Artocarpus; species Artocarpus heterophyllus. Next base: position 30,531,980 of record CM046330.1, on the reverse strand, counting down.
GTCTCGAGCAAGTCGTCCAACCAATCATCAGGTAAGTCTAGTTGACTAGACCTTTTCCTCCTCCAATTGCATTGTATTAGTCCTGCCATCCTAGAAAAGATTCGACCTTGAATATGCAATGTTTGAATCTTCTATGAACGAAATGAAGTGTTTGACATTGAAAACATCCAAATTGTTGACATTAGGTGGGACGTGTAAGCAGTAGGCATTGGTGTTGATCTTCTCGAGTACTTCTAAAGGACCAATTTTTCGAACCTTTAACTTATTATACTCATAAAGAGGAAAAGAATCTTTTTTTCAAAATAGCCAAACCAGATCTCTGATGTTAAACTCCACAACTCATGATGCTGGTCGACAGCAGCCTTATGCTTAGCAGTAGAGTTGAGGAGATGGTCGTAAATTAACTGATGAATACACTGAAGATCTACAACAAAATCAGCTACCTTGCCATGAATTCATGTGTTGTCAGGAGGTGGTGCAAGGTGTAGTAGGAGCATCGACCAAAATTAAGAAGTAGCAACAAGTTGTAGAGTTTGATCTCTTCCGACATGAGCCTCACCATGTAACTCTAATTGTTAGAATCTGCAAATTTTGTAATTCCTTGAAATTAGCTGATTTCATTCTAGGTTAATTGATGGTTGATTATTAGGAGATTAACAGCTTATTGCTAGGCTAAATGATGGTTGATTTTTAGGTGATTGACAGCTGATTATAGACAGGCTTTTAGGTGTTAATATCAGGGATTATTTTCTTTTTTTAGGCAATCCTCAATTGTATAAATTTTAGCCCTTGCAAAATGTTTATGCACAGTCAATAATAATAATAAAAAGTTTCTTCTTAACTTCTATATGGTACCAGAGCCTTAAAACTCTGCAATCCAAATTTCTTAGCTCAAATTTTTCAACAGTCCTGCCTTTTTTTTTTTTTTTTTGTCTGGCTAACTTCTCAATCCAACAATCATGAGTTCAGAGAAGGAAAATGTTTCGTCATCAGTCACCACCAATCCCTCTGCCCCATATGTGATCGCGCAATCCTTCGGAGAGGGTTCTTCACTACAGATCACTAATCACAAGTTGGATGGAAAAAAATTCCTCCAATGGTCGTAGTTCGTTCTGCTCATAATTAGAGGAAGAAGGAAACTTGGCTACATCAATGGCGAGGTCAAGCGTCCGAATGTCTTGGATCCAACCTATGCCAATTGGGAACTTAACAATTCTCTAGTCATGGCTTGGCTCATCAATTCGATGGAGCCATGCATTAGTCGCACCTATTTATTTCTCCAAACTGCCAAAGTTATTTGGGATGCTGTGAAGGAGAATTATTCTGTTCTTGAAAACGCTTCACAAGTTTTTGAAATAAAGAATAAACTCAAGGCATTCCAACAGGGTACTATGGACATTACAGAGTACTATAACTCTCTATAGACATTATGGCAAGAGTTGGATATGCATTATGAAGCAGATTGGAGAGATCTTGAGGAGAACACGAAGTTTCAGAGGCACCTTGAGAAGGAGCGTTTATATGAGTTTCTAACAGGTCTCAACAAGGAGTTAGATGAAGTTTGTGGCCTAATTCTTGGTCGAAGGCCACTGCCAATAATTGGAGAAGCCTTTGCAGAGGTCCGATGTGAAGCTAGTCGGCGGAGGGTTATGCTTGGAGAAAAAAAGGACCAACCAGCTGCACCTTTTAGCGATCGACCTACAGAAACAACTGTTCTTATTGCTCGGAACTTTGCCAACAAATCCACTGATCAAAAACCGAGTCAAAGACCACGTTGCTCGCATTGCAATAAGCTTGGTCATACCCGAGAACATTGCTGGGATCTTCATGGTAAACCTGCAGATGTGAAACCTCGAAGACAGGGTCAAGGTAAAGTTTTTCAGGCCACAACCGAGGAGAAAAATGAAGGGACTAGTAGCACTGAATCAACTGGCGTTTTTTTAAACAAAGGACAACTGGAAAAGTTGTTAAATCTTCTTAATCAACAATCTGGGACGACCCCCAACACTACCACTAGCAATTTTGCTCTTCAAGGTACTGCTTTCCATATACAAAGGCAAAACCCTTGGGTGTTTGATTCTGGTGCATCTAATCACATGACAGGTAATTCATCTCTATTTTACTCTTACATGCCATGTCACGAAAATTTGAGAGTAAAAATTGCAGATGGAAATTTTACTTCAGTTGCTGGAAAAGATTCTATACGCTTGTCAGAAAATCTAGTTCTACATTCTGTGCTACATGTTCCCAACCTAGCTTGCAATCTTGTGTCAATCAGTAAACTTACTCAGGACCTTAATTGCACTGCTAATTTCTCTAATACTATGTGTCAAATACAGGAACAGGGATCAGAGAAGATGATTGGCATTGCTAGAGAGGATGGAGGACTTTACTACTTTTAGGATGAAAAATGCATGAATAAACAAGCAACAATGGCTGAAATTGCTCTATCGTCTAATAAAGATGTAATGTTGTGGCACTATAGGTTAGGCCACCCCAATTTTCATTATCTCAAACACTTGTTTCCTAATTTATTTATCAATAAAGATCCAAAAAATTTTCATTGTGAAATCTGCCAATTAGCTAAACACACACAAACATCTTTTCCAGCTAAACCTTATAGTGAATCCAGTCCATTTTCCCTTGTTCATAGTGATGTCTGGGGACCATCCTGTATTCACAATGTCACTAGTACGAGATGGTTCATTACATTCATTGATGATTATACAAGAGTGTGTTGGGTTTATCTTTTTAAAGAAAAGACTGAGGTTACAAGAAATTTTCAAAATTTTCATGCCATGCTAAAAAACAATTTCAACCACAATCAAAGTTTTGAGAACTGATAATAGAACTGAATACTTCAAAACATTCTTAGGAGACTTTCTAGCAACTAATGGTATCATCCATCAAAGTTCCTGTACTGATACTCCACAACAAAATGGAGTAGCAGAGAGGAAAAATCGACATTTACTTGAAGTTGCCAGAGCCCTAATGTTCACTATGTCAGTTCCAAAGTACCTTTGGGGGGAAGCTGTTCTTACTGCCTGTCACCTTATAAATGGCATGCCATCAAAGGTTCTCAGTTTCAAAACACCCTTGTCTGTCATCCTCTAAATTTATCCCTTTTTTCGTTGTTCCACATCTATTCCTCTAAAGACTTTTGGGTGTGTTGTGTTCGTACCTGACCACTGAAAAAATCGTTCAAAACTTGATCCAAAGTCAGTCAAGTGTGTTTTCATTGGGTATTCGTCTACATAGCGAGGGTACAAATGTTATTCACCCATTCTTCATCGAATGTTTGTCTCAATGGATGTCACATTTTTTGAGGATCAATCATACTTTCCGAAGTCCTCACTTCAGGGGGAGATTCAAGATGAAATTGAGTCTTGGGAAAAGTTCGAGCCTGAGGTGTCCAATTCTACATCACCTTCTTCACCACCATTTTCTTTACCCACTCTGGCTGAAGCCACCGAACCTGTTGTGTCCTTACTACCACTTCCTCTTCCTACTACGTCTGAACCCACCAAACCCGTTGAGCCACAACATGTTGAAACAAGGAAAAATATTGTTTATTCACACAGGAGGCACCCTCAAGGTGGTGACAAGCCTGATTCTTAGCAAGGTCAGGATTTTGAATCAATCCCTGCTCTTGTTCCAAGTCCTGAGACCACTGATGGCATTGTGAAAGAAGAACTGAACCTGCAAAGCTATAGTCCACCAAGAAAAAAGGATCTTCATGTTCCTATTGCCATTAGGAAGGGCGTAAGAGCATGTACTCAACACCTGATCTCCAAATTTGTTTCGTATGAAAAATTGTCTACCATTTTTTTTGCATTTACTACTGCTCTAATAGGTGTTGAGATACCAAGAAGCATTGAAGAAGCCTTTGCAGACCCAAAATGAAAGAAAGCCGTACAAGAAGAAATGGAAGGTTTAGAAAAAAATCATACATGGGAGATTGTAGAGCTACCAAGAGGAAAAACTACAGTTGGCTGCAAATGGGTTTTCACAGTCAAATTTAATGCATATGGCAGTGTTAGTAGGTACAAAGCAAGATTGGTCGCTAAAGGCTTTACTCAAACATATGGGATAGACTATAAGGAGACATTTGCACCGGTTGCCAAGCTCAACTCTATCAGAGTTCTTTTGTCACTAGCTGCAAATCTCGATTGGCCACTTCAACAGCTAGATGTAAAAAATATATTTTTGAATGGAGATCTGCATGAAGAAGTGTATATGGATCCACCACCTGGTTTCAAACTGAAGGAAAACTTGGTTTGCAAGTTGAAAAAATCTCTTTATGGCTTAAAAGAGTCTCCTAAAGAATGGTTCGAGAGATTTACTCAAGCTGTGAAGAGACGAGGTTTCCTACAGGCACAGTCAGATCACACCCTTTTCTATAAGCATTCTGAAAGTGAAAAAAGGGCCATCCTGATTATGTATATAGATGATATAATCGCCACAGGAGATGACTACAGTGAGCTGGGAATGACAAGCATTTACATTCTAGCTTAAGGAGGAGTGCTAGAATATGAAAATTTTGTAATTCCCTGAAATTAGTAGATTTTATTCTAGGTTAATTGATGGCTGATTATTAGGAGATTAACAGCTTATTGCTAGGCTAAATAATGGCTGATTTTTAGGTGATTGACAGCTGATTATAGACAGATTTTTAGGAGTTAATATCAGGGATTATTTTCTTTTTTTAGGTAATCCTCAATTGTTTAAATTTTAGCCCTTGCAAAATGTTTATGCACAGTCAATAATAATAAAAAAAGTTTCTTCTTAACTTCTATACTAATGATTTAAGCGCGCATGCTATAATCCAGAATGCATAGACAGTTGCTAAAAAAGAGAAAATCATCTTACAACACGAACTCAAAACGATCTCCATTCCAAACCTCTTTAAGAATCTGCGAAAAGAATGAATTGAAAGGGTTCAACTTGAGGAAAGTTGAGAAACCTAGTATGGAGAGATGAAGGGCAGAAAGCAAAGAATAGCAATGGCTAAGTACATCTGTTACCCGATTGAAGGAACTAGATTTGTGCTTGATAACAAAGGTAAATTGTTGTAAATAGGCCATCGAAGAAACTGTTGGAAAAATAGTATGCAGCGGAATTTTAAAAATTTTATATCAGAGTATTTTTCAAAACACAAGCTTGACATACTATATGCATAAATTAACCAGATCTTACTAACCTCTGTGTGCCAAAAAGCTCCTACAATCTGTGAAGAAAAGTAATGTTCCAGAAGAGTCTCAACCAACTGGTCTTCTTTACTATTCTCTCAACCAACTGGTCTTCTTTACTATTCTTTATCAACAACCGGAGTAAGTGTGGGCTCACACGTACACCTCTTCCACCAGGTGACTCTCCTTCCAACGAGTCAAGAGAACCCAAAGCAAGTGTTCTTGATTTGTAAACAAAAGCTCTCAAGGAGTTTTCAGAGTCTCACTAGCAGAGTATCACTCTTAATTTGTCAATTGATTTGAGTAACTCTTAAGACTTACTCCCTATTTATAGAGGTTGGTCCTTGGGTTAGTCCTTATCAGATTAGGTCTCAAAATTCTAACCAGAATCAAAATCGGATCAATATCTAATAAGATCCGCGTAAAAATGCATAATCTTATCCTTCGCTCATCGGCAAGCCGATTAGGATGATCGACAGGTCGAACAACTCCATCGGCAGGCCGAACACGTAGATCAGTAGGCCGAATTGCCAAATAAATATCTCTGCGAATCTTTTATTTTCCACCTAAGATTCTATAGGATAAAGTCTTAGTTTTAATTCAAATAACCCAATGGAAAAGTTATCTAATTAAAACAACTTTATCTAGATAATCTCTAGGAAAATAAATGAGTTCCTAATAATTCTACAAGTTTATCTTAATTTAATTTATTCAAAATTAAATCAACTGATAAACAGACAAGAATTATCCGATCCCAATAATTCAACAAGTTTATTTTGAATTAATTTTATCATAAATTAATTCAACCGATTAACAGACATAAATTATCTGATTCTTTCAAATTTTAACCAATTTGATAAATCCTACATAAGTTACCAATTATTGGAAAAGCATGCCGTATCGTTACAGGATGTTGTGAGCTAACAAAGGGGACCAAATGGACCTACATAGTTTAAGCTCTTGATAATTACGAAACCCAATATCCCAGATATACATTTCATAATTATCAACTCCAACGCTACTCCACTAAAAGCTTGGAGCTGCACTCTCGAACTATATAGAATTACGAAGCCCGTATAGCTAAGTCTCTATGACATATCATAGTGTATCGTATCCCTATTTGATAATCCATAATCGCCTTAAGGACAAGTTCTATCTTACCTTCTCGATTATTTTTATCTTACGTTCCATTATCTCACTATCGGAAAACTTACCATCCAAAGACAGCATACCATTTGTTACACCTATGTATCCAAATGGTTGAGCGCTCCAGTTTTCCAATTATAGGATAACATATATAAGAGGATATCAGTACTCCTAAAGAGGAGCTATGAGTTCTAAATCTAGGAATAACAAATCTACGCTATCAAGAGTCGTGCCTCCAACATACCGGCATGCATACCACTACTAAGATGTGGGTGTCACCCTTTGGTACATCAAAAGACATAAGTCAAGACAACGGGCTCACTATTCATCTCAGGATTAAGATACAATAAAAATGATTGTCTAAAGTGAATCGATTTGCCAAGATAGAATTATTAATCAAAATCAATTCATTTTATGTCCCGATCCAATACATCGTCACCTATGACAACGTGCCAATGTTTCTATTCACGGAGTCCACCTCCGATGGTCAAGACAAACCATCTTCCAATTGGGATATAGACAACATAACAATCTTTACATAAATAAAGCGCCCAACTTTATTCCCTCGATTGCGGATCTTATGATTTAGACCATCACCTTAAGAATCGTGTCTTTCGCATAATCTGTCCATCATATGCCCAATTCTTAAGGTTTAGACTGATAGTCTCAGACTATTGTTTGCTTAACATACATTCAATAAATATGAACGTAAAGAGGAAAAGATTTGGTATGTAAACAATGAATAAATTCTTTATTGATAAAAATGTCTCCAAGAACTTATTACGTTTTAATCCTTAGGGCATGCATGTCTAACAATCTCCCACTTCTACTAAGTGAGTATATATGACAAATCTCTCATCCCCATAGCTTCCACATGCCTCTTGAAGACTCTCCCAGTAAGTGTCTTCATAAATGGATCAGCTAAATTGTCCTCTGACGCGATCTTACACACTATGACATGCCCGCCGCCCTCAACGAAGTCCTTTATCACATAATACTTTCGATCAATATGCTTACTCTTCTTGTGAAATCTTGGTTCCTTAGCATTAGCTACCGCCGCACTGTTATCACAGTATAATGATACCACCTTATCCATACCAGGAACTACCTAAAGATCCCCAAGGAACTTGCGGGGCCACACTGCTTCTTTCGAAGCATCACTAGCTGCCACATACTCGGCCTCCATAGTTGAATCCGAAGTGCAGTCTTGCTTGGCACTTTTCCAACTGATGGCACTGTCGCCCAGAGTAAACATAAAACCCAAAGTCGATTTCCTAGAATCCAAACAGGATTGAAAATATGAGTCAGTGTATCCTAGAGGAGTCAAGTCCTTACTCGAATATACAAGCATATACCCTCGAGTCCTTCTCAGGTACTTGAAAATATGCTTAACCATAACCCAATGGTTCGGTCTTGGATCTGCCTAAAATCGACTTACAATCCCGACCGCATAACTAATATCCGGTTGTGTGCAAAGCATGGCATACATGAGACTACCCATTGACGAAGCATAACGCACCTTCTTCATGTATTCTCTTTCTTCATAAGACTTTGAAGAGTCTTTCTTAGAAAGAGTAATTCCAGACCTAGATGGTTGCCCACCTTTCTTGGAATCCTGCATTGTAAACTTCCGAAGAATTTTATCTATGTAGCCGGCCTGGGACAAAGCTATTATTTTGTTCCTCCTATCCTGAAAGATCTAGATACCGAGAACAAAATTAGCCTCACCCAAGTCTTTCATGTCAAACTACTTGGTTAACCATAATTTGACCGATGACAATGCCCCAATGTCATTGGCAATTAGCATAATGTCATCTACATAGAGTAGTAGCAAAACCACCTTCCCATTCTTAATGTGTTTGTAAACACATGGTTCATCCACATTTTATGAGAACCCATAAGTTTTGATCACCTGATCAAATCTTATGTTCCAAGAACGAGAAGCCTGCTTAAGTCCATAAATTGACTTTAGCAGCCTACAAACCTTCCCCTCTTGACCCATGATCTTGAACCTATCTGGTTGTTCTATATAAATGGACTCATCAAGATAGCAATTCAGAAAAGCTATCTTGGCATCCATCTGTCAAATCTCGTAGTCGAGAGCAATAACTATGGACAAGAGAATCCAAATGGACTTAAGCATGGCTACAGGTGAAAAAGTTTCCTCATAATCGATTCCTTCCTTTTGCGTATAACCCTTAGCTACCAGTCTAGCCTTAAAGGTTTCGACCTTTCTATCCACTCCTCTTTTCCTCTTGTAGATCCACTTACACCCTATAGGTTTTACCCCTTTGGGGAGATCCACAAGCTCCCAAACCTGATTAGTCTCCATAGACTTCATCTCAACGTTTATGGCCTCTGTCCAGAGTTTTGAATTAACATCCTTAATAGCCTCTACGTTAGTATAAGGATCCCTGTCATGTTCATTCGGTTCAGCCAGGAAGACCTCCCCATTGAACATATACCTCTCAGGTTGATGCCCGATCCTCCCACTACACCGAAGCCCCTGAGGTTGTTGTTCAGGTTTGTTTGGTTTTTCCACACTGGTCAGAATTGTTTCATTCGGAACCTTCGGAGTGATCAGATCACTCCTTAACTCCTCAAGCACCACTTTGCTTTGAGGTTTAAAGTCATCCATGTAACTCTCCTCAAGGAAAGTTGCATTAGTTGAAACTACGACTTTATTTTCCTTTGGGTTATAACTCCCTTTAGTCCTTTTTGGATATCCTACAAACACGCAAACTTCCGAACGTGCTTCCAACTTATTCGAATCCTTAAACAGGACATAAGCCGGACATCCCCATATGCGAATATGGTTTCAGGATGTCTTCCTACTTGTCCACAACTCGTGAGGAGTTTTAGGGATTGATTTTGAAGGCACATTGTTCAAAAGATAACATGCGGTTTGTAGTGCATATCCCTAAAAGGATAAAGGCAATGATGAATAACTCATCATAGACCTAATCATGTCCAATAAAGTCCTATTTCTTCTCTCCGCCACATCATTCTGCTGCGGAGTGCCCAACACCGTCAAATGGGATAAAATCCCATTCTCTAATAAGTGTTCCAAGAACTCATCAGAAAGGTATTCCCCACATTGATCGGATTGAAGTGCCTTTATGGGTCTACCCAATTGTTTTTCCACTTCAGCCTGAAACTCTTGAACTTGTCAAAAGTTTCGCTTTTGTGGTGCATCAGGTACACACACTCATACCTTGAGTAATCGTCAATAAAAGTGATAAAGTACTCATACCCTCCTCGTGCCCAAATGTTCATCAGTCTGCAAACATCACTATGCACAAGTTCTAGAACCCCTTCGGCCCTATTGCCCTTAGACCCGAATGGTCTTTTGGTTATTTTACCCTCCAAACAAGATTCACATTGAGGTATAGATTCCACATTTAAGTGACTTAAAGGTCCATCCCTTACCAACCTTTGAATCCTATTCAGGTTAATATGATCAAGGCGCAAATGCCAAAGATAAGTCTTATTAGAGTGAGAAGTTATAAGTCTTTTAGAGTTATTATCATTCATCTCAGCATTAAGTAATAAGTCCATCTTAGGTTTGATAAAATATAGAGTATTTTGCATCCATCTAGAATAGATAAAAGATTTTTACGAATCACCACTTTATCATTAAAAGAAACCAAATAGGAGTCTTTAAATAAACAAGTTGCAGAAATTAAATTCCTTTTAAATTTAGGAATATAAAAAAAAATCTTGCAGAAATAAATTCCTATAATTATCAAAATAAATATAGACATCTCCCACTGCTTCTGTTGAGACCAAGGATCCCTCGCCCATCCGAAGCATGAAGTCTTCATGCAACAGACTTCCCGTTTCTTTGAACCCCTCATTTGGAAAGGAAGTCCTTACAATGCTTCTTTATATGCCCGACCTTTCCATAGAAGAAGCACTTAAGCTTCTTCAGGTTCTTCTTCTTCTTCTTCTTGTTCTTGGTGGTAGCAGGAATAGAAGACTTCCCGTTTTTGGCTCGTTGTTTCTTTCCAATCCCAGAGTTAGGATTGGAACCAGAAGCAGCTACCATGTTGGCCTCACGACCAGCAGGAGACTCCTTGATCAACAGTTCAAACTCCTGTAACTGTTTCATTAATTCTATCAAGGTTATATCCCGTCTATTGCTTAAATTAAATGTAGCTCTAAATGGAACAAATTCCTTTAACAGAGTCTCAAAGAGCATAGCCATCTGAGTTTCAGCATCCATGTCAACTCCATTGGTTTGAGCCTCAGTGAGGTAACCTATGACCAACATCATGTCCTCTTTTGCAGATGTCCCTGGTCTCTGCCTACAGTTAAGAAGTTTCCGAAGCGCCCCTTGCCACTTTGTTATGGCTTGGCCTCCAAACATATCCTCAAGATTATCCAAGATCTGCTTCATAGTCTCATAATCCTGATGTTGAGCCTGCAACACATTATTCATGCTAGCAATAATATAGCAGCAGGCCTGATCATTTGCATCTCTCCAGTGATCGTACGCTTGGATGAGTCTCCCGTAGGCTCGGGAGGACAAGGGGTTGTCAATACATATTTCAGTTTCTCAAAGGACAGGACGATATCTAAGTTTCATTTCCAATCATTATAATTCTCTCCAGTTAATAGGTTTTTGTCAAGTATCGATGATAAAGCATTTTTAGACATTTTTAATGTACAATAAAGAATCATATACTAAACATAAGCAAACATATCATAATAATTTAGTAAGATAACACAATCATGTAAAACCATACAAATGTGTTTATGTGTCAAAACCTTGAAAATTTCACAACCTTACAACGATAATTCCCAACTCAGAATTCAACAAGCTCATAGGGGAGTCATGTCAATTTCAATTAGGAACACGGATCTCCTCTTGATTAATATATGACATCCATGACCCATATGATCCAGTATATATTAATAATCGTTTCTTTGGCCATTAATTTTATTAACAGAGCTCCTAGGAGAGGTTGTTGGAAACAAAGTGCGCAGCGGAATTTTTTAAAATTTTTCATCAGAGTATTTTCCAAAACACAAGTTTGACATGTTATATGTATAAATTAAACAGATCTTACTAACCTCAGTATGCCGAAGAACCTCCGCGACCTGTGTAGAGAAGTAACGTTCCAGAAGAGCCTCAACCAACTGGTCTTCTTTGCTATTCTCTATCCACAACCGGAGTGAGTGTGGGCTCACACGTACAGCTCTTCCACCGGTGACTCTCCTTCCAACCAATAGAGAGAACCCAAAGCTAGTGTTCGTGATTTGTGAACAAAAGCTCTCAGGGAGTTTTTAGATGCTCACTAGAAGAGTATCACTCTTAATCTCTCAAATTGATCTGAGTAAATCATTAGACTCACTCCCTTTTTATACCTATTGGTCCTTGGGGTCAGTCCATATCAGATTAGGTCTCAAAAATCGAAATTGAATCAAGTTCGGATCAATATCTGATAAGATACGCGTGAAAAATGCGTAATCTTAGCTGTCGCGGTCGGCATGCCGAACTGTGAGATAGGCAGGCCGAACTGGCCAGTTCGGCAGGCCGAACACGTCATCCGGCATGCCGAACTGCCGAGAAAAAATCTCCGCGAATCTTTTATTTTCCACCCGAGATTCTAAAGGATAAAGTCTCAGTTTTGATTCAAATAGCCCAATAGAAAAGATATCTGATCAAAACAAACTTTATCAAGATAATCTCTAAGAAAATAAATCAATTCACAATAATTCTACAAGTTTATCTTGTTCTAATTGTCCAAAATTAAAACAACCGATAAACAGACAAGAATTATCCGAACGCCATAATTCAACAAGTTCATCTTGAACTAATTTATTACATAATTAATTCAACCGATAAACAGACATGAATTATTTGATTCTTATAAATTTTAAACCAATCTGATAAATCCGACATAAGTCACCAATTATTGGAAAAGCACGCCGTGTCGTTACAGGATTTTGTGAGCTAGCAAAGGGGACCAAAATGGACCTATAAAGTTCAAGCTCATGATAATTATGAAACCCAATATCCAAGATATACATTTCACAATTATCAACTCCAACGCTACTCCACTAAAAGCTTGGAGCTGCACTCTCGAACTTTATAGAATTACGAAGCTCATGTAGCTAAGTCTCCATGACATATCATAGTGTATCGCATCCCCATATGATCATCCATAATCGGCTTAAGGACAAGTTCTGTCTTACCTTCCCGATTATTTTTATCTTACGTTCCATTGTCTCACCATTAGAAAACTTACCATCCAAAGATAGTATACCATTCGGTTACACCTATGTATCCAAATGGTTGAGCGCTCCAGTTTTCCAATTACAGGACAACGCATATAAGAGGATATCATTACTCCTAAAGAGGAGCTATGGATTCCATATCTATGAATAACAAGTCTACGCTACCAAGAGTCATGCCTCCAACGTACCGGCATGCATGCCACTATAGAGATGTGGGAGTCACCCATTGGTACATCAAAAGACATAAGTCGAGACAATGGGCCCATTATTCATCTCAGGATTAAGATACAATACAAATGATTGTCTAAAGTGAATCGATTTGACAAGACAGAATTATTAATCCAAATCAATTCACTTTATGTCCCGATCCAACACATCGTCACCTATGACAATGCGCCAATGTTTCTATTCACGGAGTCCAACTCCGATGGCCAAGACAAACCATCTCCCAAAAGGGATATAGACAACATAACAATCTTTACATGAATAAAGCGCCCAACTTTATTCCCTCGATTGCGGATCATATATTTTAGACCATCACCTTAAGAGTCGTGTCTACCGCATAATCATCCCATCATATGCCCAACTCTTAAGGTTTAGACTGACAGTCTCAGACTACTGTTTGCTTATCATACATTCAACAAATATGAACGTAAAGAGGACAATATTTGGTATATATAAATGAATAAATTCTTTATTGATAAAAATGTCTCCAAAAACGTATTACATTTTTACTCCTTAGAGCATACATGTCTAACAATCTCCCACTTGCACTAAGTGAGTAAATACTGCAAATTTCGCATCCCCATAGCTTCCACTTGCCTCTCGAAGACTCTCCCAGTAAGTGTCTTCGTAAATGGATCAGCTAAATTGTCCTCTAACGTGATCTTGCACACCATGACATGCCCGCTCTCAACGAAGTCCTTTATCACATGATACTTTCGATCAATACGCTTACTCTTCTTGTGAAATCTTGGTTCCTTAGCATTAGCTACCGCTGCACTGTTATCACAGTACAGTGATACCGCTTTATCCACACCAGGAACTACCTCAAGATCCCCAAGGAACTTGCGGAGCCACACTGCTTCTTTCGAAGCATCACTAGCCGCCACATACTCGGCCTCCATCGTTGAATCCGAAGTGCAATCTTGCTTCGCACTTCTCCAACTGATGGCACCGCCACCTAGAGTAAACACAAACCCTGAAGTCGATTTCCTAGAATCCAGGCAGGATTGAAAATCCGAATCAGTGTATCCTAGAGGAGTTAAATCCTCACCCGAATACACAAGCATATACTCACGAGTCCTTCTCAGGTACTTGAAAATATGCTTTACCGCAACCCAATGGTTTGGTCCTGGATCCGCCTGAAATCGACTCACAATCCCGACCGCATAGCTAATATCTGGTCGAGTGCAAAGCATGGCATACATGAGACTACCTACTGCCGAAGCATAAGGCACCTTCTTCATGTATTCTCTTTCTTCATAAGACTTTGGAGAGTCTTTCTTAGAAAGAGTAATTCCAGACCTAGATGGTTGCCCACCTTTCTTGGAATCCTGCATTGCAAACCTCCTGAGAATTTTATCTATGTAGCTGGCCTGTGACAAAGCTATCATTTTGTTCTTCCTATCCCGAAAGATCTGGATACCGAGAACAAAATTAGCCTCACCCAAGTCCTTCATGTCAAACTGCTTGGTCAACCATAATTTGACCGATGACAACGCCCCAACGTCATTGCCAATTAGCAGAATGTCATCTACATAGAGTAGTAGAAAAACCACCTTCCCATTCTTAATGTGTTTGTAAACACATGGTTCATCCACATTTTGTGAGAACCCATAAGTCTTGATCACTTGATCAAATCTTATGTTCCAAGAACGAGAAGCCTGCTTAAGTCCATAAATAGACTTTAGCAACTTACAAACCTTACCCTCTTGACCCGTGACCTTGAACCCGTCTGGTTGTTCCATATAAATGGACTCATCAAGATAGCCATTCAGAAAAGCCGTCTTGACATCCATCTGCCAAATCTCGTAGTCGAGAGCGGCAGCTATGGACAAGAGAATCCGGATGGACTTAAGCATGGCTACAGGCGAAAAGGTTTCCTCATAATCGATTCCTTCCTTTTGCGTATAACCCTTAGCTACCAGTCTAGCCTTAAAGGTTTCGACCTTTCCATCCACTCCTCTTTTCCTCTTGTAGATCCACTTACACCCTATGGGTTTTACCCCTTCGGGAAGATCCACAAGCTCCCAGACCCGATTAGTCTCCATAGACTTCATCTCAATGTTCATGGCCTCTGTCCAGAGTCTTGAATCAACATCCTCCATAGCTTCTGCGTAAGTATAAGGATCCCTGTCATGTTCATTCGGTTCAGCCAAAAAGACCTCCCCATTGAACATATACCTCTCAGGTTGACGCCCGATCCTCCCACTACGCCGAAGCCCCTGAGGTTGTTGTTCAGGTTTGTTTGGTTTTTCTACACCGATCGGAATGGTTTCGTTCGGAACCTCCGGAGTAAACGGATTACCCCTCAACTCCTCAAGCACCACTTTGCTTTGAGGTTTAAAGTCGTTCATGTAACTCTCCTCAAGGAAAGTTGCATTAGTTGAAACCACGACTTTATTTTCCTTTGGGTTATAAAAATAACCCCCTTTAGTCCCTTTTGGATATCCTACAAACACGCAAACTTCTGAACGTGCTTCCAACTTATTCGGATCCTTAAACAGGACATGAGCTGGACATCCCCATATGCGAATATGGTTTAAGGATGTCTTCCGTCTTGTCCACAACTCGTGAGGAGTTTTAGGGACCGATTTTGAAGGCACATTGTTCAAAAGATAACATGCGGTTTGTAGTGCATATCCCCAAAAGGATAAAGGCAATGATGAATAACTCATCATGGACCGAATCATGTCCAACAAAGTCCTATTCCTTCTCTCTGCTACGCCATTCTGCTGCGGAGTGCCCGGCGCAGTCAAATGGGATAAAATCCCATTCTCTAACAAGTGTCCCAAGAACTCATCAGAAAGGTATTCCCCACCTCGATCAGATCGAAGTGCCTTTATGGGTCTACCCAATTGCTTTTCCACTTCAGCCCGAAACTCCCTGAACTTATCATAAGTTTCGCTTTTGTGGTGCATTAGGTACACATACCCATATCTTGAGTAATCGTCAATAAAAGTAACGAAGTACTCATACCCTCCTCGTGCCCGGATGTTCATCGGTCCGCAAACATCACTATGCACAAGTTCTAGAACCCCTTCGGCCCTATTGCCCTTAGACCCGTATGGTCTTTTGGTCATTTTACCCTCCAAACAAGACTCACATTGAGGTATAGATTCCACCTTTAAGTGACTTAAAGGTCCATCCCTTACCAACCTTTGAATCCTATTCAGGTTAATATGGCCAAGGCGCAAATGCCAAAGATAAGTCTTATTAGAGTGAGAAGTTTTAAGTCTTTTTGAGTTATTATCATTTATCTCAGCATTAAGCAACAAGTCCATCTTAGGTTTGATAAAATATAGATTATTTTACATCCATCCAGAACAGATAAAGGATTTGTTTTTACGAATCACCACTTTTTCATTAAAAGATACCACGTAGGAGTCTTTAAATAAAGAAGATACAGAAATTAAATTCCTTTTAAATTTAGGAACATAAAAACAATCTCGCAAAATTAAACTCCTATAATTATCAAAATAAAGATGGACATCTCCCACTGCTTCCGCTGAGACCAAGGATCCATCGCCCATCCGAAGCGTTAAGTCTTCACGAAGTAGACTTCTCGTTTCTTTGAATCCCTGCAGAGAAACACAAACATGATTAGTTGCACCAGAATCTATGACCCAAATGTCACTGGATTCCTCAACCAAACAAGTTTCTAAATATAGAAGATCACACCTACCTCCCTTGGAAAGGAAGTCCTTGCAATGCTTCTTTATATGCCCGACCTTACCACAAAAGAAGCACTTAAGCTTCTTTGGGTTCTTCTTCTTCTTCTTCTTGCTCTTGGTAGCAATAGGAATAGAAGACTTCCCACTCTTGGCCCGTTGTTTCTTTCCATTCCCAGAGTTAGGATTGGAACCAGAAGCAGCTACCAAATTGGCCTCTCCACCAGCAGGAGACTCCCTGATCAGCAGTTCAAACTCTTGTAACTGTTTCATCAGTTCTGTCAAGGTCATATCCCGTCTATTGCTTAGATTAAAAGTAGCTCTAAACGGAATAAATTCCTTAGACAGAGTCTCAAAGACCATAGTCATCTGAGTTTCAGCATCGATGTCGGCTCCATTGGTTTGAGCCTCAGCGAGGTAACCCATGACCAACATCATGTGCTCCTTTACAGATGTCCCCGGTCTCTGTCTACAGTTTAAGAGTTTCCGAAGCGCCCCTTGCCGCTTTGTTATGGCCTGGCCTCCAAACATGTCCTCAAGATTATCCAAGATCTGCTTCGCAGTCTCATAATCCTGATGTTGAGCCTGCAGCACGTTATTCATGCTAGCCATAACATAGCAGCGGGCCTGATCATTAGCATCTTTCCAGCGTTCGTACGCTTGGAATTGCTCATTACTTGAGTCTCCCGTAGGCTCGGGAGGACAAGGAGTTGTCAGAACATATTTCAGTTTCTCAAAGGAAAGGACGATGTCCAGGTTCCGTTTCCAATCATTATAGTTCTCACCGGTCAATTGGTTTTTGTCAAGTATCGATGATAAAGCGTTTTTAGACATTTTCAATCTACAATAAAGAATCATATACCAAACATAAGTAAACATATATAATAATTTAGTAAGATAACACAATCATGTAAAATTATACAAATGTGTTTATGTGTCAAAACCTTGAAAATATCACAACCTTACAACGATAATTCCCAACTCAGAATTCAACAAGCTCCTAGGGGAGTCATGCCAAATTCAATCAGGAACACGGATCCCCTCCTGATTAATATATGCCATCCAGGACCCGTATGATCCAGCATATACTAATAATCGTTTCTTTGGCCATTAATTTTATTAACAGAGCTCCTAGGGGAGGTTAATAATAAAGTTAACGTGAGTGTATAACCACCGTTTTAATATTTTATCCATGATTTATAATCACCACCTAGGGGTGTGCAACCATAAATCATACTAAAATACCTTATCATTTCAGAGATCCAATCTGGTACATGATAGAAATCCCTTCCTAGGGGTTGGGACCATCATGTTCTTCCTATGGACCAACGATGGAGGCCTTAGGTTCTCTCTTCGAAAACCTTCTCCCACTCAATCTTTTGAAGTCAAGGTTTTATTTTAAAAATTATGCATGAACAATTTTAATATGAGCGGCACTCCCTATTCTATATGACATGTTATCAATATACATGGTAAATCATATTATAATGCAGACAAGCAAAGCAATCAAGCAAAGCTACAAGCATAATAATAATAACCGTAATATTATGGTTCCACCCTAGAGAATAGAAAAAAATAAGATTACAAGAGAATAATCGAGACATTTATCGATTCTTCATCCTTGAATCCTCAAGCTGTATCATTCTTCATGTAATGTCCATCTTCAAGTCCTCAATCCCGTATGAATCGAACACTTCATATTTCCGGTCATATCCAAATTTAATGTTTCTCAGAATCGTCCCAAAAATAAAATTAAAACTGCACTTAAAAAATCGCACCTTTTCTGGACACCTGGCAGCTCTCGGTCGGCAGGCCGATCTGGGTGATCGGTCTGCCGATCATGGTGGTTCGGCCTGCCGAACATGAAGGTTCGGCCTGCCGAACATGAAGGTTCGGCCTGCCGGCAGAGCACCAAAATTTCTGCCCCACTGTCGGCCTGCCGGACCGTACGTCCGGCCTGCCGATCTGTGACCTTCGGCCTGCCGAACTGTGAAGTCCGGCATGCCGACCGAGCAGAAAACCCTCAATCCAGAAAATACAATTTTAATGCAATTCATCAATTTTATTTTCAACAATTCAAAAACATAAAATTAGAGACTCAGGAAATACCTGGAGGCGCCATCATCTATCTTCAAGATCCGACTTCTCGTTCCGTCTTCTCCGAATAATTATTTAATTACAAAATTCTTACAAATTAAATAATAATTCCTAGACGGAGATGATAGTCCGCCATCTAATTACATGAAAAACCTAGATACACATTCTAACCTCTAAGGAACCATAACCGGTATTAATTAATTAATAAATAATTAAACAACAATTTAATCAACCATAATTAATTAATAAACATTCACCATATAATCCATGACAACATATATATATTATATAGAAACCTAGAGTGCCATCTCTCTATAAAATTTAATTCAAGCATTGGAGAGATTAAGATCACAAAATTTATGCATATAACATGATCACAAACTTGCAAATTTATGTAAAAACCTCGTCTCTGATACCAATTGTTGGAAACAAAGTGCGCAGCGGAATTTTTTAAAATTTTTCATCAGAGTATTTTCCAAAACACAAGTTTGACATGTTATATGTATAAATTAAACAGATCTTACTAACCTCAGTATGCCGAAGAACCTCCGCGACCTGTGTAGAGAAGTAACGTTCCAGAAGAGCCTCAACCAACTGGTCTTCTTTGCTATTCTCTATCCACAACCGGAGTGAGTGTGGGCTCACACGTACAGCTCTTCCACCGGTGACTCTCCTTCCAACCAATAGAGAGAACCCAAAGCTAGTGTTCGTGATTTGTGAACAAAAGCTCTCAGGGAGTTTTTAGATGCTCACTAGAAGAGTATCACTCTTAATCTCTCAAATTGATCTGAGTAAATCATTAGACTCACTCCCTTTTTATACCTATTGGTCCTTGGGGTCAGTCCATATCAGATTAGGTCTCAAAAATCGAAATTGAATCAAGTTTGGATCAATATCTGATAAGATACGCGTGAAAAACGCGTAATCTTAGCTGTCGCGGTCGGCATGCCGAACTGTGAGATAGGCAGGCCGAACTGGCCAGTTCGGCAGGCCGAACACGTCATCCGGCATGCCGAACTGCCGAGAAAAAATCTCCGCGAATCTTTTATTTTCCACCCGAGATTCTAAAGGATAAAGTCTCAGTTTTGATTCAAATAGCCCAATAGAAAAGATATCTGATCAAAACAAACTTTATCAAGATAATCTCTAAGAAAATAAATCAATTCACAATAATTCTACAAGTTTATCTTGTTCTAATTGTCCAAAATTAAAACAACCGATAAACAGACAAGAATTATCCGAACGCCATAATTCAACAAGTTCATCTTGAACTAATTTATTACATAATTAATTCAACCGATAAACAGACATGAATTATTTGATTCTTATAAATTTTAAACCAATCTGATAAATCCGACATAAGTCACCAATTATTGGAAAAGCACGCCGTGTCGTTACAGGATTTTGTGAGCTAGCAAAGGGGACCAAAATGGACCTATAAAGTTCAAGCTCATGATAATTATGAAACCCAATATCCAAGATATACATTTCACAATTATCAACTCCAACGCTACTCCACTAAAAGCTTGGAGCTGCACTCTCGAACTTTATAGAATTACGAAGCTCATGTAGCTAAGTCTCCATGACATATCATAGTGTATCGCATCCCCATATGATCATCCATAATCGGCTTAAGGACAAGTTCTGTCTTACCTTCCCGATTATTTTTATCTTACGTTCCATTGTCTCACCATTAGAAAACTTACCATCCAAAGATAGTATACCATTCGGTTACACCTATGTATCCAAATGGTTGAGCGCTCCAGTTTTCCAATTACAGGACAACGCATATAAGAGGATATCATTACTCCTAAAGAGGAGCTATGGATTCCATATCTATGAATAACAAGTCTACGCTACCAAGAGTCATGCCTCCAACGTACCGGCATGCATGCCACTATAGAGATGTGGGAGTCACCCATTGGTACATCAAAAGACATAAGTCGAGACAACGGGCCCATTATTCATCTCAGGATTAAGATACAATACAAATGATTGTCTAAAGTGAATCGATTTGACAAGACAGAATTATTAATCCAAATCAATTCACTTTATGTCCCGATCCAACACATCGTCACCTATGACAATGCGCCAATGTTTCTATTCACGGAGTCCAACTCCGATGGCCAAGACAAACCATCTCCCAAAAGGGATATAGACAACATAACAATCTTTACATGAATAAAGCGCCCAACTTTATTCCCTCGATTGCGGATCATATATTTTAGACCATCACCTTAAGAGTCGTGTCTACCGCATAATCATCCCATCATATGCCCAACTCTTAAGGTTTAGACTGACAGTCTCAGACTACTGTTTGCTTATCATACATTCAACAAATATGAACGTAAAGAGGACAATATTTGGTATATATAAATGAATAAATTCTTTATTGATAAAAATGTCTCCAAAAACGTATTACATTTTTACTCCTTAGAGCATACATGTCTAACAGAGGTTAATAATAAAATTAACGTGAGTGTATAACCATCGTTTTAATATTTTATCCATGATTTACAATCACCACCTACGAGTGTGCAGCCATAAATCATGCTAAAATACCTTATTCTCTCAGAGATCCAATCTGGTACATGATAGAAAACTCTTCCTAGGGGTCGGGACCACCATATTCTGCCTATGGACCAACGATGGAGGCCTTAGGTCCTCTCTTCGAAAACCTTCTCCCACTCAATCTTTTGAAATCAAGGTTTTATTTTAAGATCATTCATGAACAATTTTAATATGAGCGGCACTCCCTATTCTATATGACATGTTATCAATATACATGGTAAACCAATATTATAATGCAGACAAGCAAAGTTATAAGCAAAATAATAAAAAACCGTAATATTATGGCTCCACCCTAGAGAATAGAAAACTAAGATTACAAGAGAATAATCGAGACATATTATCGATTCTTCATCATTGAATCCTCAAGCTGCATCCTTCTTCATGTAATGCCCATCTTCAAGTCTTCAATTTCGTATGAATCGAATACTTCATATTTCCAGTCTTATCCAAATTTAATGTTTCTCAGAATTATCCCAAACATAAAATTAAAACTGCATTAGAAAAACTACACCTTTTCTAAAAATTTTATAGCTCTCGGTCGACAGGCCGATCTGGGTGATCGGCCTGCCGGTCATACAGGTTCGGCCTGCAGCCAGAGCCTCTTGATTTTTGCCCCACTGACGGCCTACCGAACCTCAAGTCTGGCCTGCCGATCTGTGAACATCGGCCTGCTGAACTTTGAGGTTCGGCATGCCGACTGAGCAGAAATCTCTCATTCCATAAAATACAATTTTTAATGCAATTTATCAATTTTATTTTCAATAATTCAAAAACATAAAATTAGAGACTCAAGAAATACCTAAGAGTGCCATCATCATTCTTCTAGATCCAACTTCTAAATTCGTCTTCTCCAAATGATTATTTAATTACAAAATTCTTATAAATTTTAAAAAAATAATAATTCCTAAACGAAGATAATAGTCTGTCATCTAATTACATGAAAAACCTAGATACATATTCTAGCCTCTAAGGAACCATAACCTATATAAATTAATTGATTAATAAATAATTTAATAACAATTTAATCAACCATAATTAATTATTAAACATTCACCACATAATCCATGATAACATATATAATATATAGAAACCTAGCGTGCTAACTCTCTATAAGATTCAATTCAAGCATAGAAGAGATTAAGATCACAAAATTTATACAAATAACATGACCACAAACTCGTAAATTTATGTAAAAACCATGTCTCTGATACCAATTGTTGAAAAAATAGTATGCAGTGGAATTTTAAAAATTTTATATCAGAGTATTTTCTAAAACACAAGTTTGACATGCTATATGCATAAATTAACCAGATCTTACTAACCTCTGTGTGTCGAAAAGCTCCTGCAATCTGTGAAGAGAAGTAACGTTCCAGAAGAGACTCAACCAACTAGTCTTCTTGGCTATTCTCTATCCACGACCGGAGTGAATGTGGGCTCACACATACAACTCTTCCACCAAGTGACTCTCCTTCCAACCAATCGAGAGAACCCAAAGCAAGTGTTCGTGATTTGTGAACAAAAGCTCTCAGGGAGTTTTCAGATTCTCACTAGCAGAGTATCACTCTTAATCTTTCAATTGATATGAGCAACTCTTAAGACTTACTTCCTATTTATAGAGGTTGGTCCTAGGGTCAGTCCTTATCAGATTAGGTCTCAAAATTTGAACCAGAATCAAAATCGGATCAATATCTGATAAGATCCGCGTAAAAATGCGTGATCTTATCCTTCGCTCATTGACAGGCCGAACAGCTCCATCTGTAGGCCGAACACATAGATCAGCAAGCCGAACTGCCGAATAAATATCTCTGCGAATCTTTTATTTTTCACCTGAGATTTTATAGGATAAAGTCTCAGTTTTAATTCAAATAACCCAATAGAAAAGTTATCTGATTAAAGCAACTTTATCTAGATAATCTCTAGGAAAATAAATGAATTCCTGATAATTCTACAAGTTTATCTTGATTTAATTTATTCAAAATTAAATCAACCGATAAACAGACAAGAATTATCCGATCCTAATAATTCAACAAGTTTATCTTGAATTAATTTTATCACAAAATTAATTCAACCGATAAACAGACATGAATTATCTGATTATTTTAAATTTAACTAATCTGATAAATCTGACATAAGTTACCAATTATTGAAAAAATATGTCGTATCGTTACAGGATATTATGAGCTAGCAAATGGGACCAAATGGACTTACATAGTTCAAGCTCCCGATAATTACGAAATGCAATATCCCAGATATATATTTCATAATTATCAACTCCAACGCTACTCCACTAAAAGCTTGGAGCCGCACTCTCGAACTACATAGAATTACGAAGCCTGTATAGCTAAGTCTCCATAACATATCATAGTGTATCGTATCCCCATTTGATAATCCATAATAGGCTTAAGGACAAGTTCTGTCTTACATTCCTGATTATTTTTATCTTACGTTCTATTATCTCACCATCGAAAAACTTACCATCCAAAGACAGCATACCATTCAGTTACACCTATGTATCCAAATGGTTGAGCGCTCTAGTTTTTCAATTACAAGATAACACATATAAGAGGATATCAGTACTCCTAAAGAGGAGCTATAGATTCTATATCTATGAATAACAAGTCTACGCTATCAAGAGTCATGCCTCCAACGTACCGACATGCATACCACTATTAAGATGTGGGTGTCACCCTTTGGTACATCAAAAGACACAAGTCAAGACAACAAGCCCACTATTCATCTCAGGATTAAGATACAATCCAAATGATTGTCTAAAGTAAATCGATTTGCCGAGACAGAATTATTAATCAAAATCAATTCACTTTATGTCCCGATCCAACACATCGTCACCTATGACAACGTGTCAATGTTTCTATTCATGAAGTTGACCTCCGATGGTCAAGACAAACCATCTCCCAATTGGGATATAGACAACATAACAATCTCTACATGAATAAAGCGCCCAACTTTATTTACTCGATTGTGGATCTTATGATTTAAACCATCATCTTAAGAATCATGTTTTTCGCATAATCTGTCCATCATATGCCCAATTCTTAAGGTTTAGACCGACAGTCTCAGACTATTGTTTGCTTAACATACATTCAACAAATATGAACGTAAAGAGGAAAAGATTTGGTATATAAACAATGAATAAATTCTTTATTGATAAAAATGTCTCAAAAAACTTATTACATTTTTACTCCTTAGGGCATACATGTCTAACAGAAACATGGCTGGCCAAAATCTTGTCTTGACTACGAAGATGTTCTAATGCATCATGGTTAATGTAAAGCACAAAGTTCTTATGAAAAAGATAATAACGCTACCGTTTGATAGCTTAGACCACTGAGTAGAACTCTATGTCATAGGTGATGTAGCAACATTGGGATCTGTATAACTCTCACTACAGTAAGCAACAAGCCGCCCTTGTTGGCTGAGAACAACGCTAGTTCTCTCTCGATGCATCTCAATACAGGTCAAAAGTAAGAGAAAAGTCTAGTAAAAATAGAATAGGAGTAGTGGTGAGCTTGTGTTTTATAAGCTCAAAGCTTTACCAGCATCTAGAATCCATAAGAATTTTCTGTTTTGAATACAATATGTAATCGCTACCATGATACTATTGAAATGAGGAATACATCATCGGTAAAAAGAAGCCAAACCATAAAAACTCCTTACTTCCATCACCATGCGACCATCCTTGGAAACGATGTAGGTAAGAAATAAAACATGGTCAATGCCAAACTCATATTTTTTAGGGTCACATAAAACTTGTTTCGTCACATTACAAGAAGACTTCTCGGAGATGTTGGAAATAGATGCTTGTATTATACTATAGATAAGAGTATCATCAAAGTAAACCACAATGAACTTACCGATAAACTAACATGGTGCTTAGTTCATCACTCACATGAATGTATTTGGAGCATTGGAGAGGCCAAAAGGCATGACCAACCACTTATAAAGTCCTTCACGCGTTTTAAATACTATCTTCCATTTGGTCAAGACGGATACAAATCTAGTAGTAACTGCTTTTGAGGTCAAGCTTGATGAAAATAGTAGCTCCGCTCAATTGGTCGAGAAGATCATCAAGGCAAGGAATCAAAAAGTAATAATGAACCATGATTTTATTAATGACTCAACTATCCACATACACACACCATGAGCCATCCTTTTTTGGTATAAGAAGAGCGTGAATCTTTCATGAGCTAAGGCTCTCCTGCAAGTATCCTTTGGCAAGTAGTTCTTCAACTTAATGATGGAGCTCCTCATGTTCGCTCAGACTCATTCGGTAGTGCGGTTTATTGGGAAGTGTGGCACCAGGCATGAGATCAACTTGATGTTGAATATCTTGCAACAGAGGTAAACCATCAGGAAGGTTTTCTAGGAAGAGATCCAAAAAATCACAAAGGAGAGTTTGAATTCTAGGTACACAATGACCCCGCTTCCTACGTTGAGGAAAAGAACAGACTTGGGCACGAGTTTAGGTTGCAACAAAGGGGCAGTCAATCAGCTATAGAGAGGGTGATTAACTAGAGCTATAGATGTTCCTTTGACAGAAGGAGGGTGATTTTTGAATTCTGAAAATGAAAGCTATAAGTATTAGTCTTATCGTCATGAATGACATGTCGATCATACTACCATGGATGTCCGAAGAGAATTTGACACGCATCCATAGGAACTACATTACAATAACTTTTGTCCCAATAAGTAGTTCCTTACAAAAAAGAAACAAGAGCCCAACAAAAACCTTGGACCTCTAAACCTTGCTTTAACCAAGCAAGCTAGTAAGTCATGAGATGATGCTCTATGTTTGAAGCTAGCTTTCTAAC
This sequence comes from Artocarpus heterophyllus, assembly GCA_025403435.1. NCBI lineage: Eukaryota > Viridiplantae > Streptophyta > Magnoliopsida > Rosales > Moraceae > Artocarpus > Artocarpus heterophyllus. Next base: position 30,506,012 of record CM046330.1, on the reverse strand, counting down.
AGCGTCTTCGGAGTTCAAAGATGACGCTTTTGCAATTGCCTGAATCAATAATAAAGCGGCAAACTTTTCCATTTATCATGCAAGTAGGATGAAAAAGGATTGTATGCAACCATGAGTCATCGACAATTTTTAGACTTAAGTAGCTATGATAAACCACAAGTAAAGGATGGAATTTCTCGAGACTTGTTCCTTCAAGATTTCTTCAACAACTAGCTTGTCTTCAAGGCCTTCTTCATCTTCAATGTTATCGAAATAGTCAGGTTCTTCCACCTTTACTCCTTCGGTTCAAAGGCCACAATGTCCAAATTTTAGACAAAGTGGCTTGATGATGACCACACGAAAAACACCAAAGGGCTGCTGTCTGTGAAGAGGAAACGACCATGGAAGCAGGAGCAACAGCTAACCGTTTTGGTGCTAGCGTCTGGACACCCGAGTTGATAGTGGTAGAGGTGGGAGTAGCAATGATTGTGGCTATAGAAACACGACTAGCCGTAGGCAGTTTCCACAAGGCATAGCTTACCCGGTTTTGGCGTTTAATAAACAAGGCTCTTTGATGGGCTTCAAAAATCGTTAATGGATCAAAGAGGTTTATAATATTTTGGAATTATGGTTGAAGGCTGCTAATGAAATGAGAAACTAATTATTCATCCCTGTTTGTAATCTCATTTCCTGTGAGCAATAAAAAATTTCATTACTATATTTGTTGAGGGTGAGCTCGACGCCACTGACGAGGAGCCTTACTCTGGGTGGTTGCCTAAGAAGCTTGGCAAAGCTACGAGGAACTAACAACTAATCCCGATGAGCTTGGATGGCTTATCCAGGTGCTTTTCAGGGTCCTTCTGGTTGCACCACAACTGGTTACCTCCTCATGTTAGACACTAGCTTGGGTTAGATTCTTTTCACTTGTAAGTGGGCTGCTACTCGCCATCACTGGCCAACAGATGGCGGATAACTCGCCTTCAAATAGGAAACAATCCACTGGCAGAGGGTATGACACTTGTCCTATGCCATCTGACACACCTTGATGTGATACTCAGGTCGTGGGCAAAACCCACCCAACACCCGGTCCAAGTGGCCACATATAAATAGGGTGCATTTATTGCATCTAGTATACATGCTTCTTCCCACCTAACAAGTTCCCGTTCTCTACCGAGCAACCTCTGTCTTGAGCATCGAAGAGCCCTTGTCTATTGACTGACCTTTTTCTTGCCTCCAAAGCATTCCTCCTCTTATTGTAGGTCCACCCGATCAAGCAGAGCTAAATAGGGAAGAACAGTCCACCGTGCGCAATTGTACATGGTGTTGATCCGCCGCCGAACTCTAATAAGCATCAACAATATTTGTCCATTGTTCGATTCCCTTGGCGCAAATTTTGAAAACATTGGTACATGGTATGGACATAGTTGTATGGTAGGAATGTGCACTTCATATGTGCTTCAAATTCTCCGAAGATTCAATTTTGTCTCTTTGGGAACTGAAGCGAGTGACTTTGAGTTGCTGCCACCATCCGACTGCACGACCTCAAAAATAGGTAGTGACGAGATAGAACTATTTATGGTCTAAAACATCCTTGAAGTCAAGAATTTCTTCTACAGCTCCAATCCAATCCAAAAACTCCTCCGGTTGAAGGGTTCCATGGAAATCGGGAATATCAAGTTTAAAATCCGACTCCTAATGGTAGGTTTCATTGGCGGCATTGGCGCGGAGAGGTGCATGGTCTTCCTCATCATAGTGAATGCGGTGGCATGGGGGCGAAGGCTGCAACGGTGCAAACCGATTCTCATCAAGGACTTCTTCCTCATCTTTTGGCAGAGGGGTGTCAATGTCGACTGGGGGCGGAACAACGGCTCGGCCCAATGGCAAGGCGTTGACTCGAATGGCAGAAAGGACTTTGCCCATAAGAGCTTGATGCAATAGAGCAATTTGTTGGTCGAGCTCTTCCATTCTTCCATTCTGTCGACGGGTTCATGGACATCCTAGTGACAATGGGGCGACTTAAGGACGGATCATGGTGAAGACTCTGATAACAATTGACATAGCGAAAGCATAGAACAAACTTGTTGTCCGTTGATTCACACGGGATACCAAGAAACGAGGGAGCGAGTAATTCGTTAATTCAAAAGAACACCGAAAAATAAGCAAAAAAGGAGAAAATTTCTCTTAAACTTTATTAATGACTAAAATTGAAAATTAGCTAACTAGACTAGCCTATTTATTAAAAATTATAATTTGAAAAAGAAAAGAAAACAAATAAAAATCCTAATTTTGAAAATAAGAATATCCTAATTCGGAATAAAAACCTTATCAAATAATGAAAAACAATTCAAATTATTAAAATAGTTTGAAACTCAAATTTGACAGCAATCAGGAAAATTTGTCTCTAGCAAGTCGGCCGGCTGGTCGACCAGCGTCAAGCAAGTCCAATCGACCAGACCTTTACCTCCTCCAATCGTGCTGCATCATCTTCTCTGCTTATTGCTCGCGAGCGTTTCAATTTCCCATGTTTTATTGAAAAGAAAAAAACCTGTACTTGAGAGTAGATAATTGTATAATTAAATTAATGTCAAATTACATAAACTTGCGTATATCTTATTCCATTAGTTTTTTCGAACTTAACCACGGACATTTATGGGATCTGCCGGTCTGGTGCTTAGAGACTATATATTGGACGAGAAAGATAGTCACATAACTTTGTGCAACTTCTAAAAGCATGTAATAAGAAACTATTTAATTACTCCAGACATTATTAACTTATTTTTGCAGAGTTAATAAATATCTAATTAGACCTTATGCTTTTGAATGCGTCGGTGGGGCTTTATTATGATCCTTGACCTGATTAACTTGCTTAGTGATCAGGCCTAACACAACAATTACACTTACGTACGCCTTTATATCTCTCACCTTTCATTGGCTATCACGTGAGCTAAAATTTTTGCACTGCTCAAACTCATCTTTTATTTTTATTTTTATTTTTTTATGAGACTTTTTGTTGTTTTCGTTACTGTAATACTTTTGCAGCTAAATTAAGCAGGAAAGTTTTATTCACCTTTTTAAAAAGTATGTTGATTCACTTTGCACTACTCCACCAACTTGCAAAAAAGAAAAAGAGATTCCAAATGTTTGATTGCTGAAAATAATAAATTTTTGGGAAAAAAAATAATAAGAAGAAGAAGAAAAGGAGATGCTCGCGGAAAATTAAGATTGCCATGATCTCCTCCTTTTTACTACTGGTTCTCTAGCTCACCACCTCATACCTTTTCTCTATATACAACAGCATATAAATCAGTCTTTTAAATTCTGTTCTTTTATTTTTTAACCTTTTGAGCTCACTATTGCTAGCTTTTGGACGAAAGAACAATATTTTATTTTTGCACCAACTTGTGCATGTCTCTGTGTGGGTTGTTTATTTTAATTTAAAGTTTTCTTGATAACGTATTAAAGCTGCTAAAATGGTTCGGGATAAATGAGGCAACTCGTGGGCCGGCCGCAAAAGGAGCTTGGGCCTAGCGGAGGCTCAAGCCCAAGCCCCCACCTCGGCCCCAAACTAGCCTATTTTGTGAACTTTTCAATTTTGTAAAATTTGTACTGACTTATCTACTTTTTCTCATTTAGCCCCTATTAAACTGATGTAATTGCAAACGATGATCCTATTAATAATTTTTAAAATTTATAATTTTCTCCTCATTTTGCGTAATTTTACTCATCTAATTCTTTATAATTTTAAATTCTATACAAATAGTTTTAAAATTTTCCTTTGTACTTTTAGTTTTTACTTTTTATTATATCTTATTATTTTCATTTTTTCTTGTATCCATACTAAAATCTAAATAGATATAATCATAAATACTATCGAAATTTATGTATTTAAAAGAAGAAACAAAAAATTTATTTATAGACTAATAAAAAATAAAACAATTACTAAGAAAAATGCTATAGGATTTAAAGTATTTATTATGTAATTCAGTTTAAAATTATAATTTATTTAAGCCCCCATGAATAGATTTTCTGGTTTCGTTACTGGCTGGCCCAATCATCTGGGTTGGACTGGCCATAGTTATTCGAGCTATGAGTGGGTTGACCCGACCCATACATATTTATTTTAAAATATATATGTTTATATATAAAAATATATATTGGTCAGCTTAGTTTGCAAAGGGCCCGTCGGGCTATTGGGTCGGGCTGGGCCCTACTTTCTTTTTCAGTGAGTTGGATCAAATCAATCTACTTCCATATATGGGCAAGTCACCTAGCCCCTTTTTCTCTCACAACACATGGTTCGGGTTGCCATTCTTGTAAATATGATGGAGTATTTGCTCTACATGCCACGAAAAGAATAAGGGGATCAATTTTTGCTGAAATAAAAACTTTCATTTTTTTGCCACGTGGCAACTCAAAGTTTACTCAAATACCCTTAAATACATTTGTTTTTACTGATCAATTTTTACTAAACCACGACCTACAAGAGTTCCCCGAGTGTAGCTTAAGTCCACGTATCGAGCCCATTCCTGTCAAAAGATAGAATTCTCGGCTTGGGCTTCCAAAAGTATGGGTACAAAAACAATAATTTTGGAATTAATAATGTGAGCAACTTTCTTAGTAACCCTACCGAAAAATTTCTTATGCTCATGATACACGTCTATAATTCTTGAGAAAATACAAAACATACCCCCTTAGTTTTAGTTAAATACAACATTTACTTGTGAATTTTTTAAAATACAAAAAGTATCTGTTATGTTTTTCATACCATCCAAAAACCATCTCTTCTTTTAACTTCTCTAGTTGAATTTTTTGAAAATGACCAAACCATTCTTGAAATACAAACACAATCCAAGATATATATTAGGTTAAGCTAGCTTCCAAACCCCCCCTCTTGGATTCAATATCAACATGAATGAAATTTTGAACACCCATTTGAATTTTTTTGAAGGATTTAAGTTTTTTCTTTTTTTCATTTGAACAAGAAAGTGAAACCTTTTTTTAAAAAAAGAATGAAAACTTGGTATTATACGATTACATTAGTTGTATTGGGCATTTTTAACAAGTTTGTTTTATTTTTTTCATACAAAATATGTTATTTTTTCTAAATAAATTTCAATATCACATGTATGTATATATAAAAAAAAAAGCTAGTATAGAATTAATCACAAATGGTTTTACCTTTCCACTTTGAAAATATTGGGTATTTGGTTATAGTTTCACCAAGATCTCCATTTTTAATTTCTAAGTGTATATTTATCTTTTGAGATGATGTATTTTATTGAAAGTCAAAAAAAGGATGATTTTTACATAGTCTAACAAACATAAGGGATACTTTTTAAATTTTAAAAAACCCAAGGACCAAATTGTACTTAGTTAAAACACCAAGGATACCTTTTTGTATTTTTCTCATAATCCCCCTCCTCATTTTACCAGAATAATTTACAAAAGTAAAAGCAAAAAAAATCTGTGTCTAAGCAAAGGGAGAAACAAGATGGAGGGTGATTCGCCAGGATCTTTTATTTTGTAAGTTGGATCCCTAGGCTGTATAGGGAACAATATGAAAGTTGTTGACTTTAAGGGTTTTATATAAACTTACGCATGTAACGTTGGCATCGGCTTTTTGGGATTCCCTGTCGTGGAAAATGTGGCAATGGAATTGATGCACACATTTACCCCACTTTTCTTTGCCATTCTCAATTATTGTCCTAAGGTGTCTTTTCCTAAGCCACCAACAAAAGTAGGGCATATCTTATCCTAGTCCAAAGAATACATGTATATAGGCCAATTTCTGGATCCACCTGAAGGACTATCTTTACATTTTAATGTGTGAAAATAAGAGGTGTAACGTGAAATTTATTTTCTGTAACAATAAGTTTAGAAAAGTATAAGAACAAAAATATGTAGTTATTTTAGATCAGTGTGTAACGCTTTTTCAAAGTTGTCATGCAAAATAAATGTAGAGTTATACCTCTCGTTTTTACATTTTATGGTGTAGGATGATTATTCTTGACGAACTGAGGAGTACTAAATATAATTTTCCTGGAGAAGAATATTTATATGTGACAACTGACAAGTCATTTGTAGAGCTAGCTAGCTTTAAAAGATTCTTGGATGTAGCCGACGATCTATAATAATCTGCCTATTTTTTCAAAGAACACTTGTCATAGATCCATTTGGTTCACATCTGGGAGTCATATTAATTTTTAATTATTAGGGGTAGATTGTGAGTGTTAATTAATAACAATCATGAATGAACAAGCACCGTACCCGTTTCTTTCGTTGATTCAACTGATTTTTTGGTATTAAATTTTTATGTTAGACCTGAATAGGCGTTTGGTGAGATTAATATTTGAACCTCAATTCAACTCTTATTTGAGTTTTGAGTTCAAAATTTAAGTTTTGCTACTCCTAAATTTTCATTATTCGAATCCAAATGCTACAGTTTTTTTTTCTCTCTTATACTTTAAGAAAAAATATCATAACTTATTCGTTTGATATCCAATTGAGATGATTTTTTTTTATTGTGCATAATAAGGAGAGAAATAAAAAAAGATTCATGTTGCATATTTTTTAATATTATGAACGTTAATATTTTGTTAGATTTATTAAAAAATAAAAAAAAAATTTACTATCTATCCAAACGTAAATTCTAATTTTGTTCTCTATTTATATTAACACTTTAACTATATATCTAAACATCAATTTGGATAACAATTCAAATCATATAGCTCAAATCAAAATATTCAAATCAACACTATTCGAAGCCGTTTACCAAATGGACCCATAATCTTCCAATAATATGAGGTCTTATGTCTTATAACTATGTTTTTTTCCCCCTTCTTATGACCATGTTTTAAAAGTACTCAATCAAACTCTCACAATTTTAATTTTCTTCTCCTTGATAACCATAGTAGCATCCAGTGGTTTGTATATATAGTTGATACATATGTAGAAAAATTTCGATATCGTTATCTACGTTAATAAGATATGTTTGGTATGTAGAATTAAAATCGTAATATATTATTTTAAAATAATACGTTATTTGGCAACACTTGCATTTAATTTTGTACAACATATTCAAAAATTATATATATATATATAATAGTGATACTATTACTGAAAATTATCTATGTATTGGACTTAAAAGAGATTATATTAATAAATATGTTCAAAGACTGTGTTGGGGTCCGAGACAAAGACTAGAGTCGTGTCTAGTAGGAGGATGGGATAGGGAATGAACGCAAACATTGTCTCGATTTATTTTTTTTTGAAAAAAATTTAGAATTTTTGTATTATAATTCAACCTAGAAGTATTAATGTGATATGTACAACAAGCTGATTGTGGAATTTGTTTGCCTGATAAGTTATTTATTTATTTAAAAAAAATTGCTTTGTATTACCCCATTGTTGTCGTTTAGTAAGGAGAATGTTTTGGAATATCCCTATGGTACAAAATAACAAAAGCTATTTTGCTTTGTATCTCTTTTAGATATGCATTTGTATAGTGGCCATGATTTTGTTTCAGGACGGGCATAAGCTATAAGGCGAAAAATTTTAGAAACCATTATTTTAATTAACTTTTAATACTATAAAATAGTTAAAATAGTTGACAGGATATACGTATTTAATTTGTTGTTTTTTTTACTATATGAATTAAAATATTCTTAAAAATTTAGTTTTTTGTTGATTTACTTTTATCTTTTGAGTTTTGTTCAATAAAAAAAATAAAACAAAACACTTTAAAAAATGATTTTAATGGGACAACGTTGATAATAAATTATTTAGAAAGAACAAAAGAGAAATAATATTATAAAAGTTGCATGAGAAAAGAGGGTTTAAGTAGAAACACATTTAATAAAAATTATTTCAGTAGGGCAATTAGGAAAACGTATATATGAAAGCTACATTTAAAAAATATTATTTTAGAAAACCAAAAAAGACTTAAATAAAGAAACATTTGAGAAATATTATTGCAATGGGGGCAAATTAGACACAAAAAATTAATAAGACACATATAAAAAAGAGTTTTAATAGGAATAAATCAGAGAACCATTTTTTGAATGAGAGGAGGCATACATAACATATTGTGGATGAAGAGGGAGCATATATGAAAAGTATTGACAAATTTTGGACAAAAACATAAATTTTCAAAAAGTCAGTTCCCCTGAGCCTTCACTCCCTCCACCCTTGTTTGTATATTTTATGCAGAAGTCAAGTACCCTACCGAAATGGTTTTATTTTTAATCTTTAAATCTGCATCATAGACTATTAATTTTATATATAAATTTTTATTTTAACTTCAATGTGACCATATTTAACATTTAAAAACATGCACTATGTCGATAGGTATCAACCATAGAAAGCACCTACTCCTATGTGAGCTACAAATTGGGTTCACGACTTCACATCGTTTTGGTTTTGGTTTTATATATATATTTTTTTGCAACACTTCGTTTAGTAAGAGCAAACAAAGCAAAGGGGTTAAAAGATTAATTAAAAAAAAACAAAATAAAAAATAAAAAGTAACGGAAAAAGTTTATGAGAATTTCAATATTTCTTTATTAATTTAGCACAAATTTTTAATTAAACTCAAGGGTGTTAAAAAAAACTGATAAACCGAAACTAAAACAAACTATTAATATTTTTGGATTATTGGTTAGTTTTTTATTAGTTAGCTTTTGTCGGTTTTGGCCACTATTGTTTTTAGTCGGTTTGATTATTGGTTTGGTGTTCTTAAACCGACAAAACTGACCAACAATCTAGAAATAAAAATGCATATTTGAAAATTTTGTATTTTTTATTATTTTTTAAATGATCTCTATTGGTTATTATAGTAGATTGAGATAGTATAGGGCACCCTACAATGCTAAATATTTCGAATATTTTTTTATGAATGACAAATTTTAAAATATTTTAATGTTGTTATGTTAAAACTAAATGCAAATTTTAAAATCATATGAAAAACTTTGTTGTTGTTCAAATGTTATTATTATTATTTTAAAAAGAATTAAGCCTAAACTGACCAAATCAATATAAGTAGTTTGGTTTGAATTGGGTTTTTCTCCAAGCCGTTCATTTTTTTTTTTTTTAATTTAGTTGGTAGTTTTTACTTCTAAACCAACCAAACCGTCCATTTAAAAACAAAGTTTTCGATGTTGGAGAATCAAAGGCTAAAACGCTAGCTAGAGCGAGAGGGGTTGGACATATTTGCAGGGACAATTAGCGCAAAACATATCCGACAAAAATATAGACAGACTAGATAGTGAGTGAAATTTGAATGTTTCCAAGTGCGAAATCCTCATTACAACTTACAAGAATATAGGAAAATTGCCGATGATGGGGCACTAAGTGTTCTCTTGTCCTTTTTCCACTCATGCACGTTAAAGGAACGTTTGGAATAAGATTCCATGGTCCAGAATCTGTAAAACATATGGGGTCCTTGATTTGATGACCCTTTTTCTTCTTGGTGGAGAGGTTATCCATACCCCCGCATAAAAGAGGGGAGGGGGGGGGGCGCGGAAGTCGGACACTCGTACGGACTTTTTAATATATACATTATGTATATGTATACATTATGGTACGGACAAATTGCAGGTTTCTATCCACGCCTTTGTGGCAAAAGAGAACCTGTAAATATAACTCTACTGGGTGCATCATCTTGGGAATTTCGCATGTGAGAAACAACTACAAACTATGAACCACATGTTCCGTACCAAGTACCCTTCTTTTTTTTTTTTTTTTGAAAATTTCATTCCAACAAATAGAAATACAAATGTGAAATGACTCCACAATACAAGGCGTAATCCTTAATCCTTGAATGACACCAGTTCTATGAATACAATTTAATAAACGCTCAAATGGTAATACTATACATATGTCAGAGACCCGAAAAATAGGAAACCAAAAAAAACCTCTCATATAATTATCTAGGTGATTCAAAAATCATATGGTAAGACTATACATATGTCAGATTCAAAAATCACATTCTATTTATGGATTCAGATTAGTTTTCGCATCTTATTAATTATCTAGGTGATTTGATATGAATGATCCTAGTTGATGATGGTTTTCATCACAATATTTTATTCTAACAAATGGTATCTAGAGTCTTTTCATATTAAATAATTGGAAATCAATAATTTTCTATATGTGATTCTTGTAGGAAAATTTTTAAATTTAACAATCTATGGTGTTCTAAAATTGTTGAATTTGAGGATAATTATCTGAAAAAATTTTTGGTTTAATTTTTTAGAAATTTTTGGGTTATTTATTTATTTATTTATTTTCTTAACCTAAAAGTAATAATCAAGGTTGGTGGCATCCTTACCGCCGTCGACACAGGGCCGTGCCGGAAAGGTAAAGCATGGAAAGCGGCAGCCAAAGGAGAATTTTTTTTTTTAAAGGGGACTTCTTGGGTTTAGCTGGCAACTAGCCCTGCCACCGCTGGAGTCGAACATCTCTGGGTGTGGCTGTTAGGCCGTGCCAGCGAGGAAAGCCGCAGCGAAGCTGCAAAAGGCTGCCGCCTAAAGAAAGAAAGAAAAAGCTATGAGGTTTTGGCTGGTGGCTAGCCTGGCCACCGTCGATGTCAGCAATTTCAGGGTGTGGCCATCAGGTCGTACAGGCCGAAGGAGAATACAATGGCCATGGCCGCGACAGGTTGAGGAGGTAGTCGTTAGGCCGCTTGCGTCCATTTTCTTCTCCTAGGAGTTGAAGGGTTTGGAGATGTTTTGGGCTGAGCCCAAAACAGTTGGTGACATATACATGGGCCCAATTGGGCTCGTGACCAAAAAGGACTCAAGAATTAAACCCCTAGGTGACCAGCAAGAAAAAAAAAAGAGAGGATGTCATGGGCTGAGCTTGTAACACAAAGAAGAAAAGAGAGAAGGGCTGGTTTAGATCTAGGTTGCATCCACTCGACCTGGTCTAGCCTCGACCTAGTCAAAGTTGACCAATTAGTAGTTGACTTTGACTATTGACTTTGATCAAGTTGACTTTTGACTATTTTTTTATTTTTTATTTTAATTTTGGTCATTTTTTGGGGCAATTTTAAATTCAAATATTGGAATCATCTATATATATTGAGACAAATTAATTGAAGTAACAAATCATTAAAGTGGCCTCTCTTGTGAAATTAATTTGTTTTAGAATATAAACAGTTGTGTCCATATAATTTATGTGAATATTGACCTGCCCAAAGGAAAGCTAATATTTGATAGAATTGCATGCACATCTATGGTAATAAACATGTAATAATTATTCGGTTTTATATATGAACAATAAATTGGCCTAAAGGAAGATTTATTGTCAGTGTTTGATTACTACACCAAGATATCACTTACAAGTTAATATTTTGTCCAAAGACTAAATATTAATAGAGTGTCCGATGTCTTGAGATGGGTATACCTTTATTTAGATTTATTATTGTTATTTTGGATTCTTATGTGAGCTTTTTTTTGTTTGTTATATTGTTCTCTGATTCAGCTACTAGTTTTGCTTCAAACATTACTACTAACTTCAATTCCATTCCTATGTTGAATGGTAGCAACTTCAAATCATGGCAAGTGAACCTCCTTATAGTTCTTGGTGTCATGGATCTTGACCTTACGTTAAGGGTTTCTACTTCTGCACCTTTTACTGGTAAAAGTTCCTTTGATGAAAAAAAGGACATGGAAAGGTGGGAGAAGTCAAATTGCACATGTATGGTTATCATGAAGAAGGCCATTCCAGAAGCATTCAAGGGTACTATATCGAAAATGATAAAGATAGTCAAAGAGTTCCTTAAGGACATTGAGAAAAGATTTACCAAAAAATAAAAAGGCTAAAATAAGTACACTTTTAGCAAGCCTCATCTCAATGAGAGACGAAGGTAGAGGGAACATAAGGGAGTTCATCATGGAGATGTCTCATTTTGCTTCAAAGCTAAGAGCACTTAAGCTTGACCTCTCTGAGGACTTACTAGTGCATTTGGTTCTAATATCTCTTCCTACACAATTCAGTCAGTTCAAGGTGAGCTATAACTGTCAAAAAGAGACTTGGTCTCCTAATGAGCTCATCTCACACTATGTGCAAAAAAAAGAAAGATTGAAGTAGGAACAGACAGAGAGTGCTCATTTGGCTAATACTTCCATGAACAAAAGGAACAAAAGAAATAAGGATAAGGAAGCTGCAGTTATGGCATCTCAAAAGAAACAATAAAAGAGACTAGATGATCTGGAAGGGATGGATTGTTTCTTCTATGGAGCTGCAAGACATAAGCAGAAGCATTGCACTAACTACCACACTTGACATACTAAGAAAGGTATGCTTCTTAATTTGGTTTGTTCTGAGGTTAATTTAACTTCAATACCTAAACACACTTGGTGGATAGATTTTGGTGTAACCACTCACATCAGTGTGTCTATGCAGGGTTACCTAAGATACAGAAAGCCAAATGATGATAAAAGATACATCTGCATAGGTGATAGCAAGAAGGTTAAAGTTGAAATAATAGGAAAATTTAGATTATTGTTAAAGATTGGATTTTATTTGGATCTTGATGAGACATTTGCTACATATATCGCATTCATGAAAAGTCACAGTCGCTGGATATGTTCAAAAATTATAAGGCTAAAGTTGAGAACCAACTCAGCAAAAGGATTAAAAGCGTCAGATCTAACCATGGTGGTGAGCACTATGGCAGATATGATAGTTCAGGTGAACAACATCTAAGACTATTTGCTAAATTCCTAGAAGAATATGGTATTGTCCCACAGTACGCTACATCGGGTTCACCCACTATGAATGGTGTTGCTGAAAGACGAAATAGGACACTTAAGGATATGGTGAGGAGTATGATCTCTCATTCTACCTTATCAGAATCACTCTAGGAAGAAATAATTAAGACTGCAGCATATGTCCTTAACAGGGTTCTAACTAAAGCAACTTCCAAAACCCTTTATAAACTTTGGACGGGCAAAGAGCCTAGTTTAAAGCACCTACATGTTTGGGGTTGTCCAAATGAGGCAAGGCTTATAGGCCTAATGAAAAGAAACTGGACTCAATGATAGTGAGCTGCTATTTTATTGGATACTCTAAAAGATACAGGGGGTACAAGTTTTATGATCCCACAACTAAGTTGATTTTTGAGACAAGAAACACATCATTCTTTGAGGATGTTGAGTTTGTGGGAGGAGATATAGTTAGGGACTTTGTCTTTGAAGAGGAATATGCTAATATTGCCACAGCTATTATTGACATTGATCAGGTTTCTATTTCTGACATTGTTCAAGAAGCAGATCCAAATTAAGACAATGTCAGAGAACCTTTTATTCTAGAAATTGTTCTAGAAGAACAAACTCTACCACATCAAGAACCTATGCAATTAAGGAGATCCATTAGAAAAAGGAGAAGTGCGGTGCCAGATGATTACCTTCTATTTCTCCAAGAACATAAGTTTGAAAGCGGTGTGGTGGAAGATGATCCAATCAACTTCCGTTAAGCTATGGGAAGTCCTAACTCACAAGAGTGGATTGATGCCATAAATGAGGAGATAAAGTCTATGAAGGATAATGACATTTGTGATGTTGTCTCATTGCCTAAAGGAGCGAAACCCATTAGTTGCAAATGGATATTTAAGACCAAGAAGGATTCAAAAGGTGATGGGGAGAGGTACAAGGCTTGTTTTGTCGCTAAAGGCTTTACACAAAAAAAGAGAATCGATTATAAAAAGACTTTTTCTCCGGTTTCTTCCAAAGACTCTTACAGGACTATAATGGCAATGGTGGCGCATTTTCACCTTGAGCTTCATTAGATGGATGTTAAGACTACATTTCTCAATGGTGACATTGATGAAACAATCCATATGGTGCAACCAGAAAACTTTATGCTAAGAGATGCAAAGAAGATGGCTTGCAAATTGAAGAAATCCATCTATGGGTATAAGCAAGCCTCTCGTCAGTGGCATTACAAATTTCATCAGGTTATCATCTCGTTTGAATTTGAGATGAATGTGGTCAATGATTATATATACTACAAGTTCAGTGGCAGTAAGTATGTTTATTTGGTTTTACATGTCGATGATATTTTGCTTGCTAGCAACGATATAGGCTTATTGCACGAAACCAAGAGATTTATGTCAAAGAAATTTGAGATGAAGGATATTGGTGATGCCTCTTTTGTGTTAGGTAAACAGATACATCAGGATCGCTCTTGGGATATTCTTAGATTATCACAAAAGAGCTATATCAAATGGTTCTTAGGAGATATGGCATGTAGGATTGCAAACCATGTGATACCCCTATGACTAAGGGAGACAAGTTTAGTCTCAATCAGTGCCTTAAGAATCATTTTGAGGTTAAGGAAATGTAGAAGATTCCTTATGCATCAGTAGTAAGGAGTCTGATGTATGTTTAGGTTTGTACGTGTCTAGATATTGCATACGTTACAAGGATATTAGGCAGATACTTAAGCAATCTTGGAAAGGATCACTGGATAGCAACCCAATAAGTCTTGAGATATTTGTAGAGAACAAAGTGTGAGACATGTATGCCCTAAGGAGTAAAAATCTAATATGTTTTTGGAGACATTTTTATCAATAAAGAATTTATTTATTATTTATATACCAAGTCTTGTCCTCTTTACATTCATATTTGTTGAATGTATGTTAAGAAAACAAAAGTCTGAGACTGTCGGTCTAAACCTTTAAGAATTGGGCATATGATGGATAGATTTTGCAGAAGACATGATTCTTAAGGTGACGGTCTAAATCATAAGAACTGCAATCAAGGGAATAAAGTTAGGGGCTTTATTCATGCAAAGATTGTTATGTTGTCTATATCCCTAAAGAGAGATAGTTTGTCTTGACCATTGGAGGTGGACTCCGTCAATAGAAACATTGGTACATTGTCATAGGTGACGATGTGTTGGATCGGGACATAAAGTGAATTGATTTGGATTAATAATTCTGTCTTAGCAAATCGATCCACTTTAGACAATCATATGTATTGTATCTTAATCCTAAGATGAATAGTGGGCATGTTGTCTTGACTTATGTCTTTTGATGTACCAAAGGGTGACATCTACATTTTAATAGTAGTACATATGCCGATACATTGGAAGCATAACTCTTGATAACGTAGACCTGTTATTCATAGATATAGAATCCATAGCTCCTCCTTAGGAGTAGTTGATATCCTCTTATATGCGTTATCCTGTCATTGAAAAACTGGAGCGCTCAACCATTTAGATACATAGGTGTAACCGAATGGTATACTGTCTTTGGATGGTAAGTTTTTCGATGGTGAGATAATGGAACGTAAGATAAAAATAATTGGGAAGGTAAGACATAATTTATCCTTAAGTCGATTATGGATAATCCTATGAGGATACGATACATTATGATATGTCATGGAGACTTAGCTATACAGATTTCGTAATTCTATATGGCTCAAGAGTGCATCTCTAAGCTTTTAGTGGAGTAGTGTTGGAGTTGATAATTATGAAATGTATATCCGGGATATTTGGTTTCATAATTATCAGGAGCTTGAACTATATAGGTCTATTAGGTCTCCTTTGCTAGCTCATAAAAATCCTGTAACGATACGGCGTGCTTTTCCAATAATTGGTGACTTGTGTCAAATTATCAGATTGGTTGATATTCGATAGGATCAGATAATTCATGTTTATTTATCAGTTGAATTAATTTTGTGAAAATTAATTCAAGATAAACTTATTGAATTATCGGAATCAAATAATTCATGTCTGTTTATTGGTTGGATTAATTTTGAATAAATTAATTCAAGATAAACTTGTTGAATTATCAGGAATATTTATTTTCCTAAAGATTATCTAGAGATGACTATTTTAATCAGATAACTTCTCCATTGGGTTATTTAAATTAAAACTAAGGCTTTATCCCAAGAATCTCAGGTGGGAAATAAGATTTGCAAGGATCATTTATCATAGGTTCGGCAGACCAATCGTTAAGTTTGGCCTGCCGATGGAGCAGTTTGGCTTGTCGACCGAGCGATAAATAAAACATGCATTTTCACATAGATTTTAACAGATATTGTTCCTGATTTGATTTTGATTCAAATTTTTGAGGCCTTATCTGATAAGGACAGACTCCTAGAACAAACCTCTATAAAAAAGGGAGTGAGACTCATTGTTGTTTTGATTAGTTGAGAAATCTAGAGTCAGACTCTGCTAGTGAGACTCTAAAACTCCTTAGAAAGCTGTTGTTCACAAATCACGAACCATAGCTTTGGGTTTTTCTTAATTGGTTGGAAGGAGAGTCGCCTGTGGAAGAGCTGTACCAGTGTGCCCACATACACACCGATCGTGGATAGAGAATAACAAAGAAGACTAGTTGGTTGAAGCTCTTCTAGACCGTTATACTCTTCACGGATTGCGGGAGCTTTTTTGCATTTACGCGGTTAATAAGATCTGGTTAATTTATGCATATAGCGTGTCAAACTTGTGTTTTAAAAAATACTCTAGTATAAAAATTTTAAAATTCTGCTGCATACTGTTTTTCCAACAATTGGTAGCAGAGGCAGGTTTTAACATAAATTTACGAGTTTGTGATCATGCTATATGTATAAATTATGTGATCTTGATCTATCCTATTCTTGAATTTAACTTTTTGGAGAGTTGGCACTCTAGGGTTTCTATATATTCATATGTTATCATGGATTATATTGTAAATGTTTATTAATTAATTATGGTTGATTAAATTATTATTTAATTATTAATTAATTAATTAATTTACGCTGGTTATGGTTCTTTAGAGGTTAAAATGTGTATCTAAGTTTTTCATGTAATTAGAGGGCAGACTATCATCTCCGTCTAGGAATTATTATTTAGTTTTAAATTTGTAAGAATTTTGTAATTAAATAATCATTCGGAGAAGAAGGATCTAAAAGATAGATGATAGCATTCCATAGGTATTTCTCGAGTCTCTAATTTTATATTTTTGAATTGTTGAAAATAAAATTGATAAATTACATTAAAAACTGTATTTCCTGAAAAGTATGATTTTTGCTCGGTCGGCATGCCAAACCTTTGGGTCCGACAGGCTAGACTTCAAATTCAGCAAGTCATCTACAAGGCAGAAATCTGGTGGCTCTAGTGGCAGGTTGAAATTTTAGGTTCGGCAGGACGATTTGTCATGACCAACAGGCCGATCTGTAAAGTTCGGCGGACCAGAGGTCATGACTGATAGGCCGATCATACAAATTGGTATGCCGGCAGAAAGCTATAATTTTTCAAGAAAAGGTGCGTTTTTAATGCAGTTTTGATTTTATTTTTGGGACAATTTTGAGAAAGATTAAATTTAGATATGACAGAAAATATAGAGTATTTGATCTATGCGGGATTAAAGACTTAAAGATGGATATTACATGAAGAAAGATACAATTTAAAGATTCAAGGATAAAGAATTGATAATAAGTTTTGATTATTCTCTTGTAATCTTTGTTTTCTATTCTTTAGGTTGGAACCATAATATTACAGTTATTTATTATTATTTTGCTTGTGGCTTTGCATGATTGTTTTGCTTGTCTACGTTATAATATGATTTGCCATGTATATTGATAACATTGTCATATAAAATAGGGAGTGCCGCTCATTAAAAATTGTTCATGCATGTTTATAAAATAAAATCTTGATTTTAAAAGATTGGGCGGGAGAAGGTTTTCGAAGAGAGGACCTACGGCCTCCATCGTTGGTCCATAGGTAGCACATGGTGGTTTCGACCCCAAGGAAGGGATTTTATCATGTATTAGGTTGAACTATGGTTTATCGTTGATCACCCCAAGGTGATGATAATAAACCATGGATAAAGTAGTTGAAACAATGGCTATACACTCATGTTAATTTTATTATTAACCTCTCCAAGGAGCTCTGTTAATAAAATTAATAGCCAAAGAAATGATTATTAATATATGTTGGATCATACGGGTCCTGGATGACATATATTAATCAGGAGGGGATTCGTGTTCCTAATTGAATTTGGCAAGTCTCCCCGAGGCGGCTTGTTGAATTCTAAGTTGGAAATTATTGTTGTAAGTTTGTGATATTTTCAAGGTTTTGATACATAAACACATTTGTATATTTTACATGATTGTGTTATCTTACTAAACTGTAATGATATGTTTGCTTATGTTGGGTATATGATTCTTTATTGTAGATTAAAAATGTCTAAAAGCGCTTTATCTTTGATACTTGATAAAAACCAATTAATCGATGAGAATTTAATGATTGGGAAATATAACCTAAATATCATCTTATCCTTTGAGAAACTGACATTTGTGTTAATCATACTGTGTCCTCCCAAGCCTATTGGGGAATCCATTAATGAGCAAATCCATGCGTATCATCGCTGGATAGATGCTAATGATCAAGTCCGCTGTTATGTTATGGCTAGTATGAATAACATGCTGTAGGCTCAACATGAAGATTATGAGACTGCTAAAGAAGAATTGCAAGGACTTCCTTTCCAAAGGAGGTAGGTGTAATCTTTTGGAAACTTATTTAGTTAAAGAATCAGGTGACACATGGGTCATAGATTTTGGAGCAACTAATCATGTTTGTATTACTTTGGAGAGATTCTGGGAAACAAGAAGTTTACTCTGTGAAAACTTCACGTTTTGGATAGGCGATGGATCCTTTGTGTTGGCTGAAGCAGTGAGAGATGTCTATTTTTATTTTGATAATCATAGGAGTTTAGTTTTACGAGATTGTTTTTATGTTCCAAAACTTAAAAAGAATTTGATATCTGTAGCTTGTTTATTTTTAGATTCCTATTCATTTTCTTTTAATAACAAAGTGGTGATTTGTAAAAATAAATCTTTTATCTGCGATGGACAGATGCAAACAACCTATATTTTATTAAACCTAATATGGACTCACTGCTAAAGACTAAGGTTAATGATAATAACTTTAAAAGACCTAAGACTTCTCACTCTAATGAGACTTATTTTTGGCATTTGCGATTAGGTCATATTAGCCTGAATAGGATTCAAAGGTTGGTAAGGGACAGATCTTTAAGTCACTTAAAGGTAAAATCTATACCACAATGTGAATCCTATTTGGAGGATAAAATGACCAAAAGGCCATTTGGGTCTAAGGGCAATAGGGCCGAAGGGGTTCTAGAACTTATGCATAGTGATGTTTGCAAACCGATGAACATCTGGGCACGAGGAGGGTATGAGTATTTCATCACTTTTATTGATGATTACTCAAGGTATGGGTATGTGTACGTAATGCACCACAAAAGCACAACTTATGACAAGTTCCAGGAGTTTCAGGCTGAATTGGAAAAGCAATTGGGTAAACCCATAAAGGCACTTCAATTCGATCAAGGTGGTGAATACCTTTCTGATGAATTCTTGGGACCCTTGTTAGAGAATGGTATTTTATCACATTTGACTGCACCGGACACTCCACAGCAAAATGACGTAGCGGAGAGAAGAAATAGGACTTTGTTCGACATGGTCAGGTCCATGATAAGTTATTCATCATTACCTTTGTCCTTTTGGGGATATGCACTGCAAACTGTATGTTATCTTCTGAATGATGTGCCTTCAAAATCAGTCCCTAAAACTCCTCACGAGTTGTGGATGGGCAAGAAGACATCCTTAAACCATATTCGCATATGGGGATGTTCGGCTCATGTCCTGTTTAAGGATGCAAAAAAGTTGGAAGCACGATTAAAAGTTTGCATATTTATAGGACATCCAAAAGGGACTAAAGGGGGTTATTTTTATAACCCAAGGGAAAATAAAGTGGTGGTTTCAACTAATGTGATTTTTCTCAAGGAAAGTCGCATAAATGACTTTAAGCCTTGAAGCAAAGTGGTGCTTGAGGAGTTAAGGAGTGATTCGATCACTCCAAGGGTTTTGTTAGAAACCACTACAATCGGTGTAAAAAACCAACCGAACCTGAACAACAACCTAAGGGGCTTCGGCGTAGTGGGAGGATCAGGCGTCAACCCGAGCGGTATATGTTCAATGGTGAGGCCTTTTTAGCTGAACCGGATGAACATGACAAGGATCATTACAGTTACGTAGAGACTATGGAGGATGTTGATTCAAAATTCTAGACAAAGGCCATGAACACAGAGATGAAGTCTATGGAGACTAATCAAGTTTAGGAGCTTGTGGATCTTCTCGAAGGGATAAAACCCATAGGGTGTAAGTGGATCTACAAAAGAAAAAGAGGAGTAGATGGAAAGGTCGAAACCTTTAAAGCTAGACTAGTAGCTAAGGGATACATGCAAAAGGAAGGAATCGATTACGAGAAAACCTTTTCGCCTGTAGCCTTGCTTAAGTCCTTCTGGATTCTCTTGTCCATAGTTGCCGCACTCGACTACGAGATTTGGTAGATGGATGTCAAGGCTGCTTTTCTAAATGGCTATCTTGATGAGTCCATTTATATGGAACAACTAGATGGGTTCAAGGTCAATGGTCAAGAGGGTAAGGTTTGTAAGCTGCTAAAATCAATATATGGACTTAAGCAGGCTTCCCATTCTTAGAACATAAGATTTGATTAAGTAATCAAGACCTATGGGTTTGCACAAAGTGTGGACAAACCATGTGTGTACAAACACATAGAGGATGGGAATGTGGTTTTTTTCTGCTCTATGTAGATGACATTTTGCTAATTGGCAATGACGTTGGGACATTGCCATTGATAAAATTATGGTTGACTAAGCAGTTTGACATGAAGGACTTGGGTGAGGCTAATTTTGTTCTAGGTATCTAGATCTTTGGAGATTGAAAGAACAAAATGATAGCTTTGTCTCAGGCTAGCTACATAGATAAGACTCTCATGAGGTTTGTAATATAGGATTCCAAGAAAGGTGGGCAACTATCTAGGTCTGGAATTACTTTTTCTAAGAAAGACTCTCCAAAGTCTAATGAAGAAAGAGAATATATGAAGAAGGTGCCTTATGCTTCGACAGTGGGTAGTCTCATGTATGCCATGCTTTGCACACGACTGAATATTTGTTATGCAGCTGGGATTGTAAGTCGATTTCAGGCGAATCTGAGACCGAACCATTGGGTTGCGTTCAAGCATATTTTCAAGTACCTGAGAAGGTCTCGATGATATATGCTTGTGTATTCGGGTGAGGACTTAACTCCTCTAGGATACACTGATTTGGATTTTCAATTCTGTCTAGATTCGAGGAGTTCGACTTCTGGGTTTGTGTTTACTCTAGACGGCGGTGCCATCAGTTGGAGAAGTGTGAAGCAAGATTTGCACTTCGGATTCAATGATGGAGGCCGAGTATGTGGCAGCTAGTGATGCTTCGAAAGAAGCAGTGTGGCTTCGCAAGTTCCTTGGGGGTCTTGAGGTAGTTCCTAGTGTAGATAAGGCGGTATCACTGTTCTGTGCCAAGGAACCAAGATTTCACAAAAAGAGTAAGCATATTGATGCAAAGATTGTTATGTTGTCTATATCCCTAAAGGGAGATGGTTTGTCTTGACCATCGGAGGTGGACTTTGTGAATAGACACATTGGCACATTGTCATAGGTGACGATGTGTTGGATCGAGACATAAAGTGAATTGATTTAGATTAATAATTTTATCTTGGAAAATCAATTCACTTTAGACAATTATATGTATTGTATCTTAATCCTGAGATAAATAGTAGGCATGTTGTCTTGATTTATATCTTTTGATGTACCAAAGGGTGACATCTACATTTTAATAGTGGTACGTATGCTGGTACATTGGAGGTATGACTCTTGATAACGTAGACTTGTTATTCATAGATATAGAATCCATAGCGCCTTTTTAGGAGCAGTTGATATCCTTTTATATACATTATGCTGTAATTGAAAAACTAGAGCGCTCAACCATTTGGATATATAGGTGTAATTGAATGGTATACTATCTTTGGATGGTAAGTTTTTCAATGGTGAAATAATGAACGTAAGATAAAAATAATCGGGAAGGTAAGACAAAATTTATCCTTAAGCCGATTATGGATAACCCTATAGGAATACGATAAATTATGATATGTCATGGAGACTTAGCTATACACGCTTTGTAATTCTATATGGTTTGAGAGTGCAACTCTAAGCTTTTAGTGGAGTAGCGTTGGAGTTGATACTTATGAATTTTATATCTAGGATATTGGGTTTCATAATTATCAGGAGCTTAAACTATATAGGTCCATTAGGTCCCCTTTGCTAGCTCATAAAAATCCTGTAACGATATGGCGTGCTTTTTCAATAATTGGTGACTTGTGTTAAATTATCAGATTGG
The DNA here is from genome assembly GCA_025403435.1 of Artocarpus heterophyllus. Lineage (NCBI taxonomy): Eukaryota > Viridiplantae > Streptophyta > Magnoliopsida > Rosales > Moraceae > Artocarpus > Artocarpus heterophyllus. Next base: position 30,483,781 of record CM046330.1, on the reverse strand, counting down.
CTAAAATTCAATAGGATTAGATAATTCATGTTTGTTTATCAGTTGAATTAATTTTATGAAAATTAATTTAAGATAAACTTGTTGAATTATTGGGATCAAATCATTCATGTCTATTTATCGGTTGGATTAATTTTGAATAAATTAATTCAAGATAAACTTGTTGAATTATTAGGAATATTTATTTTCTAAGAGATTATCTAGATATGACTATTTTAATCAAATAACTTCTCCATTGGGTTATTTGAATTAAAATTGAGGCTCTATCCCAAGAATCTCAAGTGAGAAATAAAAGATTCGTAGGGATCATTTTATCGTAAGTTCGGTAGGCCGATCTTTAGGTTCGACCTACCGATGGAGCAAGTTTGGCAGGCCAATCTACCAGTTCGGCCTGCCGATCGAGCAATAAATAAATCATGCTTTTTCAAGTGAATTTTATCAGATATTGTTCCTGCTTTAATTCTGATTCGAATTTTTAAGACCTTATCTGATAAGAACAGACTCCTAGACCCATCCTCTATAAAAAGGGGAGTGAGACTCATTATTGTTTAGATCAGTTGAGAAATCTAGAGTGAGACTCTGCTAGTGAGACTTTGAAACTCCTCGGAAAGCTGTTGTTCACAAATCACGTACAATAGCTTTGGGTTTTTCTTAATTGATTAGAAGGAGAGTCGCCTGTGGAAGAGTTGTACGAGTGTGTCCACACACACACCGATCGTGGATAGAGAATAATAAAGAAGACTAATTGGTTGAAGCTTTTCTGGAATGTTATACTCTTCATTGATTGCAGGAGCTTTTTTGCATTTACGAGGTTAGTAAGATCTGGTTAATTTATGCATAGAGTGTGCCAAATTTGTGTTTTGAAAAATACTCTGGTGTAAAAATTTTAAAATTCTGTTGCGTACTGTTTTTCCAACACAAAGGACTACATGCTCACATATCAGAGGTCGGAATAGCGCATGCTAATTTCGATTATGCAAGATGCTAAGATAATATGAAATCTACGTCAAGCTATGTCTACCTTCTGGTTGGAGGTGTTGTTTCCTAGAAGAGTGCTAAACAGTCTCCTATAGCATCTTCTACCATGGTAGCAGAATTCATAGCTTGTTATAAGCCGCCCAATCATAAAATATGGCCGTAGAATTTTGTCACAGGGTTGCACATAGTGGATAGTATTCTAAGACCACTTAAGTTATTTTGCAACAATAAGTTAGCAGTTTTATATTCCAACAACAACAAGAGCTCGACGAAGTTAAAGCAATAGACATCCAGTTCCTGGTTGTGAAAAAAAGAGTTCAGAGTGGACAGTTATTTATGAAGCACATTGGTATAAACTCCATGATTATGGATTTGCTTACTAAGGGATTGCCACCCAAGATGTTTCATGAGAACACTGCTCGTATGAGTATCATGTCTTATGAGGGTATTCAATTTAGTGGGAGTTTGTAAGTTTAGATGCTTTTCTAATATAGACATATTTTTAGTTATTTTAGTTTATAGATATTTTGAGGTTGTTTCTGTAGAAATAAAGTTTTTTTAGTTTATTCACACTCTGATTTTAGTATGGTTTGATATCACTAAAGTTTAAGTAGACCAGTTGAAAATAGAGATGTTGAGATCACATTGCATGAAATTTCAAAAAAAAAAAAGTACCTAATAAAATTTTTAGAAAGAAAAAACAGCCTTGGACAACAACCATTAAACAAACTTTTCGCCCACTGAACAACAACCATTGATGTCCATAAGTGCCACCACCCTTTATCACTGACGACGATATAGCGCCCTTAACCAAGATAAAAAAAGCCCAATCTGTACAATGCCCCACACGATGCTTCGAATCTTGGCTAGAATGGCCGCCAAACTCAAGAACAAACCAGTGACCTCGGTATCTTCTCGGCCTCACGCCTTTCGTCATGACCACCACTAATCGACTCAAAAACCCCAAAGACTAGGCAGCGACCTCACTTTCGAGACGCCGATAGAGGTTGCAACCTCAATTCCACGTCGCTGATGGAGATCGTGACAATCGTGACACCAACAGGGTTGCGGCTGTTGCGACGCCAACAATGGTTGCGATCCCATTTTTGCGACGCCAACGAAGGTCATGACAGCACTTTCGCAACTAGGGTTGCAATCAGCCACTAACCCACTACCACCTTGAGCCCGTCGAACTGGTTTTCTAGTCTAGTTTATTTATTTATTTTTATTTTTTGTCATTATTATTTTATAATTGTTTGATTAAAAAAATTCATAATGAAATGTTGTTATGTGAATTCTTGATTCTATGGGTACATAAATATGGGTACGTAAGTTTAGACCATTCATTTTTAATCTAATAGTTAAGAGGAAAGGTCTTATCAATAAAAATTTTTTGGTGCGTCTTCTTGTAGTCGTTCTCCTTTTTTAGGATATGAAGTTTTAGAATGACTGGCTCGAATACATCCTCAGCTTTCCAACGTAAGCAAAAGATAGATTTTTTTTTTTCTTAGTTCTTTTTTTTAATATAAATAGAATAATAAGATTCCAGTTTCGCAGCGTATCATCCTTGAAAAGAAGTTCTGACTTCTGATCCCCTGATCAACTTAGACCGAGTAGCAAGGCTCAAGATTTGGTGGGATTTGTTCTGGTTTCTACGTGTAAAATAAAATTTTCAAGATCTCAGTAGACAGACAACAGTATAGAAAAGTGCAAAGAAACGAAGCCCGTGTTTTTAAAAGGAAAAGGATTAATTACAATTTTTTTTTTAAATTATAACTTTTATAACATTTTACTTTTTAGATTTTAAAACATAATACCTATTTCCTTTGAAACATAAATTGTTAATAAAAATAATTCTTTTGTTAAAATTTTAACAATAAATTGATAAAATAATTTTAAAATTAAGGATATTTTTGACAATCGTAGTTATAAAAGCAACAAAAAAAATTAAAATTATAATAAAAATAGTCTTTATTGATGATTAAAAACAAAAAAATCAATTAAAAACATATTACTATCCAAATCTCTTTTTTATATATCAAAATTTTCTTTAAAATTTTATTCTTTTTTTCAAATTCAAAAAATATTTTGAAACTTTAAAAGGTATTAATACCAATAAAAACTACAAAAATATGAAAGAAATTTTACTAATACTGTCAAAGTTTTTCTCTTTAAAAATTTTGTGTTATATTTTATGTCATATTGAATATATTTATCTTATATTCTTTTGCATTTCACTAATATATATAACTTTTAAAATTTTAAAATATTTTTTAGGTGTGAAAAAATATAAAATTTTGAAGAAAAAGATGGATTCCAACGGTATAATGATTTTAATTGATTTTTTTTATTTTTAATAATCAATAAAGACTATTTTTATTATAGTTTTAACTTTTGTGGTTTTTTGTAACTAAAATTACTGATATACCCTTAATTTTATAATCATTTATCAATTTTCAGTAAAAATTCTAACAGACGGACCATTGTTGTTAACAGTTTATACTTCAAGAGGAACAGTTTATACTTCAAGAGGAACGAATGTTACGTTTTAAAGATTGAGGGGCAAAGTTACAAAGGCTATAATACAGAGAAATTTTTGTAATTAATCCAAAGAAAAATGATACATATATACTCTAGTGAAAAAAAATAAATAAATAAAAACAATTCAATGTGAGTTTATATAACTAAAATATAACACATGTCAGAGTTAAAAAAAAAAAAGGTCGGGGACAAAAAAATAATCTCTGTTGTACACATTCGACAAAATTTTGATATATATGTATTTTGGCAGGTATGGATTGATATATATATATAGATATATATATATTTTGAGGAAATGGGTTAATATATTCATGATAAGGTTTTGGGTGAATTCCACAAAATTTTCATCTTGCACGTTAAACTCCAAAGTTTTAATCTTAACATTGAGAACCCTGAATTTTATAATTCTTGACAATTCAATTCAATCGAGAAATGATGTCAATTGGAGTTTGAAATACTAAAATCTAAAAAAATTAAAACCAAAAAAAAAAAAATGGAATGCATTTGTATAAAAAATTATTGGGGGATTTCATCTATTAATTGATATTTGTTAGCTATTAGGTCGTTAGCTATTAGACTATAATTGCATCATGCATTTAAACCTAGGGTCCCATTATCAAAAATTAAAGGTTTAGGTCGAAATTGCCAAACACTGATGACTTCAAAGTACACACCAATGTTATTAACCCTAAATTTTTCTATCATTGTTCTTTTGAAAACATCCTTCACAACCCCAAAACCTTAATTTACTGCCCTAAAAAAAATCTTAATTTACCAAAATGAGAAAACGATTTCTTTTTACTTCGTATTCAAAAAATGTTTCTTATGTTCCTCTGCCCTTTGGTAAGGTTTCAAATTCGAAATACACAAATAGCTATCTTCTAGCAATTGCTGCCATGAAAACGCACTCTTTCAATAGCTTTCTTCCGAAAGATCTATGAGAATTGTCGATAACGAGATCCTTAATAGCTGTAGATTGGAAAGCCTAAAAAACTAGAGAGATGGGAAAGCTGCCCTCATTGTGAAAATTCACAATCTCTCAATCTTTTTACTTCAAAAAGGAAATTACCATTTAGCAAGCATAGCCTATTGATAATCCATACCTAACTCTCCCATAAGATGTAGAGTTTGAATCTCCCACTCTCCAAGTTCAACAAGGGAAAAAGAGGGGGGGGGGGGGGGGGGGGGGGGGGGGGGGGGGGGGGTGCGGTGGGTGGTGGTACTTCATGCTTAATCTATCCGACTGGTGTCCTGAAATGTACATTCAATCTACATAATGACCTACAAATACTTTTATCTAACAGTAGCTTTACAATATAGATATAGACATATGAAAGAAAATGTGGGGCTTCAGTGACCACACCAAAGCAATGTGGAGTGTTAAATGGAATTAGACACAACAGGCAAAATCCAGGCAGTAGCAGACTCCTCGACCTTACAAGACAAGGACATCAAACCAATAGTAAAATTAACAGATATAATTTTAAAAACTGAGAATCTATCAGAAAGAACATAACAAACATACCAAGAAGCAATTAACTTGGATCCAATAAGGAGTGGTCGAGCTGTATGGGTTGCTATGTGATTGAGATCTGATAAAGCAATAAAACATAAATTAATGAGGATATGCAAAAACTTTTAAGTCGAAGTTAAATAGAGAAATATAGCTCAACTGCTCAGTACTGAGTGGTTCTGCCTGCAACCAATCTTGCGTGCAAGTCAAAGCTCTCGAGTATCCGGGCTCAAAAGACTGAGATTGATCAAGCACTCTACCCTTGTGCTGAATGCTAATTCTGGTGAAATTGTGGACATTGGAGTCCCCAGAACATCCTGCGCCATCATAAACACTATAGGGTATCTTGGCGGGTGGACCTTCCACCAGTTTAACACGTTGAATTCGCAGTTATGAGGAAAGAGGGGTTCTTTTAAATATTTATCCAAGTCTGATACGGAGCTTTGACTCAGAAGTTTCATGCAGGAACTTGTCAAAGCCCTTTAGTCTGTCCCTAGTCTCATTACAAATTCTAGGTACGCTGCTGTAGGGTAAAGCTGACCCTTCATCTACCATGGTTGAGCAGATAGAGTATGCATTGAAAAGTTCCTTAATGCCGTCAGAAACTTCCTTGATTCGATCCAGAGCCATAGATTCAAGAGTAGTAATACTCCACAAGCTTCATCTTAAACCGAGGATCCAAATTGCTGCTATTGCCAAAGTCGAACTGCATTTGCTCCAATATTTATCAAACTTGGCTTTCATTTTCAGTGCCATAGAACTCAGAAATTCATCTGTGGTCTTGCAGCGCTCAATTAATTGGATATGAATATCGCAAATTTCAGGGAAAAACACGTTTGCGGTTGGACATTTATTTCCCAAAATGACATTAGTAATTTCAGCAAAGAGTTTCAAGTAAACAGTGACGGAAGTGGCCCAGTCCCACTCCATGCCAGTTAAGGATGATGCATATGCAGGGTCATGCTCTTGCAAGAGAGTGAATACAGCCCTGTACTCAAAGGCCGTTTCAAGCATGGGGTACATTAAGTTCCATCGAATCGGACAATCAAGAACTAGTTTCTTCGTACTGTTGATTCCAACTTGCTGAGCAATTTCATTGAACTTCTCATGTTAGTTGTGAACTTTTCATGTGTCTGAGACTTCCTCGAATCTTTTGAATCACCTCTTGTAGGGCTTCAATGGTGTCTTGCACATTTGAATTCAGACAAGTGCAGCAGAGCGCACGTCAAATAATTGACGACCCAAGAGAGGCCTGTTCTGAGAGATCTGATCTTTAATCTTTATGACAATGTCAACATAGGTGGAACAGTCATCAAATGTCAAAGTGAACAGCTCACCATCAATATCCCAATCCATTAGACACTAATAATTACTTCCGAGAGCAAGTCTTCTGTATGAGAAGAATCAAGGGGAACAAAATTCACTATTTCTTTTCTAGTCTCCACTTTTCATCAATATAATGAGCAGTCAAACACAAATACTCGAATTTTTCTTGGGAAGACCACGTTTCGACAGAGAGGTTAATTCTCCCATGAAATTTATTCATCATCTCTAACACCTTTTGTCTCTCTTTCCCATAAATTTCCAGACAGGAATACTGAACATCATTATTTAAGGCAACCTCAAACAATGGCTGAAGATTCTTGACAAAAACTTGGAATCTGACATGATCAACCATGGCCAGTCGATAACCATGTAATATAATCATACAAACAAGATCAGATCGACTGTGTTCCTCATCAAACTTGCTGCTACCAAAGTTAAATTATTTTTTTCTTTCTTCTGATCTTGCTCAAACTTTATCATTGCAGGTTTAATATAGTCATCGTTTCGCTGTGCTTCATCATAACTGATATTTGTAAGGCTAATGGTGCTATCCTTTTTTCTCCTTTTGCCGCAAGTAGTTGAGACACATCAAAGTTAGATCTTTTCAGGCACCGCGTCAAGTGATTTCTCAGATGCGTTGTACCGCTATTACTTGACCCGCTGAGCTTCTTGTTACAATGGACACAAACAGCATAACAAGTGTCAGCCTTTCTCACCCTTTCTAAATGATTCCATACAACAGACGTCAACCTCTTTGGTTTCTTAATAGCCGAATCATTTGATATGTCCATCACATAGGCCTGAAATTAACCAAATGCTGCACATTCATATGAAACCAAGTACGAAAATAAATGAGCCACTAAGCCACAGAACACAATTATAAAATGAATTGACAGGACGAATCCTCAAAATCTAGAAGATCAATATCAGGAAAGAATATTCAGTCATAGAACACCATAAACCACTCCAAAAAGAATAGCATAACCAGAAAATCAAGATTCTGTATAGCAATTGCAGACAATCACTAGATTGGTTTTGCGTAAGCAACCGTAATCACCAGTTCAACAAAATCATAAAAAAATGGTTTATAAACATGTCAAATTCGATGGAGGTTAAGAACTCTAATTCGAAAAAATTATTTTATTTCTACTATTTCAAATACCTTTTTCTTTCATATTTATTTCAAGAATCAAAATAGGAAAGAAAATGAAGTCTCCCGCTAGCAAGAAGAAATTTTCACTTCTTAATAGTCGATACTCAAAGGCAATCAAACCAAACTCAACATCCTTAACTTGACTGTTCTCTTAAGGCAACTGAAGTTGCTTATAAAAAATCCAGCCTTGTTCCCACTTTGAATTTCAGATCTTCTTATCTCTAGTGGATCCAAAGCATATGAAGCGTTTAAACCATGGTGCTCAAGTAATCAATAATGTATGAAATTTGATAGAAAATGTGAGAATACAGAAAATGTGAGAATACTTTTTCACTATATTTTCAGAATAATGAGTACACATATATATTGTACATTGGCTGCCAATCCAAGCCATAAAATCAGGAAAAGCAGAAAATCAGGAAAAAAACTAAAAATATTCTATTCCTAAATTAGATCCTCCTATCAAGGGATTCTCCTATCAATTACAAGAAATCAGTAATCTTATCCTAAAAGAATCCTGCCAGCTTTCTAACACTCCTCCTCAAGCTGGGGAATAGATATCATCCATTCCCAGCTTGGATATAATCATTGAGAAGTTGTGACCATTAAGCCCCTTTGTAAACACATCTGCGAGTTGTTCCTTTGTAGGTATATAAGGGGTACAGATTAACTTGCTGTCTAACTTCTCCTTTATAAAGTGTCTGTCAATCTCGATGTGCTTCGTCCTGTCATGCTATACTGGATTATGAGCAATGTTGATGGTTGACTTGTTGTCGCAGTATAGTCTCATAGGCTCTTCCCATTTTACCTTGAGGTCTTCGAGTATGATCTTCAACCATAGTAATTCACATACTCCTTGAGCCATTGCTCTGAATTCCGCTTCTGCACTTGACCGAGCTACCACATTTTGTTTTTTGCTTCTCTACGTGACTAGATTGCCACCTAAGAATGTGCAGTAACCCGTTGTGGAACGCCTGTCAACCGGAGATCCTGCATAGTCTGCATCTGTGTATGCTTCAAGAATCAGTCCCAAACCTTTCTTGAATAAAATTCCCTTTCCTGGATTAGCTTTCAGGTAGTGGAGTATTCGATTTGTAGCTTGTAGATGAACTTTCTTAGGGTTGTGCATGAACTGGCTTACCACACTGACAGCATAGGCAATGTCTGGCCTCGTGTGAGCCAAATATATAAGCTTCCCAACTAGTTTCTGGAACCCTTCCTTATCTACTGCATTATCATCCTTAGCCTCTCCAAGTTTGTGATTACAATCGATTGGAGTTGATGCAGGTTTGCATGCCAATTTACCAGTCTCCTTCAAGAGATCAACTACATATTTCTGTTGGGAAATAAAGATACCTTTTTGAGACCAGGCTACTTCTATCCCAAGGAAGTATTTCAGTCTCCCCAAGTCTTTGATCTCAAATTCCTTTGCCAAGCAGTCTCTCAAGGCTTCCTTTTCTTTTTCATCATTCCCAGTAACAATTATATCATCAACATATACTAGAAGAGCAGTAACTCCTCCCGAAGCCGTGTGTTTGATAAATAATGTATGATCACCTTGGCTTTGTTTATACCCAGTATTGAGCATCACCTTTGTAAACCTCCCAAACCAAGCCCTCGGAGATTGCTTGAGTCCATATAAGGCCTTCTTCAGTTTGCAAACCTTGTTCCTTGTGGTTTTTTTTTTCCAAAGCCTGGTGGAATCTCCATGTATATTTCTTCCTCTAAGTCACCATGAAGGAAAGCATTCTTCACATCAAATTGTTGCAAATCCCACTCAAAATTTGTGGCCAAGGATAATAGGACCCTTACTGTATTCATTTTAGCCACAAGTGCAAATGTCTCTTGATAGTCTACTCCATAAGTTTGTGTGTAGCCCTTAGCAACCAACCTTGCCTTGTATATCTCTAGAGAACCATCTGATCTGTATTTCACGGTGAACACCCATTTGCATCCCACTGCTCTTTTATTTTGTGGCAACTCCACAATATCCCACGTTTTGTTCTTCTCAAGTGCCTCCATCTCTACTCGCATAGCTTCTCTCCACTTTTCATCAGATAGAGCCTCTAATAAGGTACTAGGAATTGGAATGACATTTAAATTGGCTAAGAAGTTTTTGTGAGATGGAGAAAATCTGTGAAAAGACACTAATTTGGCCAATGGATACCGTGGATGTTTAGTGCACTCTCTTGTCCCTTTTCTTAAGGCAATGGGTAAGTTATCATCAAATGAAATTGGAGGAGAAATTGGGTTTATGCTTACCTCATTTTCAGGAATTGGAGTTGAGTTTTGGACTTGCACAGGATCAGGTTCTGGAATTTTCCTTCTTGTGTACACCTGCCCATACCTTCTAGTGTCAAGCATGTCATTAGTGTCATTGGATGGGACAGTTTTGACTGTTTCATGATTTAGTTCTTGTGAGCACGGTCTGGACTGAGATGGATGAGGTTGTGAGGTAGTAGGTAGATCTAGGAAGAGTAGATCTTCTGCCTTATCTTCCCCAAAAGAGCCAAACTCCCCCTGAAGATAAGACTGGGAGAAAAAAGATTGATCTTCCTCGAAGGTGACATCAACAGAGACATAAAATTTTCGTGTAGGTGGGTGATAACACTTGTAGCCTTTCTGTGTTGGAGAATACCCGAAAAACACGCACTTGAGTGCTCGTGGATCCAATTTTTCTCTGTTGTGACTAGACACATGAACAAAAACAGAACAACCAAAAACTCGAGGAGTGAGATTATTTGTGGTGCGAATGTTGGGATAAAATTGAGAGAGAATTTGCATCGGGGTTTGATTGCCCAAGGTTTTGGAGGGTAGTCTATTTATAATATAGGCAGCAATGAGAACAGCTTCCTCCCAGTATGATTTTGGAACTCGATTTTGTAAGAGTAGTGCACGTGTTGTGGCAAGAAGGTGCCCATTTTTCCTTTTAGCAACCCCATTCTGTTGGGGGGTATCTATACAGGATGACTCATGAACTATCCCTTGTTGTAGAAAGTATGGTGAAAGGGATTGGTTAAAGTAGTCTCTGGCATTATCAGAACGGAACCTTTTTATTTTGACACCAAATTGGTTATGTATCATGGCAATAAAGTTTGGAAGGATAGTGGTCACATCTGATTAATGTTTAAGAAGGAAAATCCACGAGACTCTAGTACAATCATCGATGAATGAGACAAACCATCGAGCTCCTGTGACATTGGGAATCCTAGAGGGGCCCCATATATCAGTGTGAATCAAATAAAAAGGAAAAGAGCTTTTATTATTGCTTGTTGGAAAAGAAACTCTTTTATGTTTGGCAAATTGACACACATCACAATGAAAATCCTCAACATTAACACCTTTAAACAAAGAAGGGAACATTGTCTTTAAAATAGTAAATGACGGATGACCAAAACGAAAACGGTGACGCCAAATGGCATCATTATTGGAAACAGAAAAAACAGACTCTGAGAAAACATGCTTGATAGTAAGTGAGTGTGTGGCTAATGTATCAAGATAGTAGAGGCCGCCCTTTTCCCTAGCAAGTCCAATCCTCTTCCCCGAAGCTTGTGCCTGAAATACACAATGAGAGGGATAAAACAAAACATTACAGTTCATATCACAAGTTAATTTGTGAATAGACAGAAGACTAGTGGATAATTTTGGAACATGGAGGACATTTTTTAATGAAAGGGATGGACTCAACCGAATGTGACCAACACCAGCCACCGTGGCAACGGAACCCTCAGCAACAACAATTTTCCTACTGCTAGGACATGGTGAATATGATGTAAAATGGGCTGAGGAGGGTGTCATGTGGTCTGTGGCTCCGGAGTCAATGATCCATGAATCCTGTACATATTGATCCGAGGCATGTAATCCGTGAGAGAAAAGCTTACCATTGAGTGCTAATGAACAGGAGCCACTAGGCTGCTCCAATGATTCCAGAAAACATCGAAGCCTCTCAATCTCGGCCTGATTAAGGTGGCCAGGAGTAGTTTCTTCAGGCAGCTTTGAGACCGGATGTGGTTGAGTGGATTTTGTGGTGGAAACTTGATGAGCTTGCTGTTGAGTTTTTTGATCACCTCTTTGGCCCCATTCTCGGCTTGATGTAGTGGGTTTTCCATGTAATTTCCAGCAGCGATCCTTGGTGTGTCTTGGCTTCTTATAGTAGGTTCACCAAAGATTGTCTCGTGGGTCATTTTGAGATGTTTTGTTCTGGTTGGTGTTGTCTTGTGCAACCATGGTAGATCCTTCAGTTGTCACCGGTTCAAGCATAATCCCTCTTCTACTCTCCTCAGCACGAATTAAGGCAATAACCTCATTCAATCGTGGAACATCTTCTTTGCCAAGAATTTGAATCTGGACCAAGTCAAACTCTACATTTAAGCCTACCAAAAAATCATACACTCGATCTTTCTCAATATATTTCTTCAAGATCATGGCATCCTCGGGACACTTGGTCTCAAGAACCCTATAATGATCGAGTTCTTGTCAAAGGTTCTGCAACATATTTGCATACTTCGTTACCGTTTTATTTCCTTGTTTTGCAGCTACAGTCTTCACTTTAACCTCGTATACACGGGCAGCATCTTTGGCTTTTGAGTATGTTTGATGAAGAGCGTCCCAAATAGCTTTTGCAGAGGTGAGAAACATACATGTGTCACTAATCTCTGGTGACATTGAACTCCATAACCAAGACATAATCATGGAGTCCTCTTCGTCCCAAGCATCAAAAGTTGGATCACCTGGTCTTGGTCTTGTGTCAAGAAGATGTCGAATTTTTCCTTTGCCTTTTAGATAGGTACGGACCAGTTGAGACCACTTCAAGTAGTTCTGACCATTGAGTCGATAAGATTGGGCTATATTCTGCAGTTCACCGGCGGGAGTATAGGCTTTTGTCGTTCGTTCATCACATTGAGGATGGCTGTTTGTTTCAGCAACTTCAGACATTGTTGACTATGGGCACGGCAGGGAAGAAGGGACACACAAACGTCGGCAATGAAGGCCAACAAAAAACCCCAGCAATGAAGGTCGAGAAAGGCTGAACAGAAATTCTGCAATGAAGGCTAGAAAAAAATGTCCCAGAGGCGTGAAACCTAGGGCTCTGATACCATGACAGAAAATGTGAGAATACAGAAAATGTGAGAATACTTTTTCACTATATTTTCAAAATAATGAGTACACATATATATTGTACATTGGCTGCCAATCCAACCCATAAAATCAGGAAAAGCAGAAAATCAAGAAAAAAACTAAAAATATTCTATTCCTAAATTAGATCCTCCTATCAAGGGATTCTCCTATCAATTACAAGAAATCAGTCCTATCAATTACAAGAAATCAGTAATCTTATCCTAAAAGAATCCTGCCAGCTTTCTAACTGCAACCCAATCAAATTCAATGCAAAATGTGCATTAAGATCACAAAAAGACTTCATCATCACATGATCTAACAATCATAAAGGAATATAAAAGCGAACAATCTTCAATTTCTCCAGGTAAATACAAACAGCAAGGCAATATATAATATCACAAAAAGTGCCTCTATTAACTAGCTCATTTTCAATTTCTTCCCACAACCACATATTCCAGCACACGGGTCATGCCAGAAAATTGATCAGAACTATCATATATATTTTTTTTTGGGTAAAACCATAGACCTATCAAGAATAGTACGAACCCTTAAGGATCCTCAATATTCGGATAGTTTAGCCTAGACTAATTTAGAATCGTTTCATAAAGAGACCCGAAGAAGATAAGAATTTTTTAACACCGACAGCTGTGTTCACAAGAACTCGAATCCAAATTACTTGCTTAAGTGAAACAGCTCCAACCAGTTAAACCAGCCAAATGCAGGTAGAACTATCATAATTTACATTGAGAATTTTCAACAACAAAGGAAAAAAGGGGTTTAATTGAGAACAAAGAAACTAGATTCGGTCTTTACAGAGATTGTTGCTTGCAAAACGTTCCTCTTTCTTTCTTGGAAAACTTCAGAAGAGCCCGAGAGTATTTGAAGTGAGGGATAAACCCGACGTGGTTATGAGAAACATATGGGTTAGGTCCGAGAAATCCTCTACCCAATTAATTGATCACGTACTTGCATTTGGGTGGCTCAAACCGTCAACGAATTCAAAGCATTTTTTTTTTTGGGAAAGCATTGTGTCCTTTTGTCCCAAGTTTATAAATTTTATTAAATGACTATCTGATTTTTTTTTTATAATTAACCATTATGTTTTTTTAATATATATGTACAAGAATGTATATGTTATTGAGGAAAATATGGTTAAGTAACTGTCAAAGGACGTGGTGTTGGTTGAGAACGTTTTTGTTAGGACTTCTCTTTCCATCCTTCTAGAGTTCGTCTGTATATGAGCTTAGTAGCAAGTGGATAAATCTAGTTGGATAGGCGAAAAGAGTTTAGTTTGGGTCTTTTTCTCTTTGTGGTGGTCTCCGAGATTGTCAATGTATCAAAGGGGCCTTTTTTCTTGAACAACCTATATATATTTATATAGTTCAGTACATCATGTACAATATGTGGACAGTAGCCCAAATAATTGTTATGGTTTTTGAGATAAAAATTGGCAAAAAAATTTTGAAATTTCATGAAAAAAAATCATGTCAAAGTCCAATAATAAGTGAGTTTTTTTTTTCTTTTTATAGAAATGTTTACATTAATATACATGCTCCCATGATTCAAATTGTAAACCTGTAAAAATTATAAAATTTTACATTTAATGTAATTGTTTCTATGAAAATTTCAGTGAACATGTGATCGGCACGTGATTGCCTTGAAGAAATTTCGTGAATTATTAGTCAATTTTAATGTCATAGACTAAAATTAAAGTTCAAATGCTAAAGTGAACAATGCTATAATTCATGAGCTAATAGTGATAATGACCTTTTATTTAAGAAAAATGATAGGCCATTTGGGAAATTACTTTGAACTAAGCAAAAATTTTGAGTTTTTTTTATAGTAATTTAAATTTTGTAAGAAAAATCACTGTAATAAAATGAGTTTGAACCAAGAGTTTTCGGTTCAAACTCTCATTTCAAGCGACTTTATTTTCAAGAACTATACTCACACCCTCCACATTCATTCTTTTGATTACATATTATCCTTCTTACAAATTTGGGTCGAAATTAGGTTGGGAGAATGGGGGAAATATCAATTTTGGGAAAGGTAATTAAAATTAATGTCAAGTATTTAAAGAAAATTTTGTAAATAGCATATTAAAATAAATAAGTTGTTTTCTTATGATCAATATGTCAAAAATACCCTTTTTATTTTTTTCTCTTCTCTTTTCTTACTCTTCTTTCATCTCTCTTTGTGCTCTTTGATCTCCTCGATAGCGTTTCTCTCATACAGCATCTGCAATTTCATTGACAATCCATCGTTGAGCTGAAGTTCATCTTCATTGTTGCTGATGCTACCAAATTGACAGATTAGATAGAGAGTCGATCTTAGCTCGCAGCGTTTTTAATCTCTGCTGCTTCCGTCCAATTTTTCAAGGAGGACTTACGAGTCGAGAAAGGATGACCGTTGCGACTATAGTGTTTCGTTTACAATGGATCTTCTTCGGCGAGGACACGAAGCTCACAATAACATCTACATGTGAAGTTCGATTTGTGCACCATAGAAGACAACGGTCGAGCCATGGAGTGATAAGTGCTTAATTTCACATATCTTCTAATCATTCTTCCTCTTCTTTTTTTTTTTCT
Organism: Artocarpus heterophyllus; assembly: GCA_025403435.1. Classification (NCBI taxonomy): domain Eukaryota; kingdom Viridiplantae; phylum Streptophyta; class Magnoliopsida; order Rosales; family Moraceae; genus Artocarpus; species Artocarpus heterophyllus. The sequence goes on along the minus strand of CM046330.1, from coordinate 30,468,567 downwards.
TTTCTTCTGTTTTTTGGGTTTTCTTGTGTTTTTATGTGTGTTTTGTGTTTTGTAGGTGTTTTGGAGTTGAAGGAATGAATTGGAGATGAAAAGTACAAAACTTTGAAGAAAATCACTATAGTGGCAACATGGCAGGAACCATGGCCTTGGAAATGGAAATTGCAACCTTGGCCACTGGAGTTGTGATGCTTGGTTTGGAGGCCGCGATGCTAGGGCATAAAAATCTTAAGTGCTGAAGTTGAAAAAGTCGCGTGGCCGTGCCTAGAAAGCTACGCCCCCACACATGTCCCCCGATTTTACTCCAAATTAGTCTAAAAATGTCCAACTTACATGTTGTCATCCCAAGATTATGACCCTATAAATACCACACTTTAGAACACAATTAGGGAGTCCTTTTTATTAGTTTTTCTTAGGTTTAGGAGTAGAGAGGTGGGAGAAAAGCTCCGGTGGTGGCTCACGGTGTATATCCATGTGCAGGATTTATTTCAAAACTTTATATAAAAATTATATAATTAATTTATATAATTATTTTCCAGTTGAGATTGTTTTGGTCTTCTATAATTCTTGCTTATGATTATTTTCTTGTTTTGTTTGGGTGCGCAACTAAATAGGACTTGAATTTTGCGATTAAGATTGTTTATATTCCTTTATAATTATTGCTTATGATCATTTTCTTGTTTTATTTGGGTGTGCAACTAAGTAGGACTTGAATTTAATATATTGCTAGATTGGAATGCTTGTTCTGTTATTGTCTTGAATTTTGAATCATTAGTAGTAAATTGTGATTATTGATTGTTGTCAAGCTTTTGTATAATTGTAATGTCGAACATAACCTAGGTTAAATGAACCAAGCTTGTGAGTTTGTTGCCTTGATCAACCTATCTTTCTTATCTTAATGCTTCCATTGAATTGAATATAAAGAGCTTATTCTAGGTTTTTTGAGGGAAAATGATTAAGTGAAGAGCTTGTTTTGCTTAACGACACAATAGGGAAAGATTGGAGTAACAGAGTTTGTTGTTAACTATTGTTGATAATATCAATAGAGAATTAGGAATAATTCTATAATTAATTGTATGATTATTGTTTAGTGGTGGGGAATGATCTTTTAATCAGTTTATTGTTATTGTTTCATATTTATTTATTTTCTTGTATTTTAGTTAATTTAGTAATTTAGTTAACATTCAACTATTTGTGTTTAGTTTTATTGTATCTTTGGTTTTTAGTGCCAATAACTGATTAATTAAAATCAATTCTTTGCGGAAGCGAGTCTTACTCTCCACAACACTTAAGTATGACTATACTTTAAGTAACGTTTAATTTGGTGCTCCCTCCAGGCCTACCAAATTTTAGGGCCACTCACCGGGGATAGGTTATCTAATTAATTGGTTATTTGTTTTTGTTAGTTTTATTTATTTTTCTTTTGTGTTTTTAATTGTTGTTCTTGTGTTTGTTTTGTGTGAGGTACTTTGAGATATTACATCGACGAGTCCTCACAAGTTTTACCTGACGAGGGTCGAAATCATTCCATAATGCTTGGTAAAGATACAAGGATTTACTAATTTGTTTTCATATCATGGGTTCTCAAAGGAGTGGAAACTTCAATTCTTCCTCGACGGCTTATGTGCAACAACAAGACAATGGGTTCAAAGTGTTGGAAAACGTAAATGCAGTGGAATTTTTAAAATTTTTAAATCAAAGTCTTTTTCAAATAAGAAGTTTGACATGCTAAGTACATAAATTAATAAAGGATCTTATGTACCTCTTTAGTAGACCGAAAGACTATAAAATCTACAACTAGAGAAGATCATCTTGGAAGAACCTCAGCCAACTGGTCTTTTTTGTTATTCTCTTTCCACGATCTGAATGCGGATGGTTGCATGTCGTATAGTTTTTTCTCCGATGACCTCTCCTTCTAACCACTTGAGAAAATCAAAAGCTAAGGTTCTAGATGTTGAACAATAACTTTCTGAGAGTTTTAGAGTTTTTCTCACTAAAATACACTCTCTATACTTCTCAAATGATCTAAGGAACAATGAAAAATAGCTCCCATTACATAGTGGTCAAATTTGGGGTTAGTACTTATCAGACTAGGCTTCAAAATTTGAGTCTAGATTAACTTCTGATCAAAAAAATGTATCAGCATTATTGCACGGTCAGCATGCTAAACTCGTGCACCAGTCTCCCAAATTAGTGGCATCGGCCATCGGCCTGCCGATCGAGCGATAATCTAGAAATCTCAGAATATCTTATTTTACATGGGAATTTTAGATGGAGAATTAGTTTAATTCAAATAACTCAATAGAAAAGTTATCTGATTAAACAGTCATAATACAGATAATTCCATATCAAATAAAATATTATCTAAATAATTCAACATATTTATCGTAAATTAATTCACAAAATTAATACAACCAATGAACCAATATGAAATCTATCAAATTTCAGCCAATCTAATAATTAAAATAAGTCACCAATATGTCAAAAAAAAATGATATATCGTTACAAAAAATATTATGAGCTAATAAAGGGAACCTAATGGATATATATAGATCAAGCTCCTATAATTATAAAATAACATATCCTAGATGCATATTTTTTATAATTATCAACTCTAATGCTATTCCACTAAAAGCTTGGAGCTGCACTTTTGAACTATATAAAATTATAAAGCTTCAATAAGTTAATTATCTATGATATATCATAATGTGTAACATCCTCATAGGATACTCATAATCGGCTTAAGGATAAATTCCATTTTACCTTTCTAATTATTTTTATTTTATGTTCCATTATCTCACCATTGGAAAACTTACTATATATAAATTGTATACCATGCGGTTACACTTATGTATCTAATGGTTGAGCGCTCTAGTTTTCTAATTACAGGATGATGCCTATAAGAGAATATCATTAACTCTACAAAATAGCTATGGATTCCATATCTATAAATAACGAGTCTATGTCAATCAAGAGTCATGTCTCTAACGTACCTGTATGCGTACCTTCATCTAATTCAGGATGTCACCCTTTAATATATTAAAGACAAAAGTCATAGATACTAGCCCATTAATTCATTTTAGGATTAAGTTGCAACACATATGGTTGTCTAAAGTGAATTGATTTATACAAACGGAATTATTAATTAAAACAATTCAACTTTTTTGTCCCAATTGAATATATCTTCACCTAGGATAATATACCAATGTTTTTACTCGTGGAGTCTAACTCCGATGACTAAACAAGTCATCTTCCATTAAGGATGTGGATAATATAACAATCTTAACATGAATAAAGCATCTAACTTTATTCACTCGATTGGGGACCTTATCATTTAGACTATCACTTTTAAAAGTCATGTCTTTCGCATAATCTGTCTATCATATGCATGATCTTAAAGGTTTAGATTGATAGTATCAAAGTTTGGTTTGCTTATCATATATTCAACAGTAATGAACATAAAGAGGACAACATTTCATATATGAAAATAATAAACTCTTTATTGATTAAATGTCTCCAAAAACTTATTACATCAATTAATCCTTAGAGCACTTAGTCTAACCAACAGGGGCAACAACACCATCACTTTCTACCCAATCCATGGATGAAGCCTACTGTATGTTAAAAGACATGTCCGAGTATAATCATTAGAGTTGGAATTGTTCAAGGACAAACTAAGGTTGGGAGGATGATTACTATAATTTGGAGTCATGGGTTGACACCCGACCTTATGATATAGGGGCAAAAGCCATAAGTTAAGGAGCCTTGGTAGACTAACCACCCACACATACATCTCTTGAAGACATAATCATAGCTTTGGCTGTTAACAATGTTCAATTTCAACAAGAGATGACCATGAGCATTCTAAATTTTCAAAGTCATATCGACAAATTGGAAAGAATCATGAGTAGGTTGGAGGTATAAGGTAGTAATCAAACGGTGCAACATATGATGTGGCATGAGGATGAAGATGAGTCAAATAACTTAGGTTGGGAGAGTAATTTGCCTAACATGGAAGCTTCATGGGAATTTGAACTTTTGGGACATGCTAGAGCCTAAAGTGGTAAAAAAAGAGCCCCTTATAGTTGTTATAGCTTAATACTTTGCTAAGATGGACACTAGCTCGATCAACATTGACTTTAATTTGATGAATGAAGCGATGTCCATTCTACACCATAGGTGCTATGAAGATCCAATTACAAGCATAATTTTGGAGAGTCAAGTGGAGAGTAAAGAGCAACTAAAATGGTTTTTACATAAGGAGGAGCCAAGAAAGGTTTTGATGGATGAAGAACAATAAGGGCTTAATTTGATATATAATTTTGTAATTAATTTCCCCTTATTTTCTTGTTTTATTCATGAGTAATTTGTGTTCTTATGTTATTTTTTTTCTATTTTGTAGGTGATTAAAAGTGTCGGAATAAAAAGTAAGTGAAAATGAGGATTTAAAAGTTTCAAGAAACACGTTTTTGTGTTTAAAGGTTCACTGGACACCATGGCTCAAGTTTTGAGCATCACGGCCTTCAAAACATAAAAATCAGGCCTTTAGACCCGAGAGCATGGCTCTGCAATGCTAGCTTTAGGCACTTCATAGCCCGTGAGGATTCCAAGATGGCGTCATAGTGCTAGGCATAACATTTATGTAGCATTGCAGTGTTATCTTTTTAGAGCCACAGCACTGTGTCGTGAAAAATACCTACCTTCCCCCCTAATTGACTCCAAAATCTCCCGTACGTCAACTTGGAACCCTATAAATACATAACTTGGGAACATATTTTTAGTCAGTTTTTGTTAGGTTTTTTAGCCACCTTTTAGAGAAAAAAGACAAAGAAACAAGAGGAGAAATTCATTGAAGCTCAAGAAGATTTGTTCGCGTGAAGATTTCTTCAAGGTCGTCAAAAAAGTCTTCTTCTTTCTTTTGAACTCCAAAGTTTCTATTCTATTTGTTGTTGGTCAATTTTACAATAATGCAAGGTTAAACTTTTCTTTGGTTAAGGGCAATTTCAAAACTCTAGACTCAATTATGTAATTGATACTTTTAGAGTTATTTCTTATTTTCCTAATTAGAATTGTTTATATTTTTTTTAATTTTTGATGTTTTTGTTTGTTATCTATACCAACGTATCTTTCTTAATGTAATGCTTTCATTAAATTGAATCTAGAGAGTTTATTCTAAATTATTTGAGGGAAATAGATTAAGTGAAGAGCTTGTTTTGTGTAACAACACATTAAGGAAAGATTAGGATAGCAGAGTGTATTGTTATCTATGATTGGTAGTTCTAATAGGAAATTGAGAATAATTTTGTGTCCAATTGCATACTTGTTGTCTAGAAGTGGCGAATGCACCATTAACCTATTTCATCATTATTGTTTACAAATTCGTGCCACTAGTTTTGTTTTAATTCATTTATTTTTGTTTTTGTTATTTTTAATAATTTTAGTTATAAATTCAAAAACCACCATTTATTTACTTGAAAATTAATAACTTATTAATTGAACTTAATCTTCTGCGGGAATGACTCGCACTCACTACTTTACTTAATTAACGATGACACTTTAGAGTAAGATTTAATTTAGGTGTCCCCTAGAATATACTAAATTTTGGCCCTGGTCTCTGAGGATTGAATATTTGATCAATTTGTTATTAGTTTTTTTATTTTTTTTTTCATTTTCCTTGTTTTTAGGATTGTGCATTAATGTCCATTGAAGACTTCAACAGATTAGAAATTTCATGGAATCATTGACTAGTATCAAGCGGGAACCACTTCCATTCCCTTTATCATCTAGCACCTCTTTCAAAAACTTGGTGCATCTCGTAGAAGAACTAATGGTAGAAAACAACCAAACTCTTAAGGAGTTGGCAGCTCTTATTCTAATAATTCGAGCCTTTATGTTTGTCATCTAGACCAACCTATCTTTATTAATGTAATGCTTCTATTGAATTGAATCTAGAGAGCTTTTGAGGGAAATAGATTAAGTGCATAGCTTGTTTTGCTTAATGACACATTAAGGCAAGATTCGGATATCAAAGCGTATTGTTATCTATGATTGGTAGTTCTAATAGGAAATTGAGAATAATTTTGTGTTCAATTGCATACTTGTTGTCTAGTGATGGCGATGCACTGTCAACTTGTTTCATCATTATTGTCTACAACTTCATGCTATTAGTTTTGTTTTAATTAATTTATTTTTGTTTTTGTTATTTTTAATAATTTTAGTTATAAATTCAAAAACCCAAATTTATTTACTTGAAAATTAATAACTTATTAATTGAACTCAATCTTTTACGAGAATCACTCGTACTCACTACTTTACTTAATTAACGATGACATTTTAGAGTAAGATTTAATTTGGGTGTCCCCAAAATATACCAAATTTGGGCGTCGGTCGCTGGGGATTGAATATCTAATGAATTTATTTTTTTTTAATTTTTTTTTTATTTTCCTTGTTTTTAGGATTGTGCATCAATCTCCATCGAAGAAGCAGACGAAAGACTTCAACGGATTAGAAATTTCATGAAATCATCGATGGACATCAAGTATGAACCACTTCCATTGCCTCATCATTCAGTACCTCTTTCGAAAACTTGGTGCATCTCGTAGAAGAACTAATGGCGGAAAGCAACCAAACTCTTAAGGAGTTGGTGGCTCTAATTCTTGATCAACTGCCACTATGCATAGAGTTCCCTACCTTGACGGCTTCATTCGAACTTAAGTCGGGTTTAATCCATCTTCTTCCCCAATTTTGCAAGTGAAGACTCACACAAATACCTCAAGAATTTCATGTGGTGTGTTCAACTATGAGACCAACAAAAATATTCAAAGAGCAAATAAAGTTGAGGGCCTTTTCTTTTTCACTAGCGGATTCCACTAAGGAATGGCTCTACTATTAACGTTTGGGTTCAATCACTACATGGAATGAAACGAAGAAGCTCTTTCTAGAGAAATACTTCCTTGCATCCAAAGTGGCAACCATTCAAAATTAGATGTATAACATCTGGCAATATAATGGTGAGATGCTCTATGAATATTGGGAGCGGTTCAAGAGGTCATGTGGTAGTTGTCACTAGGTGACAAAACATTCAAAGCTGCAAGAGCATTAATAGCAAACATGGCGGCCAACTCTCAACAATTTAGAAATCGTCACGAGCCACCACCACTACTGAAAAATGTGAATGAGGTCAGTACCACGTCTTCCATAGAACAACAATTATCTCACCTCACTTTACTTGTTCAAAAGATAGCTATATGACATTTGCAATAAGCTAAAATGTGTGGAATTTGTTCTACAATGAGCCATTCTATGGACATATGCCTGACTATGCAAGAAGGCACCATGGACCACGCCAATGCAATTGGAGGATTTCTGGGACAACAACAGAAATATGATCCCTTCTCCAATACCTACAATAAGGGATGGATGGATCATCCTAATATAAGTTATGGAAGGAATCAATAATCGGTGGTTTGAAATCCCATGATTAACTTACCGCCAAGCTACACTCAATCGTCATAACAACAACACCAAACGCGGCTCCAACCCGCTCCACAAGCTTCCGATACTTCTCTTGTGGACATTGTCAAGGCTTTGGCAACTAATACGTTGCAATTTCGACAAGATGCCAAGGCCTGCATGCAAAACATTTAGAACAAATAGGCCAATTGGCTAGTGTAATGAGCCGATTGGAGGCAAAAAAGTCAGGAAAATTGCCATCACAAATGGTGATAAATTCAAGAGAGAGTGTGAGTGCTATCATGTTAAGGAGTGGGAAATAACTAGAGACCACCACCTAAGACTCCTATGGAAGAAGAAAGTGCACAAAAGGAGAAAGCTCTTGAGAAGAAAGAAGAAGCCATTTCTTCGGCCAATAAACCCTCGGGTTCAAAGGTAAGTACTAAATACTCTTTGTCTCTTTATATCACTCATTCTTCTTTCCCAAGCAGGTTAGCAAAATCAAAAGAAGAGGACAATAAGAAGGAGATTTTGGAGTTATTTAGGTGAACATACCACTCCTAGATGCCATGACGTAGGTGCCCTAGTATGCTAAGTTCCTCAAAGAATTGTGCACCACCAAGCGGAAACTTAATAGTAACGAGAAAATGTGATAGTGGTGCTACAAAAGTAGCTTCCTCCTAAGTACAAGGACCCAAGTACGTTCACCATACCTTGCACCATTGGTAACACCAAGTTTGACAAGGCATTGATAGATTTAAAAGCATCCATAAATATTATGCCATATTCAAATTTTTGCTTCTTTAAATATTAGTCAACTTAAGGAAACCATGTCATTGCACAAGTTGTCGATCACTTTAATGTTTATCCAATAGGAGTTGTGGAAGATGTCTTAGTATAGGTAAACAATATGGTCTTCCCAATGGATTTTTATATGCTAGATATGGAGGATGTTTCTTTATTTAATCCAACACTAATACTACTTGGCAGGTCATTCTTGAAGACCACCCGGACCAAGATCGATGTCTACGAGGGATTGCTTGTGATGGAGTTTAATGGAGAGGTGATTCGTTTCCATCAAGAAGGAGGATAAAAAGCAAGAACCACATCAGGTTGAGGACATTAAATCAAGTCCTTGTTAAAAGGAAACCCAATGGAGGGAGAGCACGTTTTGACAGATTTGATCTTTCTTACTCTCCTTCACCCTATGTTTTATTGTTTTTATTGTGTTTCTTTTTGTTTGTTTTGTTTTGTTTTGTTTGTATTTTCTTTTACGCTTAGTCCTACATTGAGGACAATGTAAGGTTTAAGTGTGAAGGGACGGATTTAGGATTTGTTTTTATTTGTTCTGTGTTTTTCAGAAAAAAAAAAAAAAAGAACTTAAAAAATGAAAAAAAATTTTAAAATTTTTTCTTTGCTTTTTTATTTTTAATTTTTTTGACTTTTTTTTTTGTGTGTCTTAGGATATCTTTCATTTCGTTGATGAGAATTGTAAATTAATTTTTACGGATTTGATTTATTATGAGTGTTATGTTGAATCATGATGTCATTCTTTTGTTAATATGTTTTTATGATAATTATACTCATACTTTTTGCACATAACCATGTTATTCGATAATGAGACTAGCATATTAGATTAAATTGATTCTTATACTCTCATTCTAACATTTACTTTAATTTTGACTTGGTAGGATTAAATGTTAGAACTCTCTTGGAGGTCTTTTGAGGTAAACGACTGATTGAGCATCACTTGCAAAAGGATTAAGGCACTAGGATTCCTAATACCAAGGCCAAGTTAGTCAAAGCCCCGATAGACATTCCAAGAGAACATCTCCCTAGTAAGCCAAGTTAAGCCTTTCATGTAGACCTTTTTATTTGGTTAACCACATCTTCTTCACCTATCTCGATTATTTTTTATACCTTTACCCTTGTTGTAAAGATGAATTGGAGTATAGAGATTTATTTTATGCACAAGAGAAAATTTCTAGAAATTGGGTTGTGATAGAAGATAAATGTAAGAGAGAGAAACAAATCGAGAAAGAAGGAAGGGAAATTTTTGTAAAGATAGCTCAAGGAAAAAAAAAAGAACAAAAAAATCAAACATAAAAAAAGAAGAAAAAAAAGGAAAAAAATGTTTTAGAATAGAGAAAGAGGAAAAGAAAAGAAAAAAAAAGAAGAAGAAAATAAATATCTTGAGCTTTTCTGGTTATAATTTGGGTGTTACAAGATTGGTTAGAATGACACAATGATATCCTATCTATATGAGAAATTTATAGGGTTTTGAGAGGTGTTTATTGAAAAATCTTACAATCTCTCTAATTCTATGAATTTTTTAGAACCTTTGTTACATCTTATCATTTCTTTCTTTTAATCACTACTCATTGGCCCTGTTACAACCCATATCAAAGACTTTTTGATTTTAGGTGGTGCTTGCAGCATAGTGGAGGTTTGTATCAAAGAGTGAATGATAAGTGCATATTTTGTTAATTTTTGCATCATTTTCCCTTGCATCTATTGTCTATTTGCATCATTTTCCCTTGCATTTACTGTCTAACTTTTTGAGTAATCTTATGTTTTATTTGTATTTTCTATTTTTAGGTATTTTAATATTAAAGAATAAAAAGAAGGTGAAAATTGAAGAATTTTAGAGTTCAAAATATCAAGCATTTAATTTGGAGTCCAACGGAAGTTGTAGATTGAAAATCGGAGTTAGAACGGATGAAAAACTGCAAAAATGGTCTGTTACTCAAGAACCCTAGGCGTAGCCCCTAGGCACTGCCTGCATAGCCCAACAGGCCCCTCAAGCCAAGGCTGTGCCCTAAGCATGCCCATACCTAAGCCGCCTACCAGGTGTGTTTTATGATTTTTTTTTGGTCATATTTACATGTACAACTAGACATGTCTTGGGAATTGTCTATGGCTAAATTAGAATGCTTGATTCGTAATTATCTTATTGTTCTAATCCTTAGTAGGAAATTATAACACACAGTTTCGGTAAGGTTTTTGTGTGATTGTGATGTGGAATACAATATAGGTTGAATAAACCCAGCTTTTACATGTTTGTTACCTAGATCTACCTATCTTTCTCAGCTTAATGCTTTCGTTAGATTGAACTTAGCGAGCTTTCTCTTAGGTTGTATAATAGAAAAGGGTTTAATAAAGAGTTTGTCTTATTAAATCTCTATAAGGAAGGATTAGGGTAGTAGAGCTTCTCACTATCTATGGTTATTAGTTTCAATAGAAAATTTGAAAATAATTCTATGATTATTACATAATTAATATTTAGTGGTGGTGAAGGATCCTATAACCAATTTTAATTATAATTGTTTTATAATGCTTTATTCATTTATTTTTGTTTTAACTATTAATGTAGTTACAAATCCAAAATCCCTATATTTGTGTTTCATTTAATTCCAAAACCACCATATTTGGAATGATTATTTTAGCAACTCAAGATTATTAGAAGAAATTTAGTAGGGCTCAGAAGAAATAAAATGAGAAGACGAATCAAATTACTAAAGCTCAAAGATTGAAGAAATGGCATCAAGAAGCATGAAGAATAGGTTTAAGTTTTATTTCTAAGCTTGTACAATGTTAAAGCATCCATATATTTTTTATCAAGTTTAATTGGTTGAAGTTTTGATTTAAATGTTTATTTTCTTAACTTGATTTAAAAGTTTTAAATTTTGATATTCTTTTCAAATTAAGTTGGAAAATATGTTTAAAGTCTTGAAATTATAATTTCTACATGTTTTTATCTACTTTTCAGGAACTTATCTTAAAATGTTCTAAGTCATTTTTTTTTTTACACAAAATTGATTAAGCAGATGTTTTTGAATCAAAAGAATGATGCTAGGCTTTCTAAAAGAGCCCAGTCAACCGGGGGACAAGTGCTCCAATGGTTAATTTTCTAGGCCTTGCAAAATACACCTCGACCGGCTATAAACGGCTAGCTTCGGGTTCTAGCTTATAAATAGCCTCATTTTTGAGTTTATTGATATCCAATAACACCTAGAAACATCCTTGTACCAATCTCTAAGTGTTTAACATGCTTTCAATCATTCTTGACCTAAGCTTATTAAAAATTCTCTTTGTGTGCTTAATTATCTCCTTGTGTACTCTATATTTGTGATGCCCTGCCTTTTTGAGTCATCAATTAACTTTCTTAGACATTATTTCTTAAAGATTAATCTTACTAATTTAGTAAGAAAAATACTAAATAATTTTTTTTTCTTTTCCTTTCCTTTTAACATACTTTAAAACATATTTAAAAGTTGTTACGACTTCTGTTGCAACTTAAGTTAAGACATTGCTCAACATTTGACTTTAAAACCATTTCAAATCATTTCTTAAAACTTAGTAAGAAACATTAACTGAATTATAGCTTAAAACTTAACTTTATAATTATATAAAACATTTTATAAAATATATCTTAAAAATTTGAAAACACTATATCAAATAATAGGAAAACATTTTCTTTGAGCAGCGAAAACATACTGTAGTGGTATCCACACCCAAATATTTGCATCTGTCCTCTACAGCATTGAGCTCTTCAAACAGGTCCTACTGGTCACCTATAGGACTATTTATAGCATGAAAGAACTTTTAATGAGCTTTCACTCAGTAAGTTCAATCATAATCTCATAAATCATTAAAACAAGCTTTATAAGCTTTTCTCATAAAAACCTTTCTCTTAAAATGTTATTCATAAACATTTTTCATAAAACATTTCTTAAACTTTTTTCTTAAAACGTCCTTCATAAATATTTTCTTGTAAACATGAAAATGTTTTTCATAAACATTTAACTTAAAACATTTCTCAGAATGTCTTTCATAAACATAACACATAAACATTTCATAACAAGGAATACAAGCAAAATCAAAGTGCATGATTTCATTTATGCTCATTTATGATCATTCATTATGAGTTTTTTTTTTATTATCATTCTTAACTTTCTTAAACTATAGGCCCAAACGTACATGCCAAATGCACTTGACTATCGAACACCAAGGCCATAATATAACTTAACATGACACTCCCCTTGGGTCGAGAGACTAGTATGACACTACTTATCATCTTTACTTTATCTTCTTATTAACTTTAGTGAGCATATTAAATGCTAACACAATAGACGCAAACACATTTGCAAATCATAACTTGAAATCTTTAAAACGTTGAGCATTACACATGCAAACATACTTTAAACATAATAATTGCAAATACATTGCAAACTTGTACTTGATCTTTTAAACTTTATGCATATCAAATACAATCATGCTTTAACATAATAGTTGTAGGTATATTGCAAATCTTGATTTAAACTTTAAAACTTTTGCATAACAAATGAAAATATACTTTAAAAACAACTTGCATAACAATTGCAAACACATTTGCAAACATATATATAAGCATTTGAAAAACATTTATTCATGCTGTAGGTAAGGTTTGAGTTTATTTGGTCCTAGCTCTAGTGTTCTCGTCTCATTTCTTTTCCTTTCATTAGTTGGCTTCTGTGTCATGATCAAATGACTCCCGACTTATTAGTTAACTTTTCATATTATCAATCTGCTAGATTGACAACAAAACTTAATCATTAATCATTCATTCCTTTTTACTTAGCTTGGTATCCTATAGGTTTACCTTTCTTCTTCTTAGCTTTGTAATCCATCGCGGTTACCTTTCCCTTTTCTTAACTCTGTAATCCACAAGGTTATCATTCTTTTTACTTAACTCTATAACCCATCGGGTTACCTTTTCTTTACTTAAGTTTGTAACCCACCGGGTCACCTTTCTTTTAATTTAACTTAAACTTCCCTTAGTTAAATCTCCCATCTCACTCGACCTTTTATTTACCTAACAAGATATGAAATATTTTCCGTCTAAAAGCGTTTTGCTAATTCGGAGTGTTTAACTTCATTTTAGCCGTTTCCTTAAAAATGACGATTTTCCCTTAACAGGTTTTTCATAAAGTTTGTAACTTGTTAAACTTTTTGCTTAGCTTTTCCTCTCATTTCTTACATGTTATAAAAAAAATTCGCTAAGGGGCGTTTACCAACATTAGGCGTTTAAGGTTCGTTTTGGCCTTTTTGCAAAATGACTATTGTGCCCTTGATGGGTCTTTAAAAACTTTCGAAACCTGTTTTAAAACATAACTTTCATTTCTTTATGCCTCATAATATTACAAAAACCAAAAACAATGGTTTTCCTTTTAATTAAATTTATTTTGTCAAAACTTTACAGTTTTGACCTGAACCTTGAAGATCTTTGCATTTTTGCCCTTAACGTTCGTTTCTTTTCTTTCCTTGACTAAACTTTAAATCCTTTAAAACTTAGCATATATGATTACTCACTACCTACAGCAGCACAGGAACCCAACGTTCCCTGGTGAAAATCCAATTTTCATACGATTTTACAGTTTTACCTTGAAACATAAAAATCTTTACATTTTTGCCCCTGGAACCAAAGACAATCATTTTGTACCAAAACATCCAATTTTTCACAGGGAATAAAACTTTCAAAAGTTCCATGGTCAAATTCAAAACATTTCATAGCGTTTTTATTTCATGAAATTTTGTGCTTAAAATCTCGTAAAATTCATAACACATCAACCGAGCAGAATTTTGACAAACTATCTATGTCATCTTAATAGTTTCGATGAGTTCTACAACTTTTGTGTTCTAACTTTCCTTAAATTCCAATGTTAAGGTGGACTTTTCGACTAATATTCATATCTATTGAGTTTTTACACAACTTTGCAATTTAGTCCTTTTAAAATTTTACAAAACTTTGTTCATAGAAGTTCTTACCCTCACTATGTTGCCAAATTCCAGGCCTTGCTTAGAAAATAAATTGGCCTTTAAGGCCCTCAAAATCATCATTTCTTGAAAAATAGTTAAACTTTGTATAAAATATAAATTTTAACAATTTTCTACTTTTAAATACAAAACCCCTACTTTATTTCTTTCCATCATCATCATCATCATCAATATCAATATAAAGCATAAACCAATCATGCCATAATATTCATCTTACATGCCATAGCTCATAACATACATCAAACACTTAATATGCATTGTAAAACATAAACTTTCAAGACTTAAGTTTAGAATTTTACCCAAACTCTCCCAAGCTTTTTGATCCTTTCCTTGATGCCTTAAGTCTTGCAAACCCTCCTTGACAAGGTCCATAATAACCCATAAAAAATCCATCCAAAACCCAATGGAAAATACTAAAAACCCATAGTAAAGTTTGGATATTTAATTCCGCAATTGCTTATCCTTGTTCTTCAACACTTAACTTGCTTGCAAAGAAAAAGTTGCCCAACAACACTTGAGAGAAGATGACATAGGGTTGGTGGTTTTCATGAGGAAGAAATGGGAAAAATTTTCATGAAACCAAACTTTCTATTTCCAACAAGTCCTTGGCTATAAATAGACATCACCCTAGGGACTTGTTTGCAAAGAAAAAGTTGCCCAAAAACACTTGTCAATTCTACTAAGGGAGATGTGGCACATTTTTTACCCTTGGAGTGTCCCCCCATTTTTTCTTTTTGGTGACTAACCTTGCTTACTCATCCTTAAGCATTATTAAGGGTAAAGGTAAGCTTAATCTTGGCAAGATTTGATTTGGCCACATCAAGAGGGTGCAGTGGCAATTTCTTATCTAATTGGGTGTCCCATGGTGGGTCCCATATTTTTTTGCACAATCCAAATTTATACTGATGATATTTTTCCCATACTGTTGGTATTCTTTTCTATACAATTCATGAGGTCCACAACCTCTTATCCACCACATAATGTAATTCTCATACTGCTTAATTTTATACAGTCCATATTTATACTAATAGTATTTTTCTTATACTATTAGTATATTCTCTATACTATTACGAGCTTACACAACATTCTTTTCTCATTTATATCCTTCAAATAGTATTATTCCTATACTGCTTTACTTTAAACAGTCAAATTTCTATATTGCTTAATCTTAAACAATCCAATTCCTATACTGCATTACTTTTGTAGTGTAATTTTCTTTCTGCATAACTTTATCATTGTATTTCCTTATACTTTACTATTCTAACACTATATAATTTTTTATTTTATTATACAGTATTTTTTTAAAACTGTATTTTTGTCTTAACATTTGTTACAATATATTTTGCAATAGTTAAGCTTTTCAGTTTATTTTCATATCATTCCTTCTTTATTTAAGAATATGACATGATTTTTACCCTTAAAAATATCGTTTTTGCTTTTGTGGACTTTATCATAAAACTTGGATTAAACAATAATCCTTGTGACACATATTTTGCTTAATATAATCTTTAAGTTATTGTATTTTTAATGCACTAGAAATGCTTGGGTGTCACAATATTGTATTCTAAGCCTTTCTAGGAGTCGTGAGTGTTGAGCTTAAAATTTTCAGCTCTTGCAAAACCGAATGAATTATGTTTTTGAAGCCTTAGTGAAATTCTAGGTGTTTTGGTTAGCCTGTCTTTATAAAATTGGCAAATTGTGAGAATTTGTGATGAGTCTCAGTTAGACAAGTCACTGGATTGTATTCAGAGTAATCACACCAAAAAGATGGTCAGGATAGTGGAAGAGGTTGAGACAATGTCTTGCTCGACGACAGTGGACATAGGCATTTTGCCAAATCACTATAAATAGCGTTTGCATTTATCTTTCCTTTTCCTTTTACTTTCATACATTTATATTTTTTTGAATCACTATTTGTGTGTTTATTACTTAAGTGTCTTATCCAGAAATTTGCAATAATAGTAAAAAATTTTAAAAACCCAATTCACCCCCCTCTTGGGTAGTTATTCTTGGGCTAACAAAATCAATATATCAATATATTATTAATGTACGTCAGTATATCATTAATGTTAAAAAAAGGATTATTTCCCTTTTAAAAAAAAAAAACTTCAACAATTTACTTAAAAACTAGGGAAAATCTATTATGAAAGACAATAAAATTCTCCACCAATGGAAACTTTTTGTTATGACCATTAGACATTGATCTTGGTAAAAAAGCTTAAATGAGTACAAAGATTATAATAAGTCCTTCCACATATAATTAAATGCCAAATTCAAAACCCTAAACTCCTCTCACTCACTCATATCTTTCTCTCACTCAGATATCTCTCTCTTATCTTTCTTCTTCGTCTGCCTTCTATCACCACCAAAGTCTGGAGAGTCGTTGTCGTTAGATTTGGTCCAGCTCGGTTGTGATTTGTGCCTTCTTCCAAGAACAATAATACCATGGTTTGTCCCCCTTCCCCCTCAAAGCCCATTGATCCCTACCCTTACCGTATCCTTCTGCATAGCCACTCACTTGCACCATCAAATCTGTCAGCCTTCACCTCTCTGCATGTTGCTCGCAACGGACATCGCACCTTACCACCATGGACGAAGAAAACCGTGGGTCGTGAGGCGCAAACGCTCCTCGCCCACCACAGCCATCTTCACCTCATGCTTCATGCCCTTCGTTCCTCTACAAACCCACCACCATCTGCAAACAGTGGTTCGCAACCCTTTGCCTCTCGATTTGTCACAGTCATCTAGGTTTTAGATTGATTTTTTTCCTTGTATTATGAAACAAAATGTGTTTTGTAAATTAATTGTATTTTTTAGATTGATTTGTATATTTATTTGTTGTATTATTTGTGAAAAATTTGTGTAATTAGTTTGATTTTCGATTTTTAAAATTAGTTTGAACTGAATATTAGTTTAGATCCATATGTTTAATAATTTTTTAGGAGATTTTATATTAGAGGTTAATTACATAATTATACCTTGTAGTTTTAAATATTTTTCAATTCGTTCTTTTATTTTTAGAAATTATAAATGTATTTTTTAAGTTTAAAAGGCTTGTTTTTAGAAGATTTGATGTTTTGTTAATTCATCCGTTCGCGAAATGTTTTTTCCTTTTTTTTAAGAAAGAGCTTAAAAAATATTTTTTTTTCATTTTTTACGTTAAACTTGATTGGGGTGGAAAGACTTACAACTAACTAAACTGCCCACACTTATTTTTTTTTGCTATAATTTGACGTGAGAGGTGCTTGATCAAATTTGCCCTTTGATCATTTTCTACTGTTGAAGAAAAAAGCTCACTCTTTAAACTTTATGGGCAAATTTTCCATGATAATGCCTATATTCCCCCGTATACCTAACTACGTAAGCATGGATTCAAGTCCTACAGAGAGAGAGAGTAATGGCAATGAAGAAGCTGTTATTGCTGTTGAAACCGTTCGACATTTACCCTGTTTGGCGATCGGAAGGTCTTTCTCGTGTCAAAAACCCCCAGGCACATTGAGTTCTGCTTGGCTTTAAATGTTTGACAGTACACGCGATAAATCTTTTATTCTTTGCTAGTAAAAAAATGGCGATTAGTTAGGACAGGTTTGTGCGGTAAGAGATGGAGCATACTGAAGAAAGTTTTGCTTTAGGAGAAGAAATTTGTATTCCTGCCATATACAGTTTTAGTATTTTTTTAGTTTTTGTGTTTCAAGAGAGATTTTAACAAAGTTGTTTTGTATTTCAAGAGAAATTGTAACAAAGTTGTGCCCACATTTTACTTTCGCAGTACAACCATAGACTAAGTTCAATAAATGCCTATATCTTTTACCATTATTATACAGCAAAAATTGTGTCAGGTGTTAGACAGCATCATTGAGGGTCAAAGAGTTCCTTCCCAATTATCAAGGATGCTAATACGTCTAAACTCACACAAGCTGCCTACTTATGCTCTAAATGACTTTTTGATTGCGCATCCATGTCCAGCGTCAGTTTCTCGATTCTCCTTCAAGTAAGGTGTTTTCCATGTTGCATTAAAATTAAGCCACATTTGACGATTATATAAATGCTATTTTTTTCCCCTTCCCTAAACTGAAAAACTAAACGGAAAGCAATATCTTCTTTTTGTTTTTCCTCCCCGGTAGAGTTAAAGAGAATCACCAATCACTTTCCCCTATAGTGCATTGTCGATCGAGTGGTCTCAGACTTTCGAAAGCTGCTGGATCAACAGCAGCAATGCTTTCAGCTGGTGGGTTTCCAATGCCGATTCTATCATGCGATCTGCAGTACATGGTGAGATAGCCCATTTCAGCAGGAGAAGCCTCAAGCTTATTGCATGGATTAGTCAAATTTTATCAATCCATGGACTTGACTTGGTCTTGTAAAGAGGGTATCATATACATCGATGGTTCCCAAGTTTGCTCCTCTGTAAAAAATGGGGATACCGTTGAAGTATCTTCCAAGGCCCCAATTTTGAAGATCTTCTTGGCCGATCATTTGTTAGAACACACAACTAGCAAAGAAAGCTGAGGTATTCTATGTTTGTTCTATGTTTATTGGATTTTAGATAGAAATTTGTGAACGATTAATAAAGAATGAGTCATTTTTTAGTTGTGAGAATGGATACAAGCAACTGGATTGATCACGTCACATTAATGAAACGCTGCAGGTGGTAATGACTCTCAAGAAATCCTTGAACATGAATATATATTAATTAGAAGTAAGAAAAGAACAGTAGGGCCACATGGTACTAGCCGTCTGTTGTTGGCTTGCTGGTCAGGTGAGAACTTCAAGCCTGATTTCTGGTTGGACACCCCTCACACAAGCACGGCTCAACGAAGTGGGAAAGGAAACGCCACAGGCCCAAACCTTCGAAGTGAGGGTGCTCGGAGCACCTCATCTTGTCATTTACCGTTAGGCTGAAGTGTGTGGCTTTTTTAGTATTATTTGTCTTGCTCTCTCTCTCCATGCTTGCTCACACTTTGCTGACCCATTGCGTGCTAAAGGCAAGAGAGTACGATAGAATAGCAAACGTAGCACACCGTAGAAAGATTCTAAATGTGGGAAGTTAAAAAAAACGAAAGTTTTAAGGTTGTCTAATCACCATTCAAAAAAATAGTTGTCTAATTATTGATCAAAGGAATGCAACAGGTATTTGGCCTCTTAACACCCTGCAAAAAACCTCTTAGAACGTCTGTTCCACCTCTGTTCTTGTGAAACAAATGAGTCTTATATAATGTGAAAACACCAAATAGTATTCTGGTAGAAAAAATATCAAATAGTAGAATCGCGTGTTGAATATAGGCTGAAGAAGTAAGAATGCATTATTTCAACCAAAAAAAAAGGACTAATGCCACTGCATTTACGACGTATAATCTAGAGTAAAGTTCACCACTATCACTTGATAAAGTTGAGGCATATCTGGCTTTAAAAGTTTGCAAGTGGTGGAATTCAGGAAAAAAAGAAAAAGGTCAAATATCAAGCAACTCATAAAGCTGACTTTCACGGACTGTTGGAAGGTGTAGGATACTTTCTTCTTAAAATGAAAACGCTGATTACAGTAGAACGTAGTTTTCTTTCAAGCGTACAATACTGGCGATAGCGTATGTATAAATTCTTTTACTACAACTAGTTTTAGCCAGGTGCCATGCACGCGATAGCAATCTTATAGGTTTTATTGAGTGTTGAAGTTTTGATAATTTTATTACTATATTTTTAGTTTATATAGTAATAAAAGTTTCAGTTGGAAGTCAACACACAATTAATACTAACACAATGTTTGCTAGAGGACTGTAAGAAGAGAGACATATATTTAAGAAAAATTATTTTTATAAGAACAAATTAAAGATAAATATATTCATGAAAAAAAGCAATAGTTGTAAAGAGTGCATTAGAAAACTATTTCAAAAGAGATATTCGAGGAAAATTGTTTTAATTAGGAAAATTTATGTTTATATGGATCATTCATTATATTTGAACATAATGTTAACATGATGTATACATGTAAGAAATAGTTGTTGAAAGGACAGCAGAAGAAAAATATTTAAGCGAGGACATATTAGAAAATTAATTCAACGTAAACAAATTAGAAATAAGGCCCTTATCAGAACGTGATTTGGGAAGGTTGTGTAAATAATGTTTGAGTAGGAATACATTTGAGAAAATTTATTTTTGTGGAGCAATCAAATCAGAAATTTATAAGAGACATATTTAAAAGTAGATTAGAAAAATATTTGATAAGAGACATATTTGAAAAATATAATTAATGGAGAGGGTCAATGAAAAAGAAAATATTTAAATAATGACATATTGAAGGAAAATTAATTCAATGTAGACAGCTTAGAGAAAGAGTATTTATTTATTATAGAAACATATTTGATAGGGTTGTCTGGAGTAAAGTTTAGACAGACATTTTTGAGAAAATTTATTTTAATGAATCAATTAAAAATAATTTTTTAGAGAACATTAGTAAAATATCAAGAAGTAGACTGAAAAAAATATATTCCAAGTTCAAACACACATACAAATATATGGGAAAAGAATAATAATAAAAAATTACCTAGAAATATGATAAAATTTAATGAATAAAAAGTTAAAAAGAAAAAAGAAATAAGGGGGGCAGGAAAATAGGGGACCATATCCATTAAGTAGGAAACGGAAGCCATTACACAATAAAAAGAAAAGGAAAAAAAAAGAAAAAAAAAAAAACAGAAGGGACTTTTTGACCAAAATGGGTAGTTTTTGTCAAGGAGCTACAGTGTCAAATGTTGACACTTACATATATGTAATAGATCCATAATAGACTTCTTCAGCATGTGGTGCTTTAAAGCATTGGCTAAGTGTTACGCCCGAATTTCGGGGTTGGGATTAATTTAGATAATCAAATTAAAATCAAGGTTTAAATCCCAATTTAACAAATATACTGAAAATAAATTTTTTATGAAAGAAATTAATTAAAGAGATTTATAAATGAAATTTTTAAAACACAATTCTTGGGGAAGTCCATGAAAAACAAACCGAAACACAAAAGTAAAAGAAAACATTCAAAGCAGGTTCAAAGCACAACACTAAAATAAAACTAAAATATGAACCCCAAACCATGATTGAGTTTGGTTTTAAAAGAAATTGGTAAGAGTGAAATATAAGTGAATTAGAACTAACATAACATAAAACTAATTTAGAGCATCCTAAGTTAAGCAAAACACCAAATTAATTGAAAAATATCAAATTAAAACTTAGAGTTCCACCGTGGCATGGATCAGGACCACGAACCTTATAATCTTGGCATACATAATTAAAATGTAGAAAATAGTAGAAACAGACATCAAAGCACGGTCCACATTGGAACAAAGTGCATGAAAATAAAATTAATTATTACATGTCTTAGAACAGAAATACAGCTAAATAGTAAATGAAACTAACAACATTGCTCGTGAACTCCGCAAGCTACACCAGTTCGTACTCTACTCGGCGGACACTCAAATCCTCCTCGATGGGGAAATGTTTGAAAATAGGAAAATAGTAAGCAAAAGGCTCAATAGAGTGATCATGTAAGCAACAACAATAAACATTCAAAAATAAACATATTAAATTTAAACAATGCAAAGCTTATAATCTAGCTTACTAGCTCAACAGTTATAACATATGATTTATTGTAAATCATAAATGGATTAATTCTCATATTAGAGGACTGTATAATATTATTGTAGTGGCCCGGTCTAGGTTTTGGGGCCTGCCCCATGGCCGCTTTCTTTATGACTTGAATGCCTGGATGCTCTAACTATACACTTGGTGAATATGAATCCAAGTTTTGGAATTCTCAATTTCTGAACTAATACAAGCAATTAATGGAAGATCGAAGGAGATGACTATGAAGGTTCACATCGTTTTTGAATTCTTTTCAAATATCATTATTCAATATAAACATATGAAATTAAAAAAGAATTCTTAAAAACAATTTAAGAATGAACACATGAGACCAAGACATTTAAAACAAGGCTCTCAAAGAATGGGGTAGTAAAACCTACCTTAACATCCTAAGCAACGGAGCTCTTTTCTTAGCCTCGTTCCTCATAGCAATACATTAGCTCCACTAAGGCAATAGTTGGTTACAACAGTTGCTCATACGCACAAGTATTCCAACACTAGTACGTGACACATCTAATTAGTATGTTTTTCATAGTTCTTAGAGTGCCTTTTACCAATTTAAAACTTACAGTTATACCAATTAGATACAATATGTTTAAAACATATTTTCTATCATTTCTGGTCATAACAGGGGTAAGAATTAATTTACATTACAAAATCAAAAGGAGAAGACTCGATGGCTGAAACAACCATTTTTTAGGGGCGGTTGACTAGGATATGTGTTGGGTGCTTCATTGTCGCGGCACAAAACTAGATTCCCAGTTCTACTCTGTTTCAAGCAATCTGACTTCAAACCAAGATCGAACTTGTTCAGTTTTTTCCTCTTGAGATCCAGTGCCCAATCCTTCTTGGTGAAGCAATTTGAACTTTTCACCTCTAATTTCACTTTTCCCACTTTAAAGGGGTGAAGCCAAGGCTTATGGTCTTTCTAAGCACTTAAAATAAACCCTTGACTAGTTTTGGTTTTTCTCTCTTATCACCACTCAAACCTTGACCAAGGCACTTGGCGATGGGCTTATCTTCTTGAACCCTAGCTAGAAATAGAGTTTTCCCTTAGAGGATGGTCGAACTTGAGAGAAAATCAGCTAAAATGAGCTCACCTACTTGTTTAATTCCTTTAAAAGCACCACACACACACACCTCATATTACTTAATGCTTAAGTACTCTCCAATTTGCTTGATTAGTGTCCCTCTTTTGCAGCTTACACATTAGCCATTTAGTGTCTAAAGCACTCATACACAACCCTAAGTAAAAGCTAAACCATAGCCACTCATTTGATATGCTAATTTAGGTGTACTTGCTCAAACCGAAATTTTGGTACACTAAAAATACTAGTTTCTAAAATTTGATAGTTTTTCACGAAAACTTTACTAAATTTTATAAATCTCTTTCAAATACACTCAAACATTGGATAGCATGATTCCTTACTTAATTCCCAACTTGTTGAAACCTTAATTGAGTCTGTGAACTTGAATATCGAAAAGGTCACTTATTTAGGGTTTCAAGGTAAACATACCATCAAAACACATATCATCCTTTTATAAGCGACCTTGTATCATTCTTAATAACATTCTACGATATTCTTTACTTTTCATAAAATCTCCTTTAATTATTCATCTGAACACAAACATAACTTCACTTCACACAAAATGGCATTTTCAACATAAATAGCCTTAAAACCATCACTGAACTCCTAATTTTAACCCATCCATATATAATTGTATTTTAAACACCATTAGAATTCACTCTTCTATTTTTTTTTTCTAAACCGGACTCATCTTTAGGAAATCCTAATTCATTTAGTCATATATTCAAATGAAATTGTATGAAACGTACTTTTGAAAATGATATACGCTATTAATATAATGAAACATATCTCAAATGATTATGAAACATTATATAATGCAATTAATATCATGAAATCATGCAATGCATTGGCCAACAAGTATATGAGAATATCGAGCATCATAACTCTCCCCTTCTTTTAAAATTTAATCAAACTTCCTAAGATACTCTACAATTATTGAAGTACCCTATTTTAGATCAGCAAATTCCACTCTCTTGTCATATCTATTGCCAGAAGTCATAAACTTATCCTCAAATAATTGCATAAACTGCTCCCAAGTCATAGTTGCAATATTGTACATTGCTGCTATATTGTCCCACCAATAACTAGCATCTTCCCTCAACATAACAACAACACAATACACCTTATCAGCATTTGTAACTCTAGCATAGTTAAATAACCGCTTTGGTATGTATCCAATTCTCAGCAATTATGGACCCTCAAATATTAGCGGTTTAGACTTCAAGAAGCGCTCACTAGCAACATCTATAGCTTCATTTCTAACTGCTGCTGGTGGAGGTAGAGGTGGAGGTGGAGTTGGAGGGGCTCTCTCAGCTTGTTGTTTGACTTACTGTTTTAAAAATCTCTCCATTAAATCATCAGGTCTATCAAGATGGATATTTCTATTGTCTCGCTCTCTAGAAGTATTACCTTCTGTAGTAGTACCACCCCAACGTCTCATCCGAACCATATTTTCTTACAATACAATTCGTTTTTCCTCACATATAACTATCATAGTAGCCAACACAAGCACGATTAGGCACATAAAGAACATCACATAATAATACATTTTAGAGACTTAAAATTACTAGTTAGTTGCTTTTCCTCATTCCATGGCTTTTATATATATACAGCCTATAGAAAAAACCTTGCTCTGATACCACAACAGTAATACCTACCTAATATATGTTTAAAATACATAACATACTGATATTAAGTGTTATTACTCTTAATTATTTACAATTATAATATTAAGCACATAAGATTAATATAAAAATCTGAGAAAATTTGAACGTTTGAAACTCTATGTAAAATTAGAGTATAACTTTACTTTACAAACAAAAATTGACTGATGATATATTCATAATATAATACATATCTCAAAATGAAATGAGTCATGTCATAATTACAGCCTCCAAAACCATTCAAAAGGAAGCAATAGTGAAAGTCCTAAAACAGCTCAACTTTGTCTATATACATAAGTCCACAGGTTCAAAGGAGAACGCTAGCCAACTATCTAGCATCCTACTACTGATGCTGAGAATTGTCCTTGTCTATATCACTATGACTAAGTGAGCTTATGCACAGTAAGTATAATTAATATGTAACATGAATGACTATGCCATGAATGATCCCATAAATGTCATACTTTTCTTTTCTTTGGAAACTTACATTGTACCCATTTTGCATAAAATATAACATGCGTATGATTTTTCTTTAGGGCTTCCTATAACAGGTAGGTTTACTTCCGTCAATTCTTTTGGACCATTAATGTCGTCATGTGGCATCCCACACCACAAGTCCCTGTCAAGACAGTCTTTATCGAGAAAATAATAAGGTCTATAAGCCTCCATTGAGACAACATATTAAAACGGTAAGCCTCCACTGAGTCAATACAATAGAGCAGCCTCTATTAAGTCTAACTCAATTAAATATACCATCCCGTCATAAGTAGCCCATAAAACCCAATAAAACTTCTTCCTATCTACTTCAACTTTTAAATTAATATTTTGGGTACAATGTCTTTAATATACAATGCATGCTTGCGTAATGCTCAAATTCAAAATATGCTTATGTTACATATGCTCCATAAAGTTATAGCCATACATACAAACATATGCAACATTTATGGTGACGCAGGTGAAATTCTACTTACCTTGTATTATGAGTAATGTAGACTTATTGTTAGGGTTTTCCTTTTCAGATCCAGTGTTTAATCCTTCTGAAAATAGGTGTTTATATTTCTTTATAACCCTATAAACATATACTAGTTACTTAAGTGTTAAAGAGCTCATTTCAAGTTTAAAATCAATCTTAAACAAAAGAAAGACTAAGTCCCCACACACATGTCATTTATAACCTTATAGTTGCATATATATTAAATAAGAGGAAAGGTGGTGAAAAGTATAACTAAATATTCTACACCTTGCCCTCCTGAGCCTACAGCAAATACATCTCATGCTTTTGAGGAGGAGTTTACAAAGCAGAAGAAAGCTAACCAAATGGCCAAGTGCTATTTATAGCTTCCATTTCAAATCAATTGCAACAAAAACATTATGCAATGAGGAATGCACCTAATATTATGCAAAGTCTCCATAACATCTTTGACCAGATTAGCCGACCAACTAGGCAAGTTACAATTGAAAAGGTGGTGGAATTGAGGATGGCACCTAATTTTAGAGTCCGTGAACATGTGCTTAAAATGATGGTACTTCTTAACAAGGCAGACTTAGCAGGATCCCAAATCAATGAGAAAACCCAAGTCGACATCATATTTGGATCCCTAATTGACATGTTCATAGAAAGTGAACTACAACATACACAAAATGGACATGTCAACTACCCAGTTGATGATTGAACTCTATTTTAGACATGTATGCCCTAAGGAGTAAAAATGTAATAAGCTGCTGGAGACATTTTTATCAATAAAGAATTTATTTATTGTTTATACCAAATCTTGTTTTCTTTACGTTCATATTTGTTGAATGTATGTTAAGCAAATAATAGTCTGAGACTGTCAGTCTAAACCTTTAAGAATTTGAAATATGATGGACAGATTATGTGGAAGACAAGATTCTTAAGGTGAGGGTCTAAATTACAAGATCTGCAATCGAGGGAATAAAGTTGGGCATTTTATTCATGTAAAGATTGTTATGTTGTCTATATCCCTATTGGGAGATGGTTTGTCTTGACCATTGGAAGTGGACTCCGTGAATAGAAACATTGGCACGTTGTCATAGGTGACGATGTGTTGGATCGGGACATAAAGTGAATTGATTTGGATTAATAATTCTGTCTCAACAAATCGATTCACTTTAGACAATCATTTGTATTGTATCTTAATCCTGAGATTAATAGTGGGCCCGTTGTCTTGACCTGTGTCTTTTGATGTACTAAAGGGTGACACCTACATTTTAATAGTAGTATGCATGCTGGTATGTTGGAGGCATGACTCTTGGTAGCGTAGACATGTTATTCATAGATATGAAATTCATAGCTCCTCTTTAGAAGTAGTGATATCCTCTTATATGCATTATCCTGTAATTGGAAAACTGAAACGCTCAACCATTTAGATACATAGGTGTAACTGAATGGTATACTGTCCTTAGATGGTAAGTTTTCTGATGGTGAGATAATCAAACGTAAGATAAAAATAATCAGGAAGGTAAGATAGAACTTGTCCTTAAGCCAATTATGGATTATCACATAGAGATACGATACACTATGACATGTCATAGAGACTTGGCTATACGGGCTTCGTAATTCTATGTAGTTCGAGAGTACAGCTCCAAGCTTTTAGTAGAGTAACGTTGGAGTTGATAATTATGAAATGTATATCTGGGATATTGGGTTTCATAATTATTAGGAGCTTGAACTATATAGATCTATTTGGTCCCCTTTACTAGCTCACAACATCCTGTAACGATACGACGTGCTTTTCCAATAATTGATGACTTATGTTAGAATTATTAGATTGGTTAAAATTTGAAGGAATCAAATAATTCATGTCTGTTTATTGGTTGAATTAATTTTGTGATAAAATTAATTGAAGATAAACTTGTTGAATTATTAGGATCAGATAATTCTTGTCTGTTTATCGGTTGATTTAATTTTGACTAAATTAGATCAAGATAAACTTGTAGAATTATGAGAAATTCAGTTATTTTCCTAGAGATAATCTAGATAAAGTTGTTTTAATTAGATAACCTTTCTTTTGGGTTATTTGAATTAAAACTGAGACTTTATCCTATAGAATCTCAGGTGGAAAATAAAAGATTTGCTGAGATTTCAATCGGCAGTTTGGCATACCAATCCTCATGTTCGGCCTACCGATGGGGCCTGTTTGGCCTGTCGATCAAGCTGTTTGGCCTGCCGATGAGTGAAAGATAAGATTACGCGTTTTCACATGGATCTTGTCAAATATTGATCCGAATTTGATTCTGATTCAAATTTTAGAGACCTAGTCTGATAAGAACTGACTCTAGACCTAACCTCTATAAAGAGAAAGTAAGGCACATAAGTTATTTAGATCAATTGAGGGATTAAGAGTGATACTTTGTCGGTGAGAATCTAAAAACTCCTTGAGAGCTTTTGTTCACAAATCACGAACACTAGCTTTGGGTTCTCTCAGTTGGTTGAAAGGAGAGTCACCTAGTGGAAGAGCTGTACATGTAAGCCCACACTCACTCCTATCGTGGATAGAGAATAGCAAAGAAGACTAGTTGGTTGAGGCTCTTCTGGAACGTTACTTCTCTTCACTAATTGCAGGAGCTTTTCGGTACACAAAGGTTAGTAAGATCTGGTTAATTTATACATATAGCATGTCAAACTTGTTTTTTAAAAAATACTCTGATATAAAATTTTTAAAATTCTATTACGCACCATTTTTCCAACACTCTATGCTACGGAGCAAATCCTTACAAAAAAGAAAGGAAATATACATCTTGCTAATAGCTCTTTTGCCCCTAAGCCTACTGGCAAGAATGGGAAAAAGAAGAAGAAGAAGAAGCCCAACAAGAAGGTAAATGGTTTTCCTAGCAAGCAATCCATCAAGAAGCAAGGTAAACCTTAAGGCAATTGCTTCTAGTACAGATCAAGGGACACTAGAAGAAAGAATGACCTAAGATAAAGAAATTAGGTATGCATAATTTCTTTATCCTTGAATGTTTAGTGGTAGAATCTATTGATTCTTGGATTGTAGACCCAGGGGCTACTAATCATATTTGCAATTCCTTGTGTTGGTTTTAGGAGACCAAGACTCTAAGTGAAAGACAATTTGTCTTGAGATGGGAGTCGATGAAGTGGTGTCAGCAACAACCATAGGATTTTTTGTTTTATCTTTTGAAAATGGAATGACTTTATGTTTGAAAAATTGTCTTTATGTTCCAAGTATTAGAAGGAATTTAATTTATTTTGGGTGTTTGTATGAACATGGATATAATATTATTTTAAATTCCTTAGTAAATATTCAAAAAAAAAGGTTTTTATTTTCTCTAAAACATTGAAAGACTATTTATATGTTATAAATCATACATCCTAAATGGTTAACACTAAATTACTTCATGATATCCATGTGTCTAAGAAACAAAAGGTTTCTTTGATTAACGAAACGTTTCTTTAGCATTTAAGGCTAGGTCATATAAACCAAAATCAGATATAAAGAATGGTGAAAAATGAATCAATTGAATTGTTGAATTTGGAACCATTGACACTTTGTGCATCTTGTTTGAAAGGTAAGATGACCAAACAATCATTTCCTTCAAAGGGTAGTTGAGCCTCTAAATGGATGGAATTAATACATATAGATAAATATGATCCCTGTTAGACTAGGTGCTCTAAGGATTAAATGATGTAATAGTTGTTGGAGACATTTAATCAATAAAGAGTTTATTATTAAATTTTCATATATCAAATGTTGTCCTCTTTATGTTTATTTATGTTGAATGTATGATAAGCAAACAAAAGTATAAGACTATCAATCTAAACCTTTAAGATCGTGTATATGATAGACAGATTATACAGAAGATATAAATCTTAAGGTCATGGTCTAAATATAAAACATCTGTGATCGAAGGAATAAAGTTGGGCACTTTATTCGTGTTAAGATTGTTATGTTGTCTACATCCATAATGGGAGATAACATGTCTTGGTTATCAAAGTTAGACTCCACAAGTAAAAACATTAGTATGTTGTCATTAGTGACGATATATTATATTAGGACTAAAGATGAATTGAATTGTGATAATTCTGTTTGAATAAATCAATTTACTTTAGACAATCATATGTATTACATCTTAATCCTGAAATGAATTAATGAGTCCGTATTCTTGACTTGTGTCTTTTGATGTATCAAAGGGTGAAATCCTAAATTATATGAAAGTACACATACCTGTACGTTGGAGACATGACTCTTGATTGATGTAGACTTGTTATCAATAGTTATGGAATCCATAGCTCTTTTGTAGAGCTAATGATATTCTCTTATAGGCATTATCCTGTTATTGAAAACTAAAGCGCTCAATCATTTGGATACATATGTGTAACCAAATGGTATACTATTTGTACTGGTTATGAATAGTAAGCATTCCAATGGTAAGAAATGGAACATAAGATAAATATAATTGGAAAGGTAAAGCGGAATTTATTCTTAAGTCGATTATGAATATCCTATGGGAATGTTACACATTATGATATGTCATAGACGATAAATTTATTAGAGTTTTGTAATTTATGTAGTTTAAGATTGTAGCACAAAGCTTTTAGTAAAATTGCTTTAGAGTTGGTAATTATAAAATGTACATTTTGGGGATATGTTATTTTATAATTATAGAAGTTTGATCGATATATATTCATCGGGTCCTCTTTGCTAGCTCATAATATTTGTTTGTAACAATATGACATGTTTTTCCTACAAATTGGTAAGATTCTAATTGATTGGACTTAATAATTCATGTTAGTTTATTAATTCAATTAATTTTATGAATTAATTCAAAATAAACATGTTGAATTATTTGAATAGATTTTACTTGTGTGGAATTATTTGTGTATGACTATTTTAATCAAATAACATCTGTATTGAGTTACTGGAATTAAAACTGAGACTCTATAAAGGATATCCAAGTCAAATAAGGTAGGATTTATCCAATTGGTTCAAATCAGATGAATCAGATAACTCTAAAAAGCTGAAAAATACATATGCCAGGTCAGCATTGACCACGAGGTCAACCGCCATACACAGGTTGCAGTCAACCGCTCCTTTTTTCAACAAACTCGTTTCATGTGTTTTCACCTTGGATTTGACTAATTCAAATTTTGAGGCTATATCTAATAAGGACTAGCCCCAATCCAACCACTATATAAAGGAAACAATTTTTCTATTTTTTTCTTATATCACTTGAGAGATTTAGAGAATATTATTTTGCTGGGAAGACTCTAAAACTCCCGTAGGGCTCTTGTTCAACACCTTGAATCTTAGCTCTTGATTTTCACAAGTGGTTAGAATGAGAGTTTACTTGAGGAAAGACAAAATGCGACCATTAGCATTCCCATCGTGAAAGAGAGTAGCGAGAAAGTCTAGTTAGTTGAGACTTTTTCAGTAGATTTTTCTCGTAGCAATTCTTGCAATTTTTTGATCTACTAAGAGATACAAAAGATATCTAACTTGTTTTATGGAGAAACATTTTAACCAAAAAGTTTTAAAATCCTTTATGTATTCATTTTCTAATAATTTACATCAAAGCCATGGTTTTACAAAATTTTTACAATCTCGTGATCATGTTATGTACATAAATTATGTGATCTTTATCTCTTCTATGCTTGAATTATACTTTTAGAGAGGTGACACTCTAGGCTTTCTGTATGCTTATATGTTGTCATGAGATTATATTGTGAACATATATTAACTAATTATTGTTAATTAAATTTATATTTTCATTAATATTTTAATTAATTAATTTTGCTGGTTATGGTTCTTTAGAGGTTAGAATGTATATCTAGGTCTTTTATGTAATTAGATAGCGGTCTATCAACACAGTCTATGATTTATTATTTCAATTTTGGTTTGTAAATTTGTATTAAAATAATTATTCGAAGAGAAGATGGACTTAGAAGATATCACTAGTTTATTTATTTTTTTGTGTTTATGAAATTTTCATAAGTTTTTTGAATTATTATTAAAATTAAAAAAATAATAAAGAAAAGCTTATCGGTTTTGGACTGCGACAGCACGGTCGACTTCAATATACATGGTGCAGTCGACCGCCAAACAACAAAAAGCCATTTTTTGTTATTTTTGTGATGTTTGTCTTTTATGAGACAATTTTGAGAAAAAAAAAAAACAAAATTTTATGATAACCAGGAATAGAATTCAATTTATATGAGATTGAAATTGAAGACAAACATTACGTGAAGAATGATACTATGAGAATATACAAGATGAAGAATCAATAAAATGTTTCGACTAAATTTTGTAGTTTTTATTTTCTTTTCTTTAGGGTGAAACTATAATATTACGGTTATTTATTATATTGCTTGTAGTTTTTCTTGTTGTATTACTTATTTGCTTTATAATATGTTTTGACATATATGTTGATAATATGTCATGTAGAATAGGGAGTGTTGCACATTAAAAATTGTTCATATATGTTAACATAAAAACCTTGTTTTCTAAAATATTAAATGGCAGAAGTTTTTCGAAGAGAAGACCTAAAGCCTCCATCATTTGTCCATAGATAACACATGGTGGTTTTGACCCTTAAGAAGGGATACATCATGTACCGGATTGGATCTTCGAGTGGATAATTTGCTTTAGCATGTTTTATCATTGTTCACCTGTAGATGACGATTATAAACCATGGATAAAGTAGTTGAAACAATGGCTAAACATTCAAGATTAATTTTATTATTAACCTCTCCAAGGAGGTCTGTTAATAAAATTAATGGCCAAAGGGAGTAATTATTCGTACATGCTAGACTAAGACGGGTCTTAGTGTATGCTAATCAAATAGGACCATTTTTTTAATTAAGTTTGGCAAGTCTCCCCTAGGTGGCTTGTTAAATTCTAAGTTATAAATTATTATTCTAAGGTTGTGATTTATTCAAAGTTTTGACACATAAACAATATGCTTACTTGTTTGTGTTGTCTTACTTAATTTTTATTGCATGTTTGCTTATGTTTGGTAAATGAATCTTTATTGTTGATCCAAGTGTCTAAAAATGCTTTATCTTCAATACTTGACAAAACACTTTAAGTGGTGAGAATTATAATGATTAAAAACAAAACTTGAACATTGTCCTATCCTTTGAGAAACTAAAATTCGTGCAAACCACACTGTGTCTTCCCACGCCTACTAGCAAATCTACTAACGAACAAATCCAAGTGTATGATAGATGGAAGGATGCTAATGATCACGCCCGCTACTATATCATGGCTAACATGAATAACGTGCTACAGCCTTAACATAAAGATCATGAAATTGCTCGATAGATCATAGATAATCTTGAAGATATGTTTGGAGGCCAAACCTTGATGAAGCAGCAAGCTTCATGCAACTTGAGCAATAGACAGATGTGACTTTGGCTGAGTTAATGAAGTAGTTGCAGGAGTTCAAAAACTTGATCAGGAAAGCTCCGATTGGTGGTGAGGTGAACTTGGCAGTTGCATCTAGTTCCAACTCCAACTCTGGGAATGGAAAGAAGCAAAAGGCCAAGAACAAGAAGTCTGTTATTTTGGTAAAGGTCAATGATAAGAAGAAAAAGAAGAGGAACTCAAAGAAGCTACAGTATTTCTTTTACGAAAAGGTAGGGCGCATTAAGAAGAATTATAAGGACTTCCAAGCTAAAGGAGGTAAATGCAAAGATTTGGTTGTTGAGATTTGTTTAGTTGAAGAATCAAATGACACTTAGGTCATAGATTCTAGATCGGCTAATCATGTTTGAGTTTTTCCACAAGGGTTCAAGGAAATGAAATTATGCAACATGAGCACTTCACATTACAGATAAGCAATATATCCTTAGTGTTAGCTAAAACAATAGGAGACGTCCATCTTTACTTTGATATTTATAGGGTTTTAGTTTTAAAAGATTGTTTTTATGCTCCTAAACTTAAAAGGAATTTAATTTATGTCGCTTGTTTATTTAAAGATTCTTATTCAGTTTTTTTTAATAATAAAATTCTGATTCATAAATAAAAAAAAAAAACATTTATCTATAGTTAATGGATGCAAAACAACCTATATTTTATCAAACCTAAGATGGACTCACTACTAAATACTAAGATAAATGATAACTCTAAAAGACTTAAAACTTGTCACTCTAATAAGACTTATCTTTGGCAGTTGCGATTAAGTCATATTAGCCTGAATAGGATTCAAAGTCTAGTAAGGGATGGACCTCTAAGTCATTTAGAGGTGAAATCTATACCACAGTGTCAATCTTGTTTGGAGGGCAAAATGACCAAAAGACCATTCTGGTCTAAGGGCAATCGAGATAAAGAAGTTCTAGAACTTGTACATATTGATGTTTATGGTCCCATAAACATCAAGTCTTTAGGAGCGTACAAGTACTTTGTCACTTTTATTGATGATTACTCGAGATATAGTTATGTCTACCTAATGCATTGTAAAAGTGAAACTTTTAACAAGTTCAAGGAGTTTCAAACTAAAGCGAAAAAGCAATTAGGTATACCCATAAATGCACTTCAATTCGATCGAGGTGAAGAGTACATCTTTGATGAGATCTTAGGACACTTAGTAGACTTTATCACATTTGACTACACTAGGCACTCCGCATCAAAATGGCATGGCTAAGAGAAGGAAGAGGACTTTGTTAGACATAGTTAGGTCTATGATGAGTTATTCAATATTGCCTCTGTCTTTTTGGAGATATGCACTACAAACCACTTGTTATCTTTTGAACAATATGCCTTCAAAATCAGTTCCTAAGGATCCTCATGAGTTGTGGATGGGCAGTAAGATATCCATAAACTATATTCATATAGAGGGATGTCTTGTTCATGTCCGAGATAAGGAAGCAAATAATTAGAAGCACGTTCAGAGGTGTGCATGTTTGTAGGATATTCGAAAGAGACAAAAGGTTGTCATTTCTGTAACCCAAAGAAAATAAAGTCATGGTTCTATGAATGCAATTTTCCTTGAGGAAAGTTACATAAACGACTTTAAGCCTTATAGTAGAGTGGTACTCTAGGAACCTGTGGACCTTCCTGAAAGGGTAAAACTCATAAGGTGTACATAGGTGTACAGGAGAAAGAGAAGAGTAGATGAAAAAGTCAAAACCTATAAGGATAGAGTGGTAGCAAAGGAATACATGCAAAAGGAAGGAATCGACTATGAGGAAACCTCTTTTCTTGTAGCCATGCTTAAGTCCATTCGTATTCTTTTGTCTATTGCTGCCGCTCTCGATTACGAGATTTGATAAATGTATGTCAAGACAGCTTTCTTGAATGGCTATCTTGATGACACCATATACATAGTACAACCAGACGGGTTCAAAGCTAAGGGTCAAGAGAATAAAGTCTGCAAATTGCTAAAATCTATTTATGGACTTAAGCAAGCTCCAGTTTTTGAAACAAAATGTGGACAAACTATGTGTTTACAAATACATTAAAGTTGACAAAGTGGTTTTTGTATTGCTCTATGTAGATGACATTCTACTAATTGCCAATGACATTAGGGCATTGTTATAGGTCAAAATTTGGTTGACCAAGCAGTTTGGCATGAAAGACTTAGGCATGACTAATTATATTCTAAGAATACAAATATTCCAAGATAGGAAGAACAAAATGATAGCTTTATCCCAAGCTTCACACATAGACACGATTCTTGTGAAGTTTGTAATGCATAATTCCAAGAAAGGTAAGCAACCATCTAGATCTGGAATTACGCTTTCCAAAAGAGACGGTCCAAAGAACGATGAAGAACGAGAATACATAAAAAAGGTGTCTTATACTTTAGAAGTAGATAATCTTATGTATGCTACGCTTTGCACATGACCTGATATATGTTATGTAGTCAATATAGTGAGTCGATTTCAATCGGATCTAGGATCAAACCATTAGGTTGTGATCAAGCGTATTTTTAAGTACTTGAGAAGGACTAGAGGTTATATGCTAGTGCATTCCAGTGAGGATCTAACATCTCTTGGATACACTGATTCAAATTTTCAAACTTATCTAGATAAGAAAATATCAATTCTAGATATATGTTTACTCTAGAAGGAGGCACCATTGTATGGAGGAGTGTCAAGTAAGCTTGTAGTGCTAATTGAGCGATGGCAGCCAAGTATGTGGCTATTAATGATGCTTCGAATGAACCAGTGTAGCTCCATAAGCTTCTTGAGGATCTTGAGGTAATTCCTAGTATAGATAAGCCAATTACACTATACTATGATAACAAAGAAGTGATAGCTAATACCAAGGAATCAAGATACCATAAGACAAGTAAGCACATAGACCGAAAGTATCATGTCATAAGGCACTTCATTAAGGGTGGATATGTTGATATGTGCTGGGTTATCCAAGGACAATATAGATGATCGTTTCACAAAGATGCTACCTATGAGGACCTTTGAGAAACATGTAGAGGCTGTGGGGAAGCATAACATATCATGTTTACTCACTTAGGATAAATGGGAGATTGTTAAACTATATGCCTTAAGGATTAAATGATAAAATAGTTTTTGGAGACATTAACCAATAAAGAGTTTATTATTTATTTTTATATATCAAATTGTTAGACATAATGTCTTAAGGAGCAAAATGTTGTAATATGTTTTTGGAGATATTTTATCAATAAAGAGTTTATTTATTGTTCATATACCAAATGTTGTCCTTTTTATATTCATTTATGTTGAATGTATGATAAGCAAATAAAAGTCTAAGACTATCAGCCTAAACCTTTAAGAATCAAGCATATGATGGACAGATTATGCAAAAGACATGATTCTAAAGGTGATGGTCTAAATCATAAGATCCACAATCGAGGGAATAAAGTTAGGCGCTTTATTCATGCTAAGATTGTTATGTTATCTACATCCCTAACAGAAGATGGCTTGTCTTGGCCATCGGAGTGGGACTCTGTAAGTAGAAATGTCACGCCCTGAAATCCAAGAGGTGACGTGGTAGATTAATTAGGTTAAATAAACTAAATTTTAATAAAATTTGCCATTTTTAAAAGTTATTAAGGTGATTATAAAAATATATTATATTTAAAACTTCTTAAATATATGTTAAAATATGAAAGCATGCAAATGACTTAAAATATTAAATAAGCAAACACCATTGGGCCCCATCGGACCTATTTTAGTGTGCACACACAGTATTAACAATATTAAATACATAACCATAGTCCAAATAAAAGGGAAATAAATTAAAATATTACATGCCATGTTGTTAAATAAATACCCTAGATGGTGATGTCCTAATCCTATAGTTCTTCCCCATTTTTCAATCTTTCCTAAGCTGGATTCCACTTAGAGAGGGGGAAGTTTTAAAACAAGAAAAAATGTGAGTGAAAGACTCAGTAGGACTAAGCTTTTAAAAGCATTTGATTTAAACATATAATTCATGTTTAAAAAAAAAGCTATAAAACAAGATAAATAAATAAACAGATAACTAAATGAAACTCATTAAATTTATTCATACCGATTAATCATTTATTCATCCATTGACAGTCTCATTATTATATTTTCGGCAAAGCCATATGAATCACCACCGAAGTGGCCCAGCTGCGTTTCGGGACCTACCCCTAGGGTCGTGCTCCCCACGACTCGATCTCTATACATGGCATTATGCTCTAGCTTATCATTTCAGACAGTACTAACCAACATATCTGGTGTCATATCATTATCATGTCTCATTTACTAGATATTCTCATTACATTCATTATGATCATTCATTATTTAGCCAATAATGAAAATAAGTAATTAAACCTCATTTCTTGGAAACGTTTAAAAAGAAATGCTTTGTGGCGAAAAACCCCTTTTAAAACATGGCTACAGGGAGATGGGATAGAAGTCCTACCTTGACATCCCATACCAACGTTCAACACCGCAGTCCTGATTCGCTATACGTTAGCTCCAAGGAACCACAAATAACCTTAAACAAAAACTAAGTTTATTAATATCTAGCTTAAGGTATTCTACATCCCTAAGCTATCTCATGGTGTCTTAGCATGCTTTAAAGTTCACAAAAATCATTTTATAAGGTCACAATCTTGATCTAGGTTTTAAATGGTAAAAAATAGACGAGAAACAGTGAGTTCTCATGAAGCCCGATCGGCCTGCTGGAACCCCTGGTCCAGCCTGTCAGACTCTATAGTTCGGCCTACTAGCCAGGACCGGCCTGCCGAACCTATGAATCTAGCCTGTCGAACTAGAAAAACATAGGAGGTCTGAGACTTCGATTCTCGGCCTCCCCAAGCCTAAAAATCAATTCTAAACCTATTTTTCAAGTCCTAGAGCATGCATAACATTCATAAATGATAGAAAAACATCCTAGAACATATTTAAACACATTTAAGCAAGATTCACGCAGAAATTGTCTAAGGAATCTGAAAATGGAGAAAAAGGAGAAAACTTGATTTAATCAAAATTTCATGAAATCAAGCCTAGATTTTAAATGATTCAGTCCTACCAACTTATATTAAGAGTTTCCTAAGCTCAAGAAACTTAGATTACAACATTTCAAAGAAATTGAAAATTTTGGGTTAAAGTTTGAAATTTGAAAAATAAAGAAACTAACCTCAAATCGAAGCTTTACAATAGCTTTGTGGAAGTCCAATTACGCTCCTAAACCCTCAATCCAGCTAAGATTCGAAGCTTGAACTCAAAATTTTGAAATCAAAATAAAGAGAGAGAGAAGAGAGAGGGGCTGTGTGAAAGAGAGGAAGAGGAAGAGAGAATGAGTCTGAGAGAGTGAGGGAGAGTGAGAGAGAGAGAGGAAGAAATGGTTTTGTAGAGCAAAACCGTGGCCCCAGCACATGGTTTTGTAATTGGGACATATCAGGTATTTGGTAAATTGTTTTGTTTCAAAATTTAAAATAACATATAGAAATAATTAAAAATAGGATAAAATTAAATTACCATAAAATACTTAAATTAAGTTTAAATTTACATCAAGGCATACTAATCCACCATTTAAACACTAATTATGCTTAATTAAACTTTTGGGTGTTACAAGAAACATTGGTACATTGTCATAGGTGACGATGTATTGGATCGAGAAATAAAGTTGAATTGATTTGGATTAATAATTCCATATGTGCAAATCAATTGTGTTGTATCTTAATCTTGAAATGTCTAATGGGCCTGTTATCTTGACTTATGTCTTTTGATGTACCAAGGGATGACATCTTGACTTATGCTGGTAAGTGTACTGGTATATTAGAGACATGACTCTTAATAGTGTAGAATTGTTATTCATAGATATGGAATCCATATCTCTTTTTCTAGAGTTAATGATATTTTCTTATATGCATTATCCTGTATTGGAAGACTAGAGCACTCATCTATTTAGATGCATAGATATAAACGAATGGTATACTATCTTTAGATAGTAAGTTTTCTAATTGTAAGATAACAGAGCGTAAGATAAAAATTATCAGGAAGGTAAGACAGAATTTATCCTTAAGCTGATTATGAATATTCTATGGGCATACAACACATTATGATATGTCATAAACACTTATCTTATTTGGAGCTTCATAATTTTATATAGTTTGAGAGTACATCTCTAAGCTTTAAATGAAGTAGCGTTGAGTTGATAATTATAAAATATATGTATGGGATATTATATTTTATAATTATTAGAGCTTGAACTGTATTGGTCTATTAAGTCCCTCTTTGCTAGCTCATAATAAATCCTGTAACGATATAGTGTTCTTTTCTAACAAATTGGTGATTTATGTTAAATTATTAGATTGGCTTAAATTCGATAGGATCAAATAATTCATGTATATTTATTGGTTTAATTAATTTTGTGAATTAATTCAAGATAAACATGTTGAATTATTGAGATTATATTTATTTTCTATGGGATTATCCAGATATGACTATTTTGATCAGATAATTTTTCTATTGGGTTATTTAAATTAAAACTAAGGCTCTATCTAAAAAATCTTAGGTGAGAAATAAAAGATTCTCGGGGATTAGATTATTGCAAGTTTGGCAAGCTGATCTACTAGTTCAGCCTGCCAATGGAGTAAGTTCGGTAAGTCGATAGATAAGTTTGATTTGCCAATCTAACGATTATTTGATTACGTATTTCAGACATAATTTCCATCAAAAGCTTATCTAGATTTGAATTTTTAAGGCCTTATCTGATAATGATCAACCCCAGGTCTGACCTCTATAAATAGAGGATGAGTTTACTTTGTTATTTAGATCAGTTGAGAAGCTTAGAGTAAGTACTCTAGTGTGAGAAACTCTGAAACTCCTTAAGAGCTATTGTTTACAATCAAGAACCTTATCTCTAGGTCTTCACAATTGGTTGAAAGGAGAGTTGTCGAAGGAAGAGCTATACGACGTGTGCCCACACACACTTTGATCGTGGATAAAAAATAGCAAAGAAGACCAGTTGGTTGAGACTCTTTTGAAAAGTTCTTCTCTATACTGATTACGGGTGCTCTTTGGCATACGAAAGGTTAATAAGATCTTATTGATTTATGTATATAGCATGTCAAACTTGTGTTTTAGAAAATAATATAATTTAAAATTTTTTAAAATTCTATTGCATACTCGTTTTTCAACAACCGATATCAAAGCCATGGTTCTTATGCAAATTCACAAGTTTGTGATCATGCTATATATATATATATATATATAGATTATGTGATCTTATGCTTTCCTATACTTGAATTTAATTTTTAGAAAGTTAACACTCTAGGGTTTCTATATATTTTAATGTTATCAAGAGATTATATAGTAAATGTTTATTAATTAATTATGGTTGATTAACTTATTATTTAATTAATTAATTTATGTCGGTTATGGTTTCTTACAAGTTTGAATATGTCTCTAGATTTTTCATGTAATCAGATGGCAGTCTATCGTCACCATTTAGGAATTATTATTTTAATTTTAATTTTGTAAGAATTTTGTAATTAAATAATAATCAGAGAGAAGATGGATCTAGAAGATAGATGGCAGTAGTTCCATAATTTTTCTTGAGTTTTTAAAATTTTAATGTTTTTGAATTGTTGAAAATATGATTGAAAAACTACGAAAAAACTGTTTTCTAGAAAAACATGAATTCAGCTTGGTTGGCAAGCCAAACCACCAGGTTCGGCATGCCAATGATCGCAAACCGGTAGGCCAAACTTTCAATTCAGCAAGCCATCTACGGGGCAGGATTCTATTAGTTCTAGCAGTAGGCCGAACTCTCAAGTTTGACAGGCTGATGGGTTATGACTGGTAGGCCGATAACACAAATCGACAAGCCGATAAAAAGGTGAGAGTTTTTGAAAAAGGTGCATTTTTTGGCGTAGTTTTGATTAAATTTTTGAGACAATTCTGAAGAACGTGAAATTTTATTATGACCGAAAAAATCAAGCATTTGATCTAGCAGGATCGAAGACTACCACATGAAGAAGGATACAACTTGAAGATACAAGGATGAAGAATTGATAATATGTTTTCGTTAATCTTTTGTAATCTTTATTTTTCTTTTCTATTTTCTATATGGATGTTTATTATTATTTTGCTTGTGGCTTTGCATGTTGCTTTTCTTATCTGCATTATTATATGATTTGTCATGTATGTTGATAACATGCCATATAGAATAGAGAGTGACACTCATTAAAAAATTGTTCATGGATGTTAAAATAAAACCTTGGTTTTCAAAATATTAAGTGGGAGAAGGTTTTTGAAGAGAGGACATACGACCTCAATCGTTGGTCCATAAGTAGCACATAGTGGTTCCAACCCCCTAGGAATGGACTCATCATGTACTGGGTTGGGTCTTCAAAAGGATAAATTGTTTTAGCATGATTTATCATTGTACACCCCTAGGTGGCAATTATAAATTATGGATAAAATAGTTGAAATGATGGTTATACACTCAAGTTAATTTTATTGTTAACCTCCCCTATAAGCTCTGTCAATAAAATTAACGGCCAAAGAAATGATTGTTAATATAAGCTAGATCAAACGGGTCTTGGATGGCGTATATTAATCGGAGGGGATCCGTGTTCCTAATTGAATTTGACAAGTCTCCCCTGGTCAGCTTGTTGAATTTTGAGTTGGGAATTATAGTTGTAAGGCTATGATTTTTTCAAGGTTTTGACATATAAACACAATTGTATGTTTACTTGATTGTGTTATCTTACTAAACTGTTATGGAATGTTTGCTTATGTTTGGTATATGAATCTTTATTGGCGATTAAAATATCTAAAAATGTTTTATCTTTGATACTCGATAAAAACCAATTAACTGGTGAGAATTGTAATGATTGAAAAAGGAACCTGAATATCGTCCCTTGAACTTACCAAGAAATCCACCAATGAGCAAATCCAAGCATATGATTGCTGGAAAGATACTAATGATTAGGCTCGCTGTTATATCATGGCTAACATGAATAACATGCTGCAGGCTCAATATGAAGATTATGAGACTGCGAAGCAGATCATGAATAATCTTAAAGACATGTTTGGAGGCCAAGCTATAATAAAACAATAAGGGGCACTTCGGAAACTTTTTAACTGCAAACAAAAACCGCGGACTCCTGTGAAGGAGCATAGGATATTAGTCATGGGCTACCTTGTTAAGGCTTAAGCCCATGGAGCTGAAATTGATGCCAAGTCACAGATTACTATGATTTTTGAGACTTTGTCAAAAGAGTTCATCCCCTTTAAAGCTTCATACAGTTTGAGTAATACACAGGATGTGACTTTAATGGAGCTAATGAAGCAGTTACAAAAGTTTAAAAATCTTATCAAAGAAACTCCTGTGGCTGGCGAGGCCAACTTGGTGGCTACATCTGGTTCCAATCCTAATCCAAGGAATAGAAGGAAGCAAATGGCTAAGAACAGGAAGTCTTCTATTCCTACAAATGGCAAGAATAAGAAGAAAAGAAAGAAGAACCCAAAAAAGCTGAAGTGTTTTTACTGTGGGAAAGTTGGGCGCATTAAGAAGAATTGCAAGGACTTCCTTTCTCGAGGGGGTTCAAAGAAACAAAAAGTCTACTTCATGAGGACTTCAGGCTTCGGATGGGCGATGGATCCTTAGTGTTGGCTAAGGCAGTGGGAGACGTCCATCTTTCCTTTGATAATTATAGAATTTTTGTTTTACGAGATTGCTTTTATGTTCCTAAACTTAAAAGGAATTTAATATCTGTAACATGTTTATTTAAAGATTCTTATTCAATTTCTTTTAATAATCAAGTGATGATTTATAAAAATAAATCTTTATCTGTGATAGATGGATGCAAAGCAATCTATATTTTACCAAACCTAAAATAGGCATACTGCTTAACACTGATGTCAATGAAAGTAAGTTTAAAAGACCTAAGACTTCTCACTCTAATAAGACCTATCTTTGACATTTACGAATAGGTCATATTGGCCTGAATATGATTCAAAGGTTGGTAAATGATAGACCTTTAAGTCACTTAAAGGTGAAATCTACACCACAATGTGAATCTTGTTTAGAGGGCCAAATTACCAAAAGACCATTTGGGTCTAAGGGCAATAGGGCTGAAGGGGTTCTCGAACTTTTGCATAGTGATATTTATGGTCCTATTAATGTCCGGACACGAGGAAGGTATAATTATTTTGTTACTTTTATTGATGATTACTCAAGTATAGGTATGTCTACCTATACATCATAAAAGCAAAAT
This sequence comes from Artocarpus heterophyllus, assembly GCA_025403435.1. NCBI lineage: Eukaryota > Viridiplantae > Streptophyta > Magnoliopsida > Rosales > Moraceae > Artocarpus > Artocarpus heterophyllus. Next base: position 30,425,261 of record CM046330.1, on the reverse strand, counting down.
TTTTGACAAGTTTAGGGAGTTTCGAGCTGAAGCAAAAAAGCAATTAGGTAAACCCAAAAAGGTACTTCGATCCGATCGAGGTGGTGAATACCTCTCCGATGAGTTCTTAGAACACTTATTAAAGAATGGGATTTTATCCCATTTGATTGCTCTAGGCACTCCGCAATAGAATGGCATAGCAGAGAGAAGGAATAGGACTTTGTTGGACATGGTAGGTCCATGATGAGTTATTCGTCATTAACTTTATCCCTTTGGGGATATGCACTACAAACCACTTGTTATCCTTTGAATAATGTGCCTTTAATATCGGTTCCTAAAACTCCTCACGAGTTATGGACGGAGAAGTGGACATCCTTAAACCATATTCACATATGGAGATGTCTGGCTCATGTCCTATACAAGGAAGCGAATAAGTTAAAAGCATGTTTGGAAGTTTATGTGCTTGTAGGATATCCAAAAAGGACTAAAGGGGTTATTTCTATAACCTAAAGGAAAATAAAGTCATCATTTCAACGAATACAATTTTCTTTGAGGAAAGTTACATGAACGACTTTAAGCCTTGAAGTAAAGTGGTACTTAAGGAGTTGGTGAGTGATTCGATCACTCCAGGGGTTTCGGTAGAAACCAGCTTAATCAATGTAGAAAAACCAACCAAACAACAACCTAAGAGGCTTCATCATAGTGAGAGGATCGAGCGTCAACCTGAGAGGTATATATTCAATGGTGAGGCCTTCTTGGCTAAACCGGTTGAACATGATTGGGATCCTTACACTTATAAAGAGCCTATGGAGGACGTTGATTCAAAACTCTGGACAGAAGTCATGAACACTAAAATGAAGTCTATAGAGACTAATCAGGTCTGGGAACTTATGGATCTTCCCTAAGGGGTAAAACCCATAGGGTGTGAGTGGATCTATAAGAGGAAAGAGGAGCAAATGGGAAAGTTGAAACTTATAAGGCTAGACTAGTAGCTAAGGGATACACACAAAAGAAAGGAATCAATTACGAGGAAACCTTTTCGTCTATAGCCATGCTTAAGTCCATCCGCATTCTCTTGTCCATAGTCGTTGTTCTTGACTACAAGATTTAACAAATGGATGTCAAGACAGCTTTTCTGAATGGCTATCTTGATGAATCCATATATATGGTACAATCAGACGGGTTCAAAGCTAAGGGTCAAGAGGGTAAGGTTTGTAAGCTGCTAAAGTCAATTTATAGACTTAAGTAGGCTTTTTGTTCTTGTAACATAAGATTTGATCAGATGATCAAGACTTATATGTTTGAACAAAACGTGGACGAACCATGTATTTACAAACACATTGAGGATGGGAAGGTGGTTTTTCTACTGCTTTATGTAAATGACATGTTGTTGATTGGCAATGATATTAGGGCATTGTCATTAGTCAAATTATGGTTGACCAAGTAGTTTGACATGAAAGACTTGGTGAAGCTAATTATGTTCACAGTATCCAGATCTTTTGAGACAAGAAGAACAAAATGATAGCTTTATCCTAAGTAGCCTATATACACAAAATTCTCAAGAGGTATACAATGTAGAATTCCAAGAGAGGTAGGCAACCATCTAGGTCTAAAATTACTCTTTCTAAAAAAGACTCATCAAAGTCTGGTAAAGAAAAAGAATACATGAAGAATATGACTTATACTTCGGCAATAGGTAGTCTCATGTATGCTATGCTTTGCACATGATTGGACATTTGTTATGTAGTCGAGATAGTAAGTCGATTTCAGTCGGATCCATGACCAAACCACTGGGTTATGGTCAAGTATATTTTCAAGGACCTGAAAAGGACTAGAGAGCATATGCTTGTGTATTCAGGTAAGGATTTAACACTCCTGGGATACAATGATTTAGATTTCCAATCCTGTCTGGATTCGAGAAGATCGACTTTTGGTTTTGTTTTACTCTAGGCAGTGGTGCCATTGTTTGGAGAAGTGTCAAGTAAGATTGCACTTTGGACTCAACAATGGAAGCCAAGTATGTGGCGACTAGTGATGCTTTAAAAGAAGCAATGTGGCTGCATAAGTTCCTTAAGGATCTTGAGGTAGTTCCTAGTATGGATAAGATTGTACTGTTATATTGTGATAACACCACAATGATAGCTAATGTCAAGGAACCAAGATTTTATAAGAAAAGTAAGCATATTCATCGGAAGCATCATGTGATAAAGGACTTCATTGAGGACAAGCATGTTGTAGTATGCAAAATCGCATCTAAGAACAACTTAGCTAATCCATTCATGAAGACACTAACCATGAGGGTTTTTGAGAGGCATATGAAAGCTATGGGTATGAGAGATGTGTCACATTTACTCACTTAGTGCAAGTGAGAGATTGTTAGACATGATATCTTAAGGAGTAAAATGTTATAATATGTTTTTAGAGACATTTTATCAATAAAGAGTTTATTTATTGTTCATATACCAAATGTTGTCCTCTTTACGTTCATTTCTGTTGAATGTATGATAAGCAAACAAATTCTGAGATAGTCAGTCTAAACCTTTAAGAATCAAGCATATGATGGACAGATTATGCGAAAGACATAATTCTAAAGGTGATGGTTTAAATCATAAAATTCACAATTGAGAGAATAAAGTTGGGCACTTTATTCATGCTAAGATTGTTATGTTGTCTACATCCCTAACGGGAGATGGCTTGTCTTAGTCATCGAAGTGGGACTCTGCGAGTAGAAACATTAGTACATTGTCATAGGTGACGATGTATTAGATCGGCACATAAAGTTGAATTAATTTGGATTAATAATTCCATCTCCTAAAATGACTAATGGGCCTGTTATCTTGACTTATGTCTTTTGATGTATCAAAGGGTGACATCCTAACTTTATGATGGTAAGCATACCGATAGATTGGAGACATGACTCTTGATAGCGTATGCTTGTTATTCATAGATATGGAGTCCATAGTTCTTTTTGTAGAGTTAATAACATTCTCTTATATGTGTTATCATATGACTGGAAGACTAGAGTGCTCAACCATTTAGATGAGTAGGTGTAACAGAATGGTATATTGTCTTTCGATGGTAAGTTTTCCAATGGTGAAATAACAGAATGTAAGATAAAAATAATCAAGAAGGTAAGACGGAATTTATCCTTAAGTCAATTGTGAATATCCTATGGGGATATAACACATTATGATATGTTATGGACACTTAGCTTATTTAGAGCTTTATAATTTTATATAGTTCGAGAGTGCAGCTCTAAGCTTTTAGTGGAGTAGCATTAGATTTGATAATTATAAAATATAGGTATGGGATATTATATTTTATACTTATCGGAGCTTGAACAATATAGGTCCATCGGGTCCTTTTTTACTAGCTCATAATAAATCCTATAATGATACAGCATGTTTTTCCAACAAATTGGTGACTTATGTTAAATTATTAGATTGCCTAAAATTCGATAGGATCAGATAATTCATGTCTGTTTATCAGTTGAATTAATTTTGTGAATTAATTCAAGATAAAGTTGTTGAATTATTGAGATAATATTTATTTCCTATGAGATTATCCAAATATGACTGTTTTGATCAGATAACTTCTCTATTAGGTTATTTGAATTAAACCTAAGACTCTATCTAAAGAATCTCAGGTGGAAAATAAAAGATTCTCAAGGATCAGATTATCACAAGTTTGGTAGGCTAATTGTTAACTTCAAACTGTCGATATAACAATTATTTGATTACACGTTTCAGATGCGATTTTCATCAAAAGCTAATCTAGATTTAAATTTTTGGGGCCTTATCTGATAATGATTAACCCCAAGTCTAACCTCTATAAATAGGGGTGATTTTTCTTAGTTATTTAGATTAATTGAGAAGTTTAGAATGGGTACTCTAGTGTGAGAAACTCTAAAACTTCCTGAAAGCTATTGTTCACAATCAAGAACCTTAGCTCTAGGTCTTCTCAATTGGTTAGAAGGATAGTCATTGTAGGAAGAGCTATACGACGTGTGCCCACACACACTCCGATCATGGATAGAGGGTAGCGAAGAAGACTAGTTTGTTCAGGCTCTTCTAAAACGTTCTTCTCTTCACTGATTACGAGTGCTCTTCGACATACGAAAGATTAGTAAAATCTGATTAATTCATGTATATAGCATGTCAAACTTATGTTTTGAAAAATGCTCTGAATTAAAATTTTTTAAAATTCTGGTATGTACTCATTTTCCAACACAAATGTTGTCCTTTTTATATTTATTTATGTTGAATGTATGATAAGCAAACAAAGTCTTAAACTGTCAATCTAAACCTTTTAATTCATGTGCATGATGGACAGATTGTACAGAAGACATAAATCTTAAGTTGATGGTCTAAATATAAAAGATCCGTAATCGAGAGAATAAAGTTGGGCGCTTTATTAATATTAAGATTGTTATGTTATCTACATCCCTAATGAGAAATGACTTGTTTTGGTCATCGGAGTTAGACTCCACAAGTAGAAACATTGGTATATTGTTATTGGTGATAATATATTGGATCGGCAGTAGAGATAAATTGATTTGATTAATAATTCTGTTTGAATAAATTAATTCACTTTAGACAATTATATGTGTTACATCTTAATCCAAAAATGAATCAATGAGTCTATAGTCTTGACTTTGTTTTTGATGTACCAAAAGATGACATCCTGAATTATATGAAAGTATGTAGGCCGGTATGTTAGAAATATGATTCTTGATTAATGCAGACTCGTTATTTATAGATATGGAATCCATAGCTCTTTGGTAGAGTTAATGATACTCTCTTGTAGGCATTATTCTGTATTTAGAAACTAGAGCGCTCAATCATTTGGATACATATGTGTAACCAAATGGTATATTATTTGTATTGGTTATGAATATTAGGCATTTCAATGTGAGATAATAGAATATAAGATAAATATAATCAAGAAGGTAAAATAGAATTTATCCTTAAGCCAATTATGAATATCCTATAGGGGTGCTACACATTAGATATGTCATGGATAATAAACTTTTTAGAGTTTTGTAATTTATATATAGTTCAAGATTGCAACTTAAAGCTTTAGTAGAATAGCTTAGAGTTGATAATTATAAATATACGTTTCAGGGATATCTTATTTTATAATTATAGGAGCTTGATCTATATATATCCATTGGGCCCCTTTTGCTAGCTTATAATATTTCCTGCAATGATATGGCATGTTTTTTTTACATATTTGTAACTAACTTAACTTATGTTATCTATTATATTGGCTAAAATTCTGATTGATTGGATTTAATAATTCGTGCTAGTTTATTAGTTAAATTAATTTTATGAATTAATTCAAAATAAACATGTTGGATTATTTGAAATAGATTTTATTTGTATGGGATTATTTGTATGTGACTGTTTTAGATAATTTCTTTATTCGGTTATTTGAATTAAAATTAAAACTTTATAAAAGATACTCCAGCCAAATAAGGTAGACTTTATCGAATGGTTCAAATCAAGTGAATTAGATAACTCTCAGAAGCTGAAGAACGCATCTGCAAGGTCAGCATTGACCACATGGTCGACCACTATATACAAGGTGCAGTTGACCACGCCTGCTTTTTTTTAGAAAATGTGTTTTTATGTGTTTTCACCTCAGGATTTGGGTCTAATTCAAATTTTGAGGCCATATTTGATAAGGACTAGCCCTAATCTGACCACTATATTTAAAAAAAAAAAAAAACAACAACAACAACAATTTTCTATTGTTTCTTAGATCACTTGATAGATTTAGAAAATAATATTTTGTTGGAAAGACTTTGAAACTCTCATAGAAGTATTGTTTAGCACCCCAAACCTTAGCTTTTGATTTTCTCAAGTGGTTGGAAGAAGAGGTTACCTGAGGAAAGACTGAACGACATACAACCACCCACATTCTAATCGTGGAAAGAAAATAGCAAGGAAGTCTAGTTGAGGCTCTTCTAGTAAATTTCTCTCGTAGCAAATCTTATAGTTTTTCAGTCTAGTAAGAGGTACGAAGGTTCTTTTATATATTTATATACATAACATATCTAACTTGTTTTTTGGAAAAACATTTTAACTAAAATTTTTTAAAATCCGCTACGTAATCATTTTCCAACAGTCCCATTAGTGTTTAAGCTAGGGGAGGATATGAATACTTTATCACTTTCATTGATGATTATTCACAATATAGTTATGTGAACCTAATGGGACATAAGTATGAAGCCTTTGATAAATTCAAAGAGTATCGGGCTAAAGTCTAAAAAAATTAGAAAAACACATAAAAACAACTTTGATTTGATCGGGGTAGTGAATACCTCTTTGGAACATTTAAGGACTACTTATCTGAAAATGGGATTTTGTCCTAATTATCAACACAAGGGTTTTCCTAGCAAAACGATGTAGCAAAAAGAAGAAGCTAGACATTGTTGGACATGACTAATTGGATGCTTAGTTGTTCGACCCTACCAACCTACTTTTAGGGCTTAGCTTTAAAGACAGCAGCATATTTATTGAACTTGATACCATACAAGCCAATCCCCAAGACACCTCTAGAATTATGAAATGGTCGCAAACCTAGTTTAAGACACATACACATATAGGCTTGTCTAGCATATGTGCATAAAAGGATGACTGATAAGATGGAACCACATTATAAGGTATGTATTTTTATGGGCTATCCTAAAGGGACTAGGGGTGGCTTACTTTATAGTTCTATAGATAAAAAAAGTTTTTGTGGAAATATATGCAACTTAATTAGAGGACTATATGAAGAACTATAAGTCTTGAAGCAAGATAGTTCTTGAAGATTTATCCTAAGATACATTGAGTCCATAAATTCATCAACACCTATAACAAATTGATGATTTGGGTGGTGAAAGGATCAGTAAAGAAAGAAAAAGGTCCGACCCTAATCGTCAGCTAGTATTAAAGCCTCATCATAGTAGCAAAGTTATTAAAACTCCAAATCAATATCTGTTGTACCTAGGTGAAGCCTTTCAGGCTATTTGATCTAAGAATGATCTGGATCCCACTAGTTACAATAAAGCGAAGAATCATATAGATGCTATGGAATGGCAAAAAGTCATGAACCGAGAAATGGAATCCATGTATTCTAATGAACTCTAGGATCATGTAGAAGCACTTGAAGGGATAAAACCAATAGCATGCAAATGGATTTACAAGAAAAAGAGAGGAGTAGAAGGGAAGGTTAAAACTTTCAAAGCCAAATTAGTTGCTAAATTCTATGCTCAGAAAAAGGGTACAGACTATGAGAAGACTTTCTTTCCTGTGACTATGCTTACGTCTGTGAGGATTCTCTTAGCCATTGCTACATATCTCGATTATGAGATATGACAAATGGATGTCAAGGCAGCTTTTCTTAATAGCTACCTTGAAAAAGACATCTATATGTAACAACCGAAAAGGTTCATGATTGAAGGCCAAGAACATAAGGTTGTAAACTCAAGAGATCTATTTATGGATTAAAACTTTTATGGTCATGGAACCTTAGGTTTAACCAAGCAGTCAAATCTTGTAGTTTTGATCATAGCATGGATGAGCCATGTGTTTATAAAAAGGTACAGGGTAGGGCTATTGCTTTCTTAGTTCTTTATGTTGATGATATACTTCTTGTTGAAAACAATGTGGGAGTGTTATCATCTATAAAAATTGGTTCACAAAACAATTTGATATAAAGAATCTAGAAGAAGTTAGTTATATCTTCGGGATCAAGCTTTTTCGAGATCGCAAGAATAAAGTTCTAGCATTATCCCAAGCTACTTATATAGACAAAATTTTGGTAAATTTTAACATGGATAAGTCCAAGAAAAGTTTATTGCCTTTTAGAATGGAATTCATCTTTCAAATGACTAGTCTCCCAAAACCCCTAAGGAAGTAGAGAAAATGAGACATGTTACTTATGCCTTGGTTGTTGAAATCTCATGTATGTCATGTTATGTGCTAGGCCAGGTATTTGTTTTGCAGTAGGCATGGTTTGTAGATATCAATTAGATCCAGGACCTAAGCATTGAATTGTAGTCAAGCATATACTTAGGTATTTAAGAAGAACAAAAGATTATATGCTTATGTATTCCAATGATAACTTAGCTCCACTAGGCTACATTGATTCTGATTTCCAATCAGATAAAGTTTTCAAAAAGTCCATCTCTAGATATGTGATAACACTTAATGGTGGAGCCATCAGTTGAAGGAGTGTGAAACAATGTATTGCAGACTCTATAATAGAAGCTGAATATGTAGCTACTTCTGAAGCTGCAAAGGAAGCTGTATGGCTCAAAAAGCTCCTTGAAGAACTTGAAGTGGTACCTAGTGAAAAACAACCAATCATCATGTACTATGATAACAGTAGGGCTGTGGCATAGTCAAAGGAACCAAGGCACCATAAAAGGCAAAAGCACATTGAGAGGAAGTTTTGATTCGAGAGATAGTACAACATTGAGATGTGTAGGTCACCAAGATTGCATCTATAGAGAATCTGGCAAATCCACTCACCAAGTCTCTACCTTAGAGAGTTTTTGACTCTCACCTTGAAGGGATGGGAATTCGCCAGATGCAGCACTTGCCTTAAAAAGCAAGTGGGAGATTGTTAGGAATGTGTTAATTTTAAAGCATGTTTCTTGTATGACATTTTTTGTTGATTAATTAAATAAATTGATGATTTAGTCATTCCGTATCTATTTATTTGAATAAATCATGGCTCTTAATTATGTTATTTAATTTATAAGATTTTCATATTCAAATGCATGTTCACAACTATAAATAAAATTGGGTAATTTATTTATGATAGTTGTAGTGAAGGTCATAAATAATTGATTTGAGTAATCATTTGTGAGTTGCTGGTACTTAGTGGAGTATCCAACAGATCATAAATAAGATTAATTTTAGTGATCGTTTTAATTAAATCTTATAGGCACTAAATATGTTAATGCTTTTAACCCTGAGTTTATTGTAAGAATCATATGCTTAGAATTAGCATTTCTTGAATTGCTCTGGAGTGAGAATATTCAATAATATAATACCTTTGTAATTTAAAAATGTGATTCTTTGTTTAATAGTTAATCAGTATAACAATATTGTTATTTTGTGGCTCCCGTAGGAGGTAATAATTTCCCCTTAAGTTGTCAAAGTAGTTGATCACTTGAATCTTTGGCCAAAGTATTCCCATTAGGAAATGAACTTGATAATATTATGGTGATCAATAAAGTGACTAGCAGATTTAAGGTAAAGATGTAATTTAATTGGGCAAACAGTCATACCAACTAAATTATAGAAATTAAACAAAGGAGCATCATATGTGATTAGTGTGTCATGGGTTACATTGTGTGTGTAAAAAAAAGTTTATATTGTTATAAGTTGTTTATATTATTTGGAGTGCAATTCCATGCCTATAGGGATAATGACTTTGAATTAATATTTAATTCACTATATCAAATCAAAGTGGTGATATTGGATTGAATTAAATATTAGGAACTAAAAAATACAAGCCCATAAGATCCATACAGTAGTTTAAACTGGCAATTATATAGATTTATTGAGAATAAAGAATTATGAACTTTATGTATTATTTCAGACCCTATTAGATGGATTACGTCTAGACCCAATATGCCATCTCTAAGTCTAAACCACCAAAGGAGGCTCGGGGGATCACCACAAGAAGAAGTGCCGGTCAAAGGAGAGTAATATAAGTTTCAAAAATGACATCTACCAAGCATGGTGGCCGAATAGCCGAGGTAAGTTTCTTGAGGAATAGCACCAAATATACCCCCAACAACTAATATTTTCTTTCTCAATTTACAATGACGATTGGGCCCGTACATCAAAATTTCTTAGGCCAAATCAAGTGTATTCCTTATCACAATTTAATTATACAAGTAACATCTGAAATCTCAAATTTTCAATTCAAACAATATTAAGACCTTGTTTAGTAGTGTTTTCAAAATAGATAAAAATAATTTTATTTTAAAAATTAAAAATTTTTAAAAAATTATACTAAAATTAATTTTAAAATTTTTACCTCAAAAAACGTACAAAAATATTTTCAAAAACTTTTAAAATAATACCAAATGGGGCCTAAGTTTCTAAAAAAGTAGGATTTCAGGCTTCTTTCTTTCATGGCCTGTTGGGCAGCAATCATTAAATTCATTTTCCAAGTGCAAAAGCCTATGTTTGTATCAAGACCAAGCACATTGACGATTCCATCATTCAACTATTTCACCAAGAAAATTAGCTTTCACCAATGAAAGCAACAAAAGGTAATAGCAGAACGGGTTTTGGCAATTTGGCATCCTGCTTTGGTGAAGGGGATGCGAAGCTATGGAAGGTTAATCGGCTTCTACAATATACCGTTGTACACATTTCTATGTCAAGAGAACCTGCTTTAACTTTTTCACCAAGAAAATTAACATTTGAAGCCAACGTTGTGAGAACTAATGATTCATGTTTCTCTGCAGTACCGACAGAATTCCTGTGTTCGGAAGAAAATTTCCAAAGGGAAAGGAAACAAGTTCTTAAACCAGTCATAGTCGAGCAGACAGCAAATGCCCAAGATTGATGCTACAACCTAAAAACAAATTCCATGAAAAGTTAGTTAATAGAGTAGCCAAGTAAAAGTTTGAAGAATCAAGTTTGTGGCTTACGTGAACAGTTGTGCGCGGTTGCGTGAGAGTTCAGGCCTTTTGATAGGAGAGAGAATCAAGTTCCTCAAAGTCATTGAGGGGTTGCCAGATCCAGTTCCAAAGACAGAATGAACACCAACTCTTCTGTTCCCAGCATCAACTGGAAGAGCAGCTTGTTTTGCTGGTGAGCCAACAGAGATGTCGAAGGGACCACCAGAGTTTGAACTGTTCTGTCGTGCTGTCCATATATCGTCTCTGGGCCCTGGAGTGTCCGGAGTAAAAACCCGCCAATCTGCAACAAATAAGTTAATTGGTTTTGGAATATTTAAGCAAATATAAATTCTTCCATTTAGTGCCAGCTCTGATAAGTCCACTTATACACTTTCAAATACTTGCACAATTTTAAGTACATTGTGAAGTAAATTTCAAGACTTGACAACTAGTCATTGCTTAGAATGTGGTGTGAAACTAGGAAAGGATTACCTTTTCTAAAAGCTGGTCTGTTATTAGCAACACCAGTTGGGTTGGAGAATAAATCAGGCTCATTCCTTGAATAAAAGTTGCTTGTTGGTTGTATGGCAGATCTTTTCATCGTTTCATGCTCACTTCTTAATTGATCATACACTTCATCTAATTTTCTCTTCTGTCTGATAAAGGAAGAGTTTAGTATTAAAACCTCGGACCTAATAATGGGACTGTAGTTGAGTTACAGGATACGTTAACAAAAGCTTTCAGTAAAGTGTTAACAATGCACAATGAAGGGAAAACAAACACCTGGATTTTTCTGCAAACTTTTCCTGGAGCTCCTGCTTGTCTTTGGATAAGTTTTCGTTTTCTTGTTCCATCATTTGGCACCTTTTAGCCAGTTTCTGGTATGCATTATGAACCTGCTCCAGTTTTTCCGCAAACTTTTCCTGCATTGCTTCACATTTCTGCCGGCACTGAGCTACTATTCGGTTCATCTTGTACTGCATTTCCAATTCTCTCTGTCCAATATAAAACATCACGCTTCTGTATGCAGCCTTCATCACTAGGATTGGTCAAGGAAAGCTACGTGGACCTATGTCCTCTAACCAAACTCAACCTTACACAAGCAACACAACACACCTCATTTGGTTTAATTACTCCACAAAAGGACAAATTGAAAAGTAACGCCCCACATATTTGTTCCTGTGTCCTGTCAAAGTTCTACAGTAGTTTGTAACTTACTACTATTAGACTACAGTACAAAGGAAAAAGGATACATATCTGAGGTGATACTCCAGCCATAACCATCTGCAACCAACAACACATTGAAAAAATCAGCATCAACGAAACTTACCAGGTAAAGAAGCTAAAGTAGCAGAAAAAACCAGTTTCTGGAGAAGGGGACCGAGTTTAGGGCAAGTAATAAAAATATCCAATCAAATACATTTAATTTTCAAAACTGCTTACGTTTATCCATTCATCATTTGGATTGACATCCACAGGTTTCATATGACTGTCAAGTAGAAAGCAAGAATAAGTAAGGTATAAGAGGAATGTAGAATGCTGCTTGGAAGTAAGAAACAAATCTAGTGTATAAAACAACTCTATCTCAGCATCCACGTAACATTTTAATGATAGATTCATATTGCAGCTTTCAATTTTGTCTCTTGAAAAGTATTGCTAAAGTCACTGAAGGAAAATAGTTTCACAGGCTCTTAAAGCCAAGAACTTTTCATAATGTGTATCAATTACATTCTTAATCATCATCTATGCTTAGCACCCATGCACATCTAAGAATCCACAAGTTGAAGAATACAGACTTAAAACAGTTAAACAAAAGAAAACAAGAACAATTTAAAGCATCACCTTTACACGTTTCTACCTCTAAGAGAGCACTTGATCCTTCTTTACAAGTCACTTACCTCTTAGAGAGCACTTGATCACAAATAGGACAGGTTCCATCGCTGCTAAGAATCTTGCTGGCATCTTCGGTGCCTTTTATATGTGAAGGAACTTTTTAACAAAAAAAAAAAAACAATGACCCCAGTTTTCAGACAGAAAATAATTAACCTATACAACTGCAAAGGCACAGTATTCCTATGGATCTGGATACATAGAACATGACCACAAGTTGTGGAAATGGCTCGGCCTTCCAGTTCTCGCCAGCATGCGTTGCATCTCATTTCAGACTTCATAGACAATCAAAAACATATCTGGAGAATTTCACACGTGAAAGTCAAAATATTTCTGAAAACAATATAGCTTCCCCAAAGAGATCAGTGACGTTTGTGGCAAACAGAAGAAAGACAAACACAGCTCGTTTGAACTAAAATAATTGCAAGCTTGTGGGCCAATATGACTTCAATCATGAAATATGAGTACCATTCCATGTAGGCAACTAATTAGAAGATATATTGTTTGGAAGGGGTTTATTTAAATACAAGCATATCAGGTTGGAAATGTGCATCAGTTTGAAAAGGATTTCCCAGTTAAAACAGAAGAATATTCGTCCAACCTTTATTGGAGTAAATCCCAGGCAACCAGACGCCATAAAATTGAGATGAAGGCGATCTCCCCAAACTTCCGCCATAAATTTTAAATTCCTTTCTTAACATTCTTTAAGATGACTAGTGTTGCAGTTTAAATTAGAATTGAAAAATTCAAGCCACCAAAATTTTGATTGACTGAAACCAGTAAAGAATAAAATTTGTGGAGAAGCCGTATGTTTTACGAATTCCCAAGTCAGGAAAAACAAGTTTCAGGATAGGTACTTTTGGTCGCAGCTTCACTTATGGAATTTCAAACCCAGAGATACTGATTTGGTAGAATTTAGCCTAAGACATTAAATTAAAACCTTTCACATAACGTAGTCATTTTGGCCCTAACCGCATATTTTACCATTATTCAAACATATCTCGTAACTTTTAGACTTCACAAAAAAAAAATTAACTTGGAACCTTGTGTTCTCCTCCACTTGAAACGTCAGACCAATGCCAAAACAATCTTTGTCAATCATGGAACATATGAGAATTGAGTACACAACCAGACACTGACAAATTGACAATTCATTTAAATCACCCAACGCCTGTTTTCACAACGTAATTGCTGTTAAGCTTTTTCAACATTCCATTTCTCTGAATGAGTTCTTGTCAGAAGATTCATATTTTATAAATGAGATTCGTAAAGTATAAAGTTTTGCTATGGAAAATCCACTATGTTTTCTAAACTACGTAAAAACAAAATAATTCAAGCTCTTTGATGACATACCTTAAAACAGAAAGAAAGTAAAGTCCCAACTCAGTAAAACATCTATTTTAGCTCATTTTAGCGATCATCGTCATCTTTTAAGATCTCAAACAACAAACAATCCGTGCTTCAGAATTTAAATTCCTCAATCTTCTTATACTTTCCCAGCAAGCAAACGTAGATATTTAATGTTATATGCATGTGATTACCTGAAACTGGAATATTCCAATCTTCTCGCCCAAACTTTCAATCCAATATCTGAAAATTAAGAAAAAAAAAAAAAAAATCGAAGGCCAGAAAAATGAAAATTAGAGTGAAATCCAAAGCGAAAAAGGAAATTTAAAGGTCGTGATTTTTCCCTTACCGCTTTCAATCTCTATCAATTGCGGAGGAAAGCTCGGAAAATAACGAAAAGGTATGCCCTAGCGGAGATGACGATTCTCAGATTGTGCTCCGACTACGAAAATGAAATTCTCATATTGCATAAATTCAATATAAAACCAAGAAAATGGATCGAAATCACACAACTGAATCCAAACCGAAGTTAACAAAAATCTAATCCTCCCAAGAAATTAAAGAAAAAAGAACGAAATTTTTGGAAAAAAAATTACAGCGAAATCATAGAAGAAACTTGACGAATCTATGGCGCCTCCAGAGTTAGAAGTTGCGGAATCCAACGCAAGAGAAGGCGAAGAGAAGAGAGAAGCTCGCGATGACTGAAGGAAATCTAGGGCTTGAGAATGGAATCAGCGGGAAAAGTTCTCGTTCTCTCTTTGGAAGATGAAAAAAAGTCGGAGGTCGGAAATCGGAAAATCTTTTAAATTCAAATCAGTGATGGCGCTAAAAATGAAAGAGGAGATACACGGGTGTGAGCTGCACAAAACCGCTTTTTAGCTCTACCTAAAAAAAAAAAAAAAACAAACAAACAAACAAACTCACGTGAGAATCCGCGATTGAAATCCTCTATACCTTTTAAGACCTTTTAAGGCTCGTTAGTTATTAGAGTTTAATTACAAATAATTTTAAAATTCATGGCTTAACTTGTCAAGATTAAAAATTTATAATGTATTATGTAAAAATTATATAGTTTAAGGTACAACAATACAATTTACTCAAGAAAAAAATTATAATACATGATCAAATTATTATTATAAAATTGAAATTTAACGCAATATTTAGTATATCTTTAAAATTTCCTTAATAAAATAGTAATTATTTTAATAATATCATATTATTATACTATATAATTAAATATCAATTATTTTGATAATATCATTTTAGAACATTTGTAAAAAATTTACGAATTAGAGTCATATTTTAATTTAATAAACATAATTGGGTCACTTGTCTCGTTAACTTTCAACTAAGAAGTCAAATGGACTAAAGACAATTTGGGAGGATGAGTGAAATAGAAATTTTAAAAGTATAAATTAAATATAGAGAAAATTACACAATATGTGACCATTTTAACAAATTTAATTTTCTACGCCATAAACTATAAAACATAATAAAAATACATGCCACAAATTTTGACCACCTTAAGGAAAAAAACTCCATCTTTCTCACATTTTCCCCTCTTTTACTCTTTCTCTTCCTATCACACCCTCTTCCCTTGTCACTCTCATATGTCCCGCTCTCTCCTCCATTTCTTTTTCTCTTCTTTTTCTTCATTTTTGGGGCCATCGTAGATCCAACTAGTAGGTTCTACTTCGACACCAACACCTTCCACAACCTCAAACCTCAAGCCCTTCTCCCTCCCAAAATGATGTCGTTTTTCGTCGCTGACTACGTCCTCTCTACCTTCGTGCCTCCCCTCCTCATCCTTCCACTACCAACGCCGCCATCGACCATCAAATCCTCTAACTAAACTTCACCTGCCGCGTCGAAACCCTAGCCATCTCTCTTCAAAACGCCATCAGAATTTCCGTTAGCAACTCTGCCTTCATCCTCTCCCGAAATTTGATCCACATTTTGATCCTCTACTACTCCTTGCTCTCCCTTGGGGCCAAAATTTTGCCTTCCAATCCTACGTGCTTGGATTATGAGATTCCTACAAAATCCAGTTATGCAAGCCCATCATCGCGTTTGCCACCTTGAACAGTGCGCCAAAAATCTTCTCTCTTTGACACTATTGTTTCGAACTCCAACCCATCATCAAGAAGGGAGGCTGTTTGTCCTAAGTCAAGGAATTTGCCCATGGAAGAATAGTGATAGAGGAGATTCAAAGAAAGAGATCTAACATTCGATCCCAAGATCTGCAACGGCAAGATTCTTTCATCGTTGTCAAATCATCGAAGTTTATTGCAGTTGTTGTTGTTGTTGTTAGCCTTTTTTTTTCTTTCCTTTTTTTTATTTTTTTGTTATGCAGTGGCCATTAGAGATGTCATCGATAAACTAGGGCCAAGACAACAAACGGTGAGGAGAGAGAGAGGAAAGAATGAAAGAAAGGAGAAAAAATGATTCGGTAAGACACAAAATGTGTGTCGACGAGACACAAAATATCCTAGTAAAACATGAAACATATCCCAATGGGACATGAAAAATGTCCTAGTGGGACATAAATATCTTGGTATGACATGGAACATGTATTGGTCGGACATGAAACATGTACCAGCAAGTTTATAGCATTAAAATTTTTACATTTTATGGCTGATAAAAAATGAGTCTCAAAAGTTGCATTTATGAAAATACCTTTAAAATTAATAACAGATATTTAAAACAAGTTTTGTAAACAAAAAATTTAAATAAATCAGATATTGTATTATGACTAAAGTGCCAAAAATACTCCTTAACAACCAAATTATACAAAAAAGAAAAAAAAACTGATCTCTGTTGTCATGCCTAGCCACTGCATGTCCAAGGACACTGCCACCACAAATTGACTCATCATACTCCGATCTACAAAATCTTAACAACATCGAGCTCAATTATCATCGCAAACCACTCAGTTCATTGTCGATCTCTCTGTTTTTTACAACTATCATCTGGGTGTTGTCGATTACATTCATCGCATTAGATATTGTTATTGAGGTTATTTTTTGCTTTTTAATTACTTTACAATAATGATTTGTTCAAATATGCTATTTACTTCACTTTTTAAAAAACTTATGTTATAATTTACTATAGTTTCTAAAATATAACATTTAATAAATAACCATAATTTTCAAAGGTTTGAGCAGTAGCAAAATTTTAAAAAATTACACTAGATGACTAAATTAATGTTGTGAAATTGAAATTCAACATAATTTTCAAATTTTTTTTAAAAATAACCATAATCACCTAATAATTATCATAAGAATATCACAGTTTATACTGAATAATTATATAATAATTATGTGAAATATTAGTTTAGGTCATATGTAGAATTTTTACAAGTTAACGCTGCATTTTAATTCAACAAACATAATTTTATCATTTGTCTCATTATTTTTTAAAATATTATAAGAATAAGAAAAAATAATATCATTAAATAATTACCAATTACTATATAATTATATAGTATAAAGTGTAATATCATTGTGATAATTATTATGTTTTTTTTTGTTATTTGAAAATTTTGCTAAATTTCAATTAAAGATATGAATTTTTATCATATCGTGTAGTTATCTCAAGTTACTAGTATAAACGAAATGTTAGATGATGGCCAGGCAAACCGTCATCTAATGTATCGTTGTAATATGTGGTACACATTCGACGATGGTTGAAAGCCATCATCTAATGTCCTTATTCTTGCAAGTGGAATAATATTAGACGAAGGTTTCCTAAAGGAATCATGATTTTAATGAAGCTTTGCTATTTTATATTAGATCAATGAAACATCATCTAATGTCTTACCCTAGACAAAATATGACTAGTTTTATTTCCTTTGCCCACGGGTGGCCTTCCTGTATTCAATGTGTTCTAATTGGACTCACAATTCACCGATGACATAAATTACCAATAATTTATAAAATTTAAATATAACAAAATCTAATAATAACAAAATATAGGAATTCAATTAAAGGTATAGTTTACATGCTTATGTATTGTTGTATATATTCTCTCCATTCATCCATCACTTCACTCATGTGCTCATTACTATAAAATTCTTAGCTTGTGATGGCTTGTGGACTCCCATTCATTATATTTCTCATATACCTTAGCTCAATCTATGAGATATTTTGAAAATCCTCTCATTTGTGATTCTTGATCGCTAGCAAAGATTCCAAGATTGTTTAAGAAATCGACAATGGCTTTTATGGCGTTGCCTTTTTTTTTTTCAATCAAATCTTTTAAGTGGGAGGAGACCACTATTTATCAATATGTATATTTATATCATATATTATAACTATAACACCTCAACCTCTCATGGGCCTACCTGACGGGACCTTAGCATAGTTGAATCTTATACTCATTATTATACATACTATCTCCTCTAGGCACCTAGTGGTCCTCAGGGATTTCTATCACGTCCCTCAACACTTGAACCCAAGACCTCCCTGTTAGATTAGAAGTCCTAATGATTAAATAATGTAATAAGTTTTTAAAGAAATTTAATCAATAAAGAGTTTGTTTATTCTCATATTTCAAATATTGTCCTCTTTATGTTCATTTTCTATTGAATATATGATAAGCAAACAAAAGTTTGAGACTATCAATCTAAACTTTTAAGATCGTGCATGTGATGGACAGATTATATGGAAGACATGAATCTTAAAGGTAATAGTTTAAATGATTAGGGGTGAACAACGGACGATTTGGCGGTTTTTGGGTGGGTACAGGTCAGTTGTTTTAAATGGTGGGTTGGCGATTAACCAACCCACAAACCGCCCATGGAATGACGGGCGGTTTTGGTTTAGGGGCGGGCGGGTGGGGTAGGTTGGGTCTATTAATGTACAATATAATTTTTTGAGCTCTTTTTTATTAAAAAAAGTGAAGAAAATTTGTAAAAAAATATAAGATGATAATGTATGACGCATTCTCAATAACAACCAAGTTTGACGCCTAAAGACAATGATCATATTCGCAACAAATTAAGAAATATAATCATTCATTGTAACAAAGAACATCAACTACAGATGAAGTGATGAACAAAGTCAAGAATTTTTGTTCTTCCATAAAACCTGTTCATTGGGTTTGAAAATAACAGGATACTATAGATGAAATGATGAACAAAGTCAAGTGTTCTTTTTCTTTTTAAGGAGTAAGGAGTGGGGGAGGTTTAGATTAGGATTTTTTTTTTTTTTTTAAGAAATAGGTGGGCGGGTTCGGGTTGAACCTGCCCCCTAAAATTTAAAACCGTACCTACCCGCCAACATATATAGGCGGACGGGTTGAACCAACAGAGTCTTTTTTTTCGAGCAGGCGGAGCCCGGGCACGGACGGCGGGCTATTGTGGGGCGGTTTTTGTGCACCCCTATAAATGATAAGGTCCATAATTAAGGGAATAAAGTTAGGTGCTTTATTCATATTAAGATTGTTATGTTGTCTACATCCCTAACATGAGATGACTTGTCTTAGTCATCGGAGTGGGACTCTGCGAGTAGAAACATTGGTATATTTGTTGGAAACAAAGTACGCAGCGAAATTTTTAAAAAAATTTCATCAGAGTAATTTCCAAAACACAAGTTTGACATGTTTTATGTATAAATTAGACAGATCTTACTAACCTCTGTATGTCGAAGAACCTCCGCAACCTATGTAGAGAAGTAACGTTCCAGAAGAGCCTCAACCAGTTGGTCTTCTTTGCTATTCTCTATCCACAACCAGAGTGAGTGTGGGCTCACACGTACAGCTCTTCCACCGGTGACTCTCCTTCCAACCAATAGAGAGAACCCAAAGCTAGTGTTTGTGATTTGTGAACAAAAGCTCTCAGGGAGTTTTCAGATGCTCACTAGAATAGTATCACTCTTAATCTCTCAATTGATTTGAGTAAATCATGAGACTCACTCCCTTTTATATAGCTATTGGTCATAGGGTCAGTCCTTATTAGATTAGGTCTCAAAAACTCGAAACAGAACCAAGTTCGAATCAATATCTGATAAGATCCGCGTGAAAATGTGTAATCTTATCTCTTGCTGATCGGCAGGCCGAATACGTCATTCGGCAGGCCAAACTCCCGAGAAAAAATCTCCGCGAATCTCTTATTTTCCACCCGAGATTCTATAAGATAAAGTCTCAGTTTTGATTCAAATAACCCAATAAAAAAGCTATCTAATCAAAACGAACTTTATTAAGATAATCTTTAAGAAAATAAATCAATTCACAATAATTCTTCATGTTTATCTTGATCTAATTTATTCAAAATTAAATCAACCGATAAACAGACAAGAATTATCTGATCGCAATAATTCAACAACTTTATCTTGGACTAATTTCTTACAAAATCAATTCAACCAATAAACAGACATGAATTATTTGATTCTTACAAATTTTAAACCAATCTGATAAATCTGACATAAGTCACCAATTATTGAAAAAGCACGTCGTGTCGTTACAGGATTTTGTGAGCTAGCAAAGGGGACCAAAATGGACCTATAAAGTTCAAGCTCATGATAAATATGAAACCCAATATCCCAGATATACATTTCACAATTATCAACTCCAACGCTACTCCACTAAAAGCTTGGAGCTGCACTCTCGAACTTTATAGAATTACGAAGCTCGTGTAGCTAAGTCTCCATGACATATCATAGTGTATCGCATCCCCATATGATCATCCATAATCGGCTTAAGGACAAGTTCTGTCTTACCTTCCCGATTATTTTTATCTTACATTCCATTGTCTCACCATTAGAAAACTTACCATCCAAAGATAGCATACCATTCGGTTACACATATGTATCCAAATGGTTGAGCGCTCCAGTTTTTCAATTACAGGACAACGCATATAAGAGGATATCATTACTCCTAAAGAGGAGCTATAGATTCCATATCTATGAATAACAAGTCTACGCTATCAAGAGTCATACCTCCAACGTACCAGCATGCATACCACTATTGAGATGTGGGTGTCACCCTTTGGTACATCAAAAGACACAAGTCGAGATAACGGGCCCACTATTCATCTCAGGATTAAGATACAATACAAATGACAGTCTAAAGTGAATCGATTTGCCGAGACAGAATTATTAATCCCAATCAATTCACTTTATGTCCTGATCCAACACATCATCACCTATGACAACGTGCCAATGTTTCTATTCAATGAGTCCAACTCTAATAGTCAAGACAAACCTTCTCCCATAAATGATATAGACAACATAACAATCTTTACATAAATAAAGCGCCAAACTTTTTTCCCTCGATTGCAGATCATATGTTTTAGACCGTCACCTTAAGAATCGTGTCTTTTGCATAATCAGTCCATATATGCCAATTCTTAAGGTTTAGACTGATAGTCTCAGACTACTGTTTGCTTATCATACATTCAACAAATATGAACGTAAAGAAGACAAGATTTGGTATATATAAATGAATAAATTCTTTATTGATAAAAATGTCTCCAAAAACGTCTTACATTTTTACTCCTTAGGGCATACATGTCTAACAATCTCCTACTTGCACTAAGTGAGTAAATGCAGCAAATTTCGCATCCCCATAGCTTCCACATGCCTCTCGAAGACTCTCCTAGTAAGTGTCTTCGTAAATGGATCAGCTAAATTGTCCTCTGATGCGATCTTGCACACCATGACATGCCCGCCCTCAATGAAGTCCTTTATCACATGATACTTCCGATCAATATGCTTACTCTTCTTGTGAAATCTTGGTTCCTTAGCATTAGCTACCGCCGCACTGTTATCACAGTATAGTGATACCGCTTTATCCATATCAGGAACTACCTCAAGATCCCCAAGGAACTTGCGGAGCCACACTGCTTCTTTCGAAGCATCACTAGCCGCCACATACTCGGCCTCCATCGTTGAATCCGAAGTGCAATCTTGCTTCGCACTTCTCCAACTGATGGCACCGCCACCCTAAGTAAACACAAACCCCGAAGTCGATTTCCTAGAATCTAGACAGGATTGAAAATCCGAATCAGTGTATCCTAGAGGAGTTAAATCCTCACCCGAATACACAAGCATATACCCTCGAGTCCTTCTCAGGTACTTGAAAATATGCTTTACCGCAACCTAATGGTTTGGTCCTGGATCCGCCTGAAATCGACTTACAATCCCGACCGCATAGCTAATATCCGGTCATGTGTAAAGCATTGCATACATGAGACTACCCACTGCCGAAACATAAGGCACCTTCTTCATGTATTCTCTTTCTTCATAAGACTTTGGAGAGTCTTTCTTAGAAAGAGTAATTCCAGACCTAGATGGTTGCCCACCTTTCTTGAAATCTTGCATTACAAACCTCCTGAGAATTTTATCTATGTAGCCGGCCTGAGACAAAGCTATCATTTTGTTCTTCCTATCCCGAAAAATTTGGATACCGAGAATAAAATTAGCCTCACCTAAGTCCTTCATGTTAAACTACTTGGTAAACCATAATTTGACCAATGACAATGCCCTAACGTCATTACCAATTAGCAGAATGTCATTTACATAGAGCAGTAGAAAAACCACCTTCCCATCTTTGATGGGTTTGTAAACACATGGTTCATCCACGTTTTGTGAGAACCTATAAGCCTTGATCACTTGATCAAATCTTATGTTCCAAGAACAAGAAGCCTGCTTAAGTCCATAAATAGACTTTAGCAGCTTACAAACCTTACCCTCTTGACCCACAACCTTGAACCCGTCTGGTTGTTCCATATAAATGGACTCATCAAGATAGCCATTCAGAAAAGCCGTCTTGACATCCATCTGTCAAATCTCGTAGTTGAGAGCGGCAGCTATGGACAAGAGAATCCGGATGGACTTAAGTATGGCTACAGGCGAAAAGGTTTCCTCATAGTCAATTCCTTCCTTTTGCGTATAACCCTTAGCTACCAATCTAGCCTTAAAAGGTTTCGACCTTTCCATCTACTCCTCTTTTCCTCTTGTAGATCCACTTACACCCTATGGGTTTTACCCCTTCGGGAAGATCCACAAGCTCCCAGACCCGATTAGCCTCCATAGACTTCATCTCTATGTTCATGGCCTCTGTCCAGAGTCTTGAATCAACATCCTCCATAGCTTCTGCATAAGTATAAGGATCCATGTCATGTTCATCCGGTTTAGCCAAGAAGACCTCTCCATTGAACATATACCTCTCAGGTTGACGCCCGATCCTCCCACTAGGCCAAAGCCCCTGAGATTGTTGTTCAGGTTTGTTTGGTTTTTCTACACCGATCGGAATGGTTTCGTTCGGAACCTCCGGAGTGAACGAATCACCCCTTAACTCCTCAAGCACCACTTTGCTTCGAGGTTTAAAGTCGTCCATGTAACTCTCCTCAAGGAAAGTTGTATTAGTTGAAACCACGACTTTATTTTCCTTTGGGTTATAAAAATAACCCCCTTTATTCCCTTTTGGATATCCTACAAACATGCAAACTTTCGAACGTGCTTCCAACTTATTCGGATCCTTAAACAGGACATGAGCTGGACATCCCCATATGCGAATATGGTTTAAGGATGTCTTTCGTCTTGTCCAAAACTCATGAGGAGTTTTAGAGGCCGATTTTAAGGCACATTGTTCAAAAGATAACATGCGGTTTGTAGTGCATATCCCCAAAAGGATAAAGACAATGATGAATAACTCATCATGGACCGAATCATGTCTAACAAAGTCTTATTCCTTCTCTCCGCTACGCCATTCTACTGCGGAGTGTCCGGCGTAGTCAAATGGGATAAAATCCCATTCTCTAACAAGTGTCCCAAGAACTCATCAGAAAGGTATTTCCCACCTCGATCAGATCGAAGTGCCTTTATGAATCTACCCAATTGCTTTTCACTTCAACCTGAAACTCCTTGAACTTATCATAAGTTTCACTTTTGTGGTGCATCAGGTACACATACCCATATCTTGAGTAATCGTCAATAAAAGTGACGAAGTTCTCATACCCTCCTCGTGTCCAGATGTTCATCGGTCCGCAAACATCACTATGCACAAGTTCTAGAACCCCTTCGGCCCTATTGCCCTTAGACCTGTATGGTCTTTTGGTCATTTTACCCTCCAAACAAGATTCACATTGAGGTATAGATTCCACCTTTAAGTGACTTAAAGCTCCATCCCTTACTAACCTTTGAATCCTATTCAGGTTAATATGGCCAAGACACAAATTCCAAAGATAAGTCTTATTAGAGTGAGAAGTTTTAAGTCTTTTTGAGTCATTATCATTTATCTCAGCATTAAGCAATAAGTCCATCTTAGGTTTGATAAAATATAGATTATTTTGCATCCATCCGAACAAATAAAAGATTTATTTTTACGAATCACCACTTTTTTATTAAAAGATACCACGTAGGAGTCTTTAAATAAAGAAGATACAGAAATTAAATTCCTTTTAAATTTAGGAACATAAAACAATCTCGCAAAATTAAATTCCTATAATTATCAAAGTAAAGATGGACATCTCTCACTGCTTCCGCTGAGACCAAGGATCCATTGCCCATCTGAAGCGTTAAGTCTTTATGTAGCAGACTTCTCATTTCTTTGAATCCCTGCAGAGAAACACAAACATGATTAGTTGCACCGGAATCTATGACCCAGATGTCACTGGATTCCTCCACTAAACAAGTTTCTCAATATAGAAGATCACACCTACCTCCCTTGGAAAGAAAGTCATTGCAATGCTTCTTTATATGCCCGACCTTACCACAGAAGAAGCACTTAAGCTTCTTTGGGTTCTTCTTCTTCCTCTTCTTGCTCTTGGTAGTAGCAGGAATAAAAGACTTCCTGTTCTTGGCCCGTTGCTTCTTTCCATTCCCCGAGTTAGGATTTGAACCAGAAGCAGCTACCATATTGGCCTCACCACCAGTAGGAGACTCCCTGATCAGCAGTTCGAACTCCCTGGTCACCGTCTATTACTTAAATTAAAAGTAGCTCTAAACGGAATAAATTCCTTAGACAGAGTCTCAAAAACCATAGTCATCTGAGTTTCAGCATCGATGTCGGCTCTATTGGTTTGAGCCTTAGTGAGGTAATCCATGACCAACATCATGTGCTCCTTTACAAATGTCCCCGGTCTCTGTCTATAGTTTAAGAGTTTTCGAAGTGCCCCTTGCCGCTTTGTTATGGCCTGGCCTCCAAACATGTCCTCAAGATTATCCAAGATCTGCTTCGTAGTCTCATAATCTTGATGTTCAGCCTGCAACACGTTGTTCATACTAGCCATAACATAGCAGCAGGCCTAATCATTAGCATCTTTCCAGCGATCATACATTTGGAATTGCTCATTACTTGAGTCTCCTGAAGTCTCGGGAGGACAAGGGGTTGTTAGTACATATTTCAATTTCTCAAAAGATAGGACGATGTCCAGGTTCCGTTTCCAATCGTTATAATTCTCACCAGTTAATTGGTTTTTGTCAAGTATCGATGATAAAGCGTTTTTAGACATTTTCAATCTACAATAAATAATCATATACCAAATATAAGCAAACATATATAATAACTTAGTAAGATAACACAATCATGTAAAATCATACAAATGTGTTTATGTGTCAAAACCTTAAAAATATCACAACCTTACAACGATAATTCCCAACTCAGAATTCAACTAGCTCCTAGGGGAGTCATGCCAAATTCAATCAGGAACACGGATCCCCTTCTGATTAATATATGCCATCTAGGACCCGTATGATCCAGCATATACAGAGCTCCTAGGGGAGGTTAATAATAAAATTAACATGAGTGTATAACCACCGTTTCAATATTTTATCCATGATTTATAATCACCACGTAGGGGTGTGCAACCATAAATCACACTAAAATACCTTATCCTTTCAGAGATCCAATCTGGTACATGATAGAAATCCCTTCCTAAGGGTCGGGACCACCATGTTTTTCCTATGAACCAACGATGGAGGCCTTAGGTCCTCTCTTCGAAAACCTTCTCCCACTCAATCTTTTGAAATCAAGGTTTTATTTTAAAATTATGCATGAACAATTTTAATATGAGCGGCACTCCCTATCCTATATGACATGTTATCAATATACACGGTAAATCATATTATAATGCAGACAAGCAATGCAATCAAGCAAATTTACAAGCAAAATAATAATAACCGTAATATTATGGTTCCACCCTAGAGAATAGAAAACTAAGATTACAAGAGAATAATCGAGACATTTATCTATTCTTCATCCTTGAATCCTCAAGCTGTATCCTTCTTCATGTAATACCCATCTTCAAGTCTTCAATCCTGTATAAATCAAATACTTCATATTTTTGGTCATATCCAAATTTAATGTTTCTCAGAATCGTCCCAAAAATAAAATTAAAACTGCACCGAAAAAATTGCACCTTTTCTGGACACTTGGCAACTCTCGGTCGGCAAGTTGATCTAGGTGATCAGCCTGCCGGTCATGCTTCATCGGCCTGCCAATCTAATAGATCGGCCTACCAAACTGAAAGTTCGGTCTGCCAGCATAGCGCCCCAATTTCTACCCCACTGTCGGCCTGCCAGACCACACGTCTGGCCTGCTGATCTGTGACCATTGGCCTACCGAACTGTGACGTTCGGCATGCCGACCGAGCAGAAAACCCTTATTCCAGAAAATACAATTTTAATGCAATTCATTAACTTTATTTTCAACAATTCAAAAACATAAAATTAGAGACTTAGGAAATACCTGGAGGCGCCATCATCTATTCTTCATGATTTGAGTTCTCGTTCTGTCTTCTCCGAATAATCATTTAATTACAAAATTCTTACAAATTTAAAATTAAATAACAATTCATAGACGGAGATAATAGTCCGCCATCTAATTACATGAAAAACCTAGATACACATTCTACCCTCTAATGAACCATAACCGGTATGAATTAATTAATTAATTAATAATTAAACAATGATTTAATCAACCATAATTAATTAATAAGCATTCACCACATAATCCATGACAACATATATATTATATAGAAACCTAGAGTGCCATCTCTCTATAAAATTCAATTCAAGCATAAGAGAGATTAAGATCACAAAATTTATGCATAAAACATGATCACAAACTTGTAAATTTATATAAAACCATGGCTCTGATACCAATTGTTGGAAATAAAGTGCGCAACGAAATTTTTAAAAAATTTTCATCAGAGTAATTTTTAAAACACAAGTTTGACATGTTATATGTATAAATTAGACAGATCTTACTAATCTCTGTGTGTTGAAGAACCTCCGCAACCTGAGTAGAGAAGTAACGTTCCAAAAGAGCCTCAACCAATTGGTCTTCTTTGCTATTCTCTATCCACAACCGGAGTGAGTGTGGGCTCACACGTACAGCTCTTCCATCGGTGACTCTCATTCCAACCAATAGAGAGAACCCAAAGCTAGTGTTTGTGATTTGTGAACAAAAGCTCTCAGGGAGTTTTCAGATGCTCACTAGAAGAGTATCACTCTTAATCTCTCAATTGATCTAAGTAAATCATGAGATTCACTCCCTTTATATAGTTATTGGTCCTAGGGTTAGTCCTTATCAGATTAGGTCTCAAAAACTAGAAACAGAATCAAGTTTGGATCAATATCTGATAAGATCTACGTGAAAACGCGTAATCTTATCTCTCGCTGATCGGTAGGCCGAACACGTCATTCGGCAGGCCGAACTCCCGAGAAAAAATCTCCGCGAATCTCTTATTTTTCACCCGAGATTTTATAGGATAAAGTCTCAGTTTTGATTCAAATAACCCAATAGAAAAGTTATCTGATCAAAACAAACTTTATCAAGATAATCTTTAAGAAAATAAATCAATTCACAATAATTCTACAAGTTTATCTTGATCTAATTTATTCAAAATTAAATCAACCAATAAACAGACAAGAATTATCTAATCGTAATAATTCAACAAGTTTATCTTGAACTAATTTCTTACAAAATTAATTCAACCAATAAACAGACATGAATTATTTGATTCTTACAAATTTTAAACGAATATGATAAATCCGACATAAGTCACCAATTATTGAAAAAGCACGCCGTGTCGTTACATGATTTTGTGAGCTAGCAAAGGGGACCAAAATGGACCTATAAAGTTCAAGCTCATGATAATTATGAAACCCAATATCCCAGATATGCATTTCACAATTATCAACTCCAATGCTACTCCACTAAAAGCTTGGAGCTGCACTCTAAACTTTATAGAATTACGAAGCTCATGTAGCTAAGTCTCCATGACATATCATAGTGTATCCTATCCCCATATGATCATCCATAATCGGCTTAAGGACAAGTTCTGTCTTACCTTTCCGATTATTTTTATCTTACGTTCCATTGTCTCATCATTAAAAAACTTACCATCCAAAGATAGTATACCATTCGGTTACACCTATGTATTCAAATGGTTGAACGCTCCAGTTTTTCAATTACAGGACAACGCATATAAGAGGATATCATTACTCCTAAAGAGGAGCTATAGATTTCATATCTATGAATAACAAGTCTACGCTATCAAGAGTCATGCCTCCAACGTACCAGCATGCATACCACTATTGAGATGTGGGTGTCACCCTTTGGTACATCAAAAGACATAAGTCGAGATAGCGGGCCCACTATTCATCTCAGGATTAAGATACAATAAAAATGACTGTCTAAAATGAATCGATTTGCTGAGACAGAATTATTAATCCAAATCAATTCACTTTATGTCCCGATCCAACACATCGTCACCTATGACAACGTGCCAATGTTTCTATTCACGGAGTCCAACTCCTATGGTCAAGACAAACCATCTCCCATAAGGGATATAGACAACATAACAATCTTTACATGAATAAAGCGCCCAACTTTATTCCCTCTATTGCGGATCATATGTTTTAGATCGTCACCTTAAGAATCGTGCCTTCCGCATAATTAGTCCATCATATGCCAATTCTTAAGGTTTAGACTGACAGTCTCAGACTACTGTTTGCTTATCATACATTCAACAAATATGAACGTAAAGAGGACAAGATTTGGTATATATAAATGAATAAATTCTTTATTGATAAAAATGTCTCCAAAAACGTATTACATTTTTACTCCTTAGGGCATACATGTCTAACAATATTATCATAGGTGACGATATACTGGATTGGGACAAAAGTTGAATTGATTTGATTAATAATTCTGTTTGTTTAAACAATTCATTTTAGACAATCATATATGTTGCATCTTAATCTTGAAATGAATTAGTGGCTCGTATTTTTGACTTGTGTCTTTTAATGTACCAAAGGGTAATATCTTGAATTAGATGGAGGTATACTACCGGTACATTGGAGACATGACTTTGATTTACGTAGACTTGTTATTTATAGATATGGAATCCATAGTTCTTTTGTAGAGTTAATGATATTTTGTTATAGGCATTATCTTGTAATTGGAAAACTAAAGTGCTTAAGATTTAGATACATAGATGTAACCGAATGATATACTATTTATGGATAGTAAGTATTCTAATAATGAGATAATAAAACATAAAATAAAAAATAATCAGGAAGGTAAAACAGAATTTATTCTTAAGCCGATTATGAATATCCTATTAAAGCTTCGTAATTTTATATAGTTCGAGAGTGTAACTTAAGTTTTTAGTAAAATAGCGTTAAAGTTAAAAATTATAAAATATTTGTATCTGGGATATGTTATTTTATAATTATAGGAGCTTGATCTAAAAATGTACGTCAGGTCCCCTTTAGCTTATAATAACTCCTGTAGTGATACAACATGTTTTTCCTACACGTTGATGACTTATGTTAATTATTAGATTGGCCAAAATTCGATAAATTGGATTTGATAATTCATGTTGGTTTATTGGTTGAATTAATTTTATGAATTAACTCAAGATAACTGTGTTGAATTATTTGGATAATATTTTATTTAATGAGGGATTACCTTTATATGACTGTTTTAATCAGACAACTTCTCTATTAGGTTATTTAAATTAGAACTAAGGTTCTATTTAAGATTCCCATATGAAATAAGATATTC
The DNA here is from genome assembly GCA_025403435.1 of Artocarpus heterophyllus. NCBI lineage: Eukaryota > Viridiplantae > Streptophyta > Magnoliopsida > Rosales > Moraceae > Artocarpus > Artocarpus heterophyllus. The sequence goes on along the minus strand of CM046330.1, from coordinate 30,395,395 downwards.
TAAGATTTCTAGATTATCACTTGATCGATAGGTCGGTTGCTGAGTTCGATAGGCCGATGTCGCTAGTTTAGTACGCTAGTGCATGAGTTAGGCATACCAATCGTATGATAATTGATTCGTTTATTATCAGAAGTTGATCTAGACTCGAATTTTGAAGCCTGATATGATAAGAACTACCCCAAATTTGACCACTATATAAAAGGGGACTATTTTTATTGTTCCTTAGATCATTTGAGAAGTATAGAGAGAGTATTATAGTAAGAGAAACTCTAAAACTCCTAAAGAGCTATTGTTCAATATCTAAAACCTTAGCTTTTAGTTTTCTCAAGTGGTTGGAAGAAAAGGTCACCGAAGAAAAAACTATATGATGTGCGACACTTGCATTCCGATCGTGGAATAAGAATAGCAAGGAAGATCAGTTGGTTGAGGCCCTTCTGGACATTCTTCTCTGGTTACACTTTCTACAAATTTTAGTTTACTAAAGAGGTAAGTTAGACCTTTTATTAATTTATATACTTAGCATGTCAAACTTGTTATTTGAAAAAGACTTTGATTTAAAAATTTTTAAAATTCCCCTGCATATCATTTTCTAACACTTCCTTTCTCTAGATAACCAACTTCGTCATCGACAGCCGATAAATGCTGTAATACCCGTTATTTTTCACAGGCATAATTATGTCTAATTTAATTGTTAATGTGTCAATTTAAATTTTGTAAAATTTTTTTACATCTAAAATTTATATCATATTATTTATTCTACCTATTTTTAATTTTTTCTAAAATTTTTCCACACCATTTTTTAAAATCACCAAAATGCTCTTGGAACTTTTATTTAATTGTAAAATGCCATTTTGTATTATATGCATCAAAGTCTCCAATGGAGACTCATTTCAACCTCCCCTTTTGTTGCTTTCCTATCATACTTAGACAACATCCCATATTCAATAGGATGTTAAATGATTTTCTTTTTTTAATTTTCTTTCTTCCTCTTTTTATTCATACTCTTCACTTTCTCCTTCTTTCTTCTTTTCCTTATTTTATGAACTTCTTCATTTTTCTTTCACGATAGTCATAACCAAGGAAAAACCAAAGAAACCAATATCAAAACTTTACTATTTTTCTATCAAAGTCACAAAGACCTCCCATAAACTCATAGATCAAGAAAGCTTGGGATTTTCAAGATCAAACGACATTTTTGAGTTAAGTTTTGAGGTTAAATGTTCAAAACTCAAACTTTGATTTAAATTATGATTTGCGTACGAAGATTGTTAAAGATTAGTTTATGATTTAAATTACCTTAGAGAGCTCTAGAGCTTTTCGTGAAGAAGCATGATGGGTCATTAAGACTTTGTGTCGATTATCACCAACTCAACCGATTAACCATCAAGAGCAAGTATCCCTTACCTTGTATTGACAAATTGTTTGATTAGTTGGAGGGATCTTGATACTTCTTAAAGATTGATTTACAGTCTAGATATCACTAATTGAAGATAAGAAAAGAAGATATTCCAAATACAGCTTTCCAAATTGCTACGATCGTTATGAATTTCTTGTCATGCCTTCATGGATTTAATGAATTGAGTGTACCTACTGCATTTAGAATAATTTATCATTGTTTTCATTGATGACATCTTGATATATTTTAAGACCAAAGGGCACATGTTGAACATCTGAGGATTGCTCTATAGACATTAAAGGAATACAGCTTATTTGCGAAGAAGAAAAAGTGTGACTTTTGAATGATGAAAGTCAGGTTCCTAAAACATGTTGTTTCCAAAAAAGGCATAGTAGTAGACCCCTCTAAAGCTGAAGTAGTGTTAAATTACAAGCGACCAAAGAACATGTCAGATATTTGAAGTTTCCTCAGGTTAGCTGGATATATTGACATTTTATGGAGAACTTTTCAAAAATTACTCTCCACTAACAAGACTTATCAAGAAAGATGAAGTTCTTATGGGACAACAAATGTGAGGAAGCATTTATGAAACTGAGGCATAAACTCGTTAGTACACTTGTACTTGTTATTCTTAATAACGAGGAACCTTATAATGTATACATTGCAGCCTTAAGAAATAGATTAGGTTGCGTACTAATGCAATATGGTCGGGTAGTTGCTTATGTTTCATGACAGTTAAACCCACGAAAAAAATTATCCCACACATAATCTTGAGTTAGCTATTGTAATCTTCACACTTAAAATTTTGAGATGTTATTCCTATGGCATAAGATTTGAAATCTAGACCAACCATTAAAGTTTGAAGTATTTATTTATTTAAAGGTATCTAAATCTAAGACAACAAAAATAGACCGAGTACATAATAGATTACAATTTTAATATTCAATACCACCATGGCAGTAGCAGCTTTTTCCAAGCAGTTGCCAACGCGCCATTGCAGCAAAAGTACCGACGACACCGCCCTTCTTTTTGCGACCGAACCAAGCTAATCTTTGCTCCAACTGTGGTCACGCGTTCATCTGCCTCTCCTGGCCTTCAGATCTAGCAATACACAGCCGCATGCCGCCCTTATATTGTTGCTTACCTCCATCTGCAATCGTCGCAAACGCCAATAGCGAGCAACACGTCGAAGATCGTCACATAACTTTGGCGCCGCTGACAACGAAAACGTCGATCTTCCCAATTGCGATTGTTATCACGACTCCACTGGTTCTCTTGCCCAGCACATAGAAAGAAAGTAGAGAGAGAGAAAAAAAAAGGATTGAGATAAAGGAGGGAGAGAGAAAAAAAGACCAAAAAAGATCTAATTAAAGGGTAATTTTAGGTTTTTATTACTTTAAAATATTAATTTTTATTATTATTATTTATTTTATATTTTAAAAAGTTCTAGCATTATTTACTAATAGGGTATAAAAATCTGTAATTTCCTCTAATTGCTCCTGCTTATATAGGTTTGTTAACAAAAGCTATTGTGGACTTGTTCTTGGCCTATTAAGGCGCTTCTCGCTTTTGGAACCCTGACATACATTATACCTTGATTAGATTGTACTTATAAGATTGATCTTATGTTGAGATCATGCCTCGCATATCATATCACAAATGTAATTCTTTGTGCCTGAGTGAAATTTTTTCTTTTGAAACGGAAATACTAAGAGCATGTTTGATTCGAGTATTTGGAAAAAGATTTAAATTTTTATAAAAAAATACTATAACAAAATAATTTACACTGTGATTTAAATATCAAAATATATGTGTCTTAAAAGATACATACCACCCAAAAATATTGGCACGTGCATACTAGCTGGCTGTAGCTAAGGAAACGGCGCGCCCACGAGAATTTATTCGGCAATTAAAGGGCCCGGACAAGCCGATACAAAAATAAAAGTCGGAGTAATTAGCATAAAATAAAAAAAAGAGAGATAAAAAAGTAAGAGCGTGGCAATCACTCGCCTCCAGCAGATATTTCTTTTTGTTGGCGGTGTGGTCTCCCGCGCTACGACAGTTCTCGGATGCTGCCACGTCGACACCGCACGTCTCGTGGCCTCCGAAAATATCCTAAACACACACACGCACACAAAAATCCATTTTCTTCTGATTCTAGAGGGAGAAAGCAATATATATAGGGAGCTCGTCTCTCAAACTGAGAGGATTTTCAAGGAAAGAGTGTGTGTGATAGGAGGGGGAGAGACTTCAAAGCGGCGCTGATTCTAGAGCGAGAAATTGGAGATTGCAGAGAGAGAAAGTGGGAGTGAAGAGAGAGGATGAAGATACAGTGCAACGTGTGCGAGGCGGCGGAGGCGAACGTGCTGTGCTGCGCGGACGAGGCGGCGCTGTGCTGGGCGTGCGACGAGAAGGTCCACGCCGCGAACAAGCTTGCCAGCAAGCACCAGAGAGTTCCTCTCTCTAATTCTTCCTCTAACATGCCTAAATGCGATATCTGTCAGGTATTCTTGGCTTTCTGAATTCCGATTATGATCTTCGTTCTCTCCCTCTCGTCTGGTTTAGGTTCATTTTTTTTTTGGTGTGTTACTTTTTATTTATTTATTTTTGGAACATCTATGGAATCTTAGGAGAATATTTTTTTTGTGGAGTGATTTGATTGTAGATGATATGTTCCTGCATATAGTTGAAAAACCAGAGGAAGACTATATAGAATTTTGAGAGCACATGGTTGATCAAAGCGAATAAAATATCAATACAGAGAGATGGGGAATAACAAATAAAAAAGAACCAATTCCTGAAGTCATTCTTAAAATCAGATTCTTAGTGGGTTGTTGAAAGCGCTAACATTGTATTGATCTAAATAATTAGGGTTAAAATTCCCATTTTGGTCCTTGATATTTAGAACATCCCAGATTAAGTGCCCGATCTACCGAATTGTTCCAAATTAGTCCTTTGATTTATCTTACCTTTAAAATCTCAACGGAAAAGAGGCTCAACTTCCTTCTTGAAATCTCAACATAGAAATGAGAAATTACAAATAAAGGAGAATCAATTCCAGAAATCATTCTTAAAATCAAATTTTGTGTGAGATCCTTGTATTGATCTAAATTCTGTGTGAGTTGTTAAAGGCGCTATCCTTGTTGAAAGCACTATCCCACTATCCTTGTATCCTTGGATTGTGCTACTCACATATCATCTCATGCTCACTGGTCTTCATGGCCAAGTTCTGGAGCTTCCTCCGCGGGACCTACCTGTGCTCCATGGCATTTCCCAGCACCATCCTGGGGCTTGTCCTGAACCCCTCAGAATCAGAGTTCTATGGTGCAGGCTCAGAAAGCAACCAAAATCACAAAATACAAGATAAGTTGGTCGGGCAAAAAAAAAATGAAGCAACCAAAATCACAAAATAGAGGATAAGATTGGTCAGCCAAAAAAACTGGGGCAAGTTTCCTTTTGAATCAATTGACCAAACTAAATTTCAAATAATCAAATTAAATAAATTCCTATGCACTGTTGCAAAAATTGTCATAAGACCGACTGTAATCTAATCTTAAAAGTCTACAAAACATGAAAACAACCACAGATTCCTGCAGTAGAACAGGTTTATTTATTTAAATGAATGTTTTCTAAAATAACGAGAAGAAAATTTCATTCTTAATGCCTGAAGATATGTTGATAGTTCAAAGCTCGAGTGTGTTAATGCTGATGAGACGGCAAAATGTTGAATTCCAATCATAATCTTAAATATATTTGTGTGCACGTACGTTATGACCTTGAGTATTTTTCAAAAGCAAAGATTTTATTTTACGCAGGTAAAAGAAAAAGAGATATGGGTTAATTTTATAACTAAGTTTTCTCCTCAAAATTTTGTGTCTAACTAAAACGCTTACTTAATTCTGCATACCAATTTTCCAAAAAAGGTTAATTTTAGAAACATGTTTTATGTTCCAATTACTTGAAGAAAAGCTGAAAATCAGTGCAGAATTAAAAATCAAATTTGTTAAAAGTAGGAAAAAAAAATGTTTCTTGTGGTCTATTACAAAGTGAAATTACCTAATCATGGCCAAGCTAAAAAAAAAAAAAAAAACCAAAATCGATAAGCTTAGACCCTAACAGAAGAACCTACATCCCCTAATAGACAATAGCCAGTTGCAATTCATATATCAGAACAATTGAATCGCAAGCTAATTCTATTCCGTTACATACAAAAAGGTAATATTAGTAAAAGTATCCAGTGGCGCTAGGAATAAGATAGAAAATAAGGAGTGACAGGATCACTGGATTCCCGTATAGGTGACATGCTGTTACTATGAACAGTTTGTACTAGACAAAAACTAAGAGGACGGTACAAGTCTAGTAGCAGCGAGGGAGAAACTATGGATTACAAGAGACTGTATAACCACTCCACCTACCTAGATTGATGTACACATAATGTTAAGTGAGATTCCTCTATTGCTTTGATGTAGACGACGTGTACACTCTTCATTGTATTTAACAGTGGTTTTAACTGCTCTGCGTATCTCTAATGGCTGGCGGTGTATTTCTTTGGGCCAATTTATCTTTGAATAATAAGGGGGTATAGGTAAGCATTGTGTTTAAAAAGGTCCAAGGCACATTTAGACCTTCCTGCTTCAAAGAGAGAAGGTGTTAGCCTTGCGGTGAGCAGCACTTCCACCTCGGCAGTGCTTAACAAGTGAGGCATACCCCTAAGCCTTGAGGATTAAGCCCTAGGGATGTGCACCTCAGACAGGATAGACATAAAAGTGTCATCTATCAGCGTATCACCCCTGAACCTTAAAGCAGCAAGATCTTGTTGTGCTGCCTGAGGTAGTATGGACTTGTTACATATGCTGTTTAGGTTCTTTTGGTAGCAGATACAGGAGGATAGGACAGCGGTATGACAAGCTGTTGTGGTTTTGATATTGTACGAATTTATTGAGGAAGGTCACAAGAGTTACCGGGGAGATAGTGCACCCATGAGATGACAATTATCTGAACAATTCAATTCATGGCAAATTGTAAAGTATGGTCCCTTACCTGTGTTGAGCTAGTTAATTCTGAGGAGTTGATTGGTCGGTGAGCTGGCTTTATATTGTCTTTTATAGATTATACATATTTTCTCGCATGCAATCCAGTTGGAGCTCATTTTGTTCTTGGCAACAATGTTTTGATACCCTACGTGAGAGGAAATTGCTTTACTCTGTGGGTCATGCACTTCTGCTACGTTATTATGCTTTCTCCACTTTAGATTAAGGTCGCCCCTGCAGTAAAGAGCTCCCCCACACCCCCCTTTTTTTTCCTCCTTAAATTGTTTTGAAAAGTAATTATCTACCAGTTTTATCTTCAACATAACACGATTGCTCTTATTACTTTTTGTAATCGTTTTGTTTTCAAATCCATTGGTTTACTTTTGTTAAGAGTCAGAATCTTTTTTTGGACTAACATAGATGCGTCATGCCTTTGCAGGAGATGGTTGGTTATTTCTTCTGTTTAGAGGATCGAGCCTTACTTTGCAGGAAATGTGATTTGGCCATACACACACAAAATGCCTTTGTGTCTGGTCACCAGAGGTTCCTGCTTACTGGAGTGAAAGTTGGCCCAGAGCAAACTGAACCTATTGCTTCGACTTCTTCTGGAAAGTCACTTTCTGGGGGGAAAAGGTCAGAAAGAAAATCTTATCCTGTGTCTAAGAGAGAGACACCAACTCCGTCAGTTGGTGAATGCAAGGTAATGAATGGCGATGTTGGTGGTGGAGTTCAGGATTTTGCGGCAACAAAGGCGTCATATACAGGGGGTTTGGCAGCTGAAAGCATTCTGCAGTGGCAAGTAGATGAATATATTGGATTATCTGAATACAATCGTAATTTTGAGTACATGGGTAATGGATCGCCAAAGGTGTGCTTCAACTTTCTATTTATAATTCACTGTTGTCTTGTTTGCATCCACACACATGCGCATAAATGAAAATGGAAGATTATCGTTACCTAAGACGATTAAAATTCGTAGCATATGAATCTTATTTTCTAGATAGCATTTAATAACTTGATTGGTTTATCTGTTGAGCTCTTCTGTGTGGGGAAAGACGGATTGACTTGTGTTACAAACTTATTTGCATCATGTAACTATTTATGTTCTTTAAAATAGGAGTACGGAGGGAATGTAAATTGAATGTTGCCCAAGAACTTCAACGCGGGGTTATGATTATAGTTTTTTTCATGGTAAAAGGATTGGCCTTTGCTTTCTAAAAGTGGGAGAAAAGGGTATTGCATCAAAGAATCACGTTAATGAACTGTGAAAAACACGTCCTAGTCAAGTAATTATGACAAGACCAATGTTGTCTTAGGTGTATAGTCAAATTCTTCCAAGTATGACGACTAACGGTCCTTGGTTATACAATAATGCATGACCTATTGAACATAGTTATGGGTTTTAGTGTTAACGGCCAATTTCCTTTTTTTGTCCAAGATTGTGAGTTGTTAATAGACAAATACGGCCATACAAGTTCAAGAAGTTCCATTGTCTGTCCGAAGTGCAGTGAGATGTTTTAATTGTAGTTGTTGTCATTTGCCCCCATTCTTTTACAGTTACAGTGCATGATTTTGTGCCTTTCTCATAATAAATTGTACTAGGCTGACAGTGGTAAGCTTGGAGATTCGGACTCAGTTTTAAGAGCAGGCGATGAGGAACTTGACGACAACGAGTGCTTAGGTCAGGTACCTGAGTCGTCCTGGGCAGTGCCACAGGTACCTTCCCCACCTACGGCCTCAGGGTTATACTGGCCAAGAAGTTCTTACAGTTCATCCAATTATGCCGCATTTGTTCCAGACGTCTCCTACTCTCGCATGCAGAATGCGCCCACTTCTCAACCTAATGGTAGTATCTCGAAACGTCAGAGACAATTCTAACGGTGCCTGCCTTTCAATTCCCAAGTTGGATTTCACGTGATCTGCAGTGGGGTGATGGCCTTAATTTCACTGTTTTTCCTCAGCAAAGCAGAGAAAAGTGGGATGACCAATGTGCTTGTGGTTTCTATGAGAGGACAAATTGTCATCTCACTTGCAAATCAGAGTGTTTTGTTGATGTGTATTTGTGTAGGGTGTCTCATATATGCATCGACATATCCAATTTCTAAGTAGGATTTTGATTTGGATGGGCATTGAAGTTGTTTCCTCATTCATTTTAGTTAGAGAAATTACTGTCATACTTGTTGTCTGGTACATTTAATCCTGTAGACCTCGAAGCTGTACTTGTTGTCTGGTACATTTAATCCTGTAGACCTCGAAGCTGGGATGCTCTACTTTTCTTTAGACGATAAAATCATAGGGAACCATGTTGTATGATCAGTTCTATTTTGTTTGGGTGTTGGATTGCTTATTAAATGGAAAATTGTCTCCGAGTTGATTTATGATGCGATTTTGATGGTGTAGATATACATAACATTGAGTATATTTTTGGTAAGTGTAAATGGAGAAAAGTTTCTCTTCTATGAGGGAGAAAAAAGGGCCAAAAAAACCAACCCTGAAAAACAGAAATTGTGGTCAATAATACTTTTACAAAATTAATTGTAAGAAAAGAAGGGGTTTTAAAAATATTTATAGTAAACAACAAATTTATTAGGTAAATAGATAGGTAAAAAAAATTTATACTGCAAGTGAAATAATTTACTGGGTAAATTTTTTATTTATTGATATTTTTTTTTGAAACCTGTTATTTTTACAATTATTTAGTGTGAAACTGAGACATCTTAGGGTCAATATTAAAACCTCACACCTCTTCTTGAAATCAATAAACAAACATTATTTTAAGAGGAGAAGGGAGTAACAATTAGGTTAGCACCTTTTAAAGTTTAAACCGGCATGAAGCACCTCACCCTGTTAGAAACTTTAAACGATATATTAAAAAAAAGGGAAAAGAAATGGGCCAAAAAGTGCAATAAAAATTCAAGCATGTCAATCCTAATTCACTGAACAGTAAATGTTATTTACAATATTCCAATGCATGTTCTCCAAGAAGCAAAAACATGAAAAGAAAAATATTATTACTGCACAACTTACAAATGTTCTCTAACCATATATATATATATATATATATATATACGTCGTTAGTACACAACTTCAATACAATATAACTTTATATACACTTCTCTCTCTCTTTTGTAACTTCTCTGCTGGTTGTTCCCTTGGCTTCCTTGATAATGAGTTCAAGAAGCCTCTCGTACATAGCAATGGCAGCTTCAAGCATATCAATTGCCCTGCTTCTGTCCTTCTCTACCAAAGCCAAAACATCTTCCATCTCTTCTCTTTCCTTCACAGGTAAACTACTCATCATCACTTGATTCCCACAAAGCCCAACTCTTAACACCATCAAATTCACTCCTGCTCAACCTTGACCCAATAATGTCTTTGCCACAGCTAATTTCTGAGGCCACCACCAAGTCACTTGTATTGCTTCCCAACTCATTCCCAAGAGCCAAAACCACTTGCCTTCATCAACTTTCCAGACGTAAACACACCCATCTAATGAAGCTGACGCCAGATTTCTCTCACTGTTCACCATTGCCAATGACATAATTGCCCCATTATGGTTTTGAGCCCATCTGACCAGTTGATCATTGCTGGCGGGAATACTTTTGCTTCCAACTTTGATAGATCCTTTGTACGCTGAGCCTGCAGCATAGAACTCCAATTCTGAGGGGTTCAGGAAAAGCCCCAGGATGGCGCTGGGGAGCACCACGGTGCGCAAGTGGGTCCTGCAGAGAAGGCTCGAGAACTTAACTGTGAAGTCCAGTTAGCATGAGATGATCTGGGAGTTGCACAATCCCTTATCAAAAATGATGTCTGTGACTGCACCAGAGTGTGCAGCAAACTTGTGCAGAATTAACTGCTCCATGCCCTCGTTTGCTGATGACCGCCCCACGAGTTGAAAGATTAGGATCACAACAATGGTACCATCATCACTACCTAAAGAAAGGCAGTTGGAAAATGAAAAATTCTTTAGGGAAGCAAATTTCCTGTACATTATCTACTGCTAGGATACGTTGGAATCATATTAGATTTAAAAAGGCATGACGATTTAACAGAACTTAATAAGAATTTTTCAGTTAAAATTATGTTCTTTGTAGGATAATACCAAAAAATTCCATTTATGTGACTTTTTACATAAAAGACACGAAAATGGTGAGAAAAAAAATAAAGAATCAAATGAAGAAAATAGATGACTACAAAAAAAATAAAGAATCAAATGAAGAAAATAGACGACTACAATGAATTTTTAGAACTTTATTTATTTAATTTTTTTTCTAATTATTGCTTACTACTGTTCACACATAGCATGCCCACTCATTTATCCTATTCATAATAGAACCATGCTAAGGAGGCTGCCACCTAAGTCTCAGAATGAGATCACTTACAATGGTGAAGAATAGGCAAGTTGCGTCAGTCGCGAATGTAAGAGGAGAAAAGATTAGTTGTAAGGATCTAACCTAAAATAAAAAATGAGTCGCATTCACCGATTCTAAGGCAAGAAACAGATTTTTTTGTGCACATGAAGAGATCTAAGAATATCCCCTGATGGGACTGAGATTGCATAGACACTGCCCGAAAGGCCACCAGCAAAGAGATAAGAGCCATTATGAGTAGCGGTTAGAGGGGCTAAGAGGTTCCGGGACAGGTTATGGAAGGCTGTTGAGGACCACTAGTTGTAGAGGTGGATTGAGCCAGAAGCAGTGATGGGGGAGGTGTGATGCCGCAATGAAAATGTTTCCAACGAGTGCAAGGCCACGGCGGGGTGAGTGGCTGCCGGTGAAGCGGGTCAGGGAGGTGCCGTAGGAGGCGTCATAAGCAATTATGGGGCCTTCAGGGGAGCTGGTGAGGATGACCTCATGTGGGGAGGATGACATGTTTTTCAGTTTGGCTAGGAGACAATGTGGAGCAAGGAATGAAAGGAAAAGTTTATTATGTGGTGTCAAAACGCGGAAAGCATGGTTAAAAAAGGTATTTATGGTGGTTTGTTAGGCGTTCCAAAAAAGGTGCCTTTCCTCATTGAAATTTGGTTGCTTCTGCACTTCCCTTTTACTAATGGCATTTTCTACTAACCTTGATAAGGTCCTTTGTTTGGACATTTCTGGGAAGTTGGTTACTTAAATCTTCCTTGAATGTCAGAGTGTATTTTGGTTTGTTACTCCATGGCTGTCAGGTGTCTGGTGCTGCTAAGTGCTAAAGTGTCGGTATGAATGAAGCAGTACATATGGCAATTTTGTTCTGGACAATTACGTCAGTTCAGCTAAAAGTTTTCATATCTTTTGACTTTTTTGACTGTTGTGGATTAAAATTCACAACCAAAATTACAGTACGGTCAGCCTTTTTCTATCGTTTAAATGATGGAAAAATCAATTTGAACTATTGAAATCGGACCCAAAAACAAAATTCCTATCCATACGCACACTATAAACACATGAGAATATAGGGTATGAAATAAACTTATCGATAGAACTCTGTTTTGAATCTTTAGATCTTTATTAGAATCTATCAATTCTGCCTATATAAATATATACGCTATATATATATATATATATATATATTATTTTAATCCAATTTTGACCATTATTTTAATCCAATTTTGACTAGATCTACCACCAGCAAGGATTCCCTGCTGCAACAATTACTAACCAGTCTTGGATAAGTAGTGTCTAGCTCAGATAAATTACATGGTATAGTAGCATATACCCCAATTCTTTAGGGAATCAGGAGTGAAAAACAAAAATCCCTTTAAGCGCTTACATTGATAATTCTCCTCTGTGCAATCTGTCAAACCGAAGCTCAAGTTCCAGATGCATTGAAAGAGAATGGGTAAAAATAAAAATAAAAGACCGAAGATTAGAAACTTACGACTATGGAGCTATGTTTCACCAAAAGCCATTTATCTTACTCAAATGTAAGCTCAATCTCGTAGTTTGCACTGTCTTCTCCAAGAGAACATGGAGATTAAAAAAAAAAAAAAAAAAAAAAAAAAAACGAAAAGATTCTAATGGTTTTCTGTCTATAAATTTGAACACTGCCAAATTAGTAATCCCATAATCTGAACATGCTCACAATGCAATTGTTTGGTCTGATTGGATTGTAGCGGTATGTCTTTCGGTGCAGAAAATGCTGTATATGTTTTCTTCATGTTAAAACTTTGTTGGCATATATCAAGACAGCAGGGCCCCTAGGGAAGGGGCCTAATGAAAGTTACATCCGCCAGTTTTGAAGAACAAATTGCTGCATCAACACTGCCAAAATGCTGCCCATCGATATGTTTATGACATTCACAGCGTCGTTGTTGAGCTACAAAAACAAGAAGTGTTATCATTTCAGAAGCATAATCTGAGACACTGAACTGAACAAATTAACAGGTCAAAACTGAAACATCAGATCCTAAATCCTTCAAGTCATCGCCCATTGAAACAGGAAGGCATTCACGACAAACTATTACTAGAGTATTGGTTAAAGTAAAGGGGGCCTATAACCCTAAGAACCCAGCACAAACTTTGACAATCCCAAACGAAACCAGCAATGCCTATGAATCCATGCTGAAGGCTAGTAAGAACAAACCGCTTATCAACCCCACATTCATAATATTAAATAAAAACCTAGCATCTCTTCTACACCCTGAACCAAAGTCAGAAGTAATAAAACCAGAAAGATCTGGAAGTAAAAATAAAGTAACAACAAGAGAGGAAACAAAGAAAGCAACAGTCTTGACATGGTTGCGTACCCATCGAAATCCTTCCTTCTCTTGAAGTGCGGCACCTATTATGCTCTCACCAAGATTAGCAATTTGGGAAGCCATTACACATATAATTGCTTCAGGTACATGTATCTGTTCCACAAGAATAAAAGTATTAAAGGAGACTACAATTCTCTCTCATAAAAGATGTCCAAAATCAAAATAGAAAGGCGAAAAAAAAAGGTGCAAAGCGATATGTATTTGGACAAAATGCTGAAATCTAGTAAAGAGTACCTCACCCATGAGACAAGCAACATATGCAAGAAGAATTGAGGCTAAAACTCCAGCAAAGGTTCCCTCAACACTAACGGCTCCTTCTGTTCCTCTTGGAACTACCTTAAAAGTTGTAACTAGATACCTGGTCGTAAGACAGATTTGAAATATAGGAATTTTTATTAAGGCAGTGATACAAAAACACAGGATAGATCATACACAAGCTAATGTACAAGAAAATCTTGAATTTGGTAACAATACTCATTGGTTATCAAGCTAAGACATGCTTTTAAATTGCTTTAAATTTTTCTCTGAGTTTTCTTAAAAGGATAGGGGGAGCCATGACGTTATTGTTCTTATTTAGAATAAAGTTGACTCTCTAGTTCTAAGACATAACAATCTTTCAATTTGGTGGAGCAAATGCAAAGCAAAATGATCTTCTAAGCTACTTAGACAGTAGATGCCATATATAGAACAAGAATGGCAAAGGATTTCAAAAGTTTCCACCAATTTGAAATGCAGCACCATGGTACATCCCAAAAAGGTAAAACATATATAATAATAATAATAATAATAATAATAATAATAATAAAAGGTGAACACTTATAACAGTGATAGGAGGTCCACATCCATACAAGTAGAGTTATGAAACTTACGTGGTTTTGCCATATGCCTTTCCTATCTCACTTGAAACGGTATCACTCAACTTAGTACAGAAACTGGCAACAAATCCTAGTTCCCAGATACGTGAATAAGCCTTTCCCCCTACTCCAAATATGGAGAGAAAAGCACAGATACAACCTGCAGTGCTCGAACCAATAACACTGCCAGGACCTCTTCTTCCTTTCCTCTTCTCGGCTACTCCCTGAACCTCCTTTTGTGCCATTTTCACCTTTGTTGCTGCAGTGCCCTGATTAGACAAAGGATTTAAGCAGTAAGTTTATATAAATCACAGCCTCAGCAACTATTCGCTTAAAACGCTGGAAGCACTTTCAACTATTCCTTAAATAACTCAAACTCAAATGATAGCTTTATAGGCTCTCAATTATAAGTAGAAATTGAAGTTACACATTCTCAATTGCATTAGTGCTGCCATGAGACGTCCCATTACATGCAAATTGCAACAATAGTTTTAAAAGCAACAAGTCTTAAATTGACACCAGGTTAACAAATAACTGCACCGAATTTATGCACTTCAATTGAAAGACGATTTTTCACATGTATTGAAATGCATTTTATTGACTAGATGTAAAAAAGAACAACGAGGTTCTTGGAGTTGAATTATTCAAGCTAATAAAGTAATGTCTTTTAACTTTTTGCAAGAGATGTTAAAATGGGCTATGCTCAAAGGTTTGCTGAATTGCAGTGGTGGAGCCATCACAATTTAGAATTTTTATAGAGTGTTTGAGAGAGCGATTGGAACTGAAAATGTTAGTTTGAAAACTATAGCATGAAAAAGCTTCACATTATAGTAACCTTTTACTTTTTTACTATAGCTTCTGAGAGCCTTACACCGTTATGAACCATCGATTCCAACGATATGCCCAACAGAGGCTAATGTTTACCCTCAAAAATTATAGTCGATACTCTTATTTGTAAGAAATATTATAATGCCCCACAATAATTCAAAAACTTTTTTAATAGTGATCCCAGTCTTCCTAATTCTCTTTGTGACAGCATTGGCATTTGGCCCTCTCACATAATTTTTTTTTCTAATGAAAAAAAGAAGTAAAATTTCAGTAATTAAATTGGCAATAAACTAACAACCAAATTAGGATTCAGGCACCACATTTCATCAAACCTCAAGAACGCACAAAATCACACATACACACAAAAACAGAAACAAAAAAGAAGAGAAATTTTGGTTACAATGATGAAGTATGTAGCGACAAGGAGAAAACCGGAGGATCCAAAGGCGCGCCAAGTGAGAGTCCCGAGCAGGAAAGCAGCTAGAATGCCGGAGAGAGAAAGGCCAGTGACCAAAATGGGAGAACCAAGAAGGAAGATCACGCAGTTGCAGAGAACAGAGGTCTGCCACGTGGGAGGCGACGATTGGATCAGCCTCACTGCCTCCGAGACGGCGGTCTGAACATCGACGGCGTGGACCATCGTCGTCGTCGCGGTTGGGGGATTGGGAATTGTGGGAATTAGGGTTCTTCGAGTTATATTTTGGGTTTTGGGGGAGAGGAAGAGAGAGGAGCGGCGGAACTGTAGGGAAGGAATCGAAGTGGACTTGGTGATGGGAACATGCAGAAGGAGAAGAACAGTTGGCGAGGCCAAAGACATTTTCTCTCTTTCTTTTTTCTTTTTGATTAAAAAAATAAAAGTTGGTTGACGTTAGAGCCGAGCGTGTTTGCGAAGGAGGAGGAACAATTAAGACGGGCGACGCGGGTGCAAAAAATGCTGTGTTGGGGGCCTGCGAGTGGGGCAATAACACAAATTCTCGGGATTTGTTCTTCAATTTTGGGCTAGTTTAGTATTATTATGTTGTGTTGTGCTTTAGTTTCTGTGTGTTATGTTTTTGTTGTGCTATCTGTTTTGAGGAAAGCAAAATTATAATTGTTTGATAAACTATGTATAAAATTGCTATAAAGATATATATGACAAAAAATACACATATTTTACTAAGCATATTTATAGTTTTAGTTTTTAATTAATATTAATTTTAAAGCTAACATACGTGATATTTGTAGAATAAAATACAAAAAATGTAATTTTTTATTATTTAATATATTTTGAAGCTTATAAGTTCTGGGTTGTTGAGAATATAATGGAGGATTTTTTTAGATAATTTTGTTGTAAGTTAATTTTTTTTTGAGGTAATTTGTTTGTTTTTTTTAGGACAATATGTTTGTTTTTATTTTCTTTTTTGAAGTGATACTTTTGTTTTATTTAATTTTAATTAGATTAAAAAAATCACTTTAGTTCATTTTTCAACGTGTTAGCTGATTTATTTTTATTTGTTAGGGAATAATGGGTAAATTAGGAATTATATATTATTATTAAGGTCAGTTTAGTATTTTTAAATTATAAATACAGAAACTGCTGTAGAAAAAAAAAGAAGCAACCTGGGAGTTGTTTTTCAATTTTCTCTACTGGGCAGCAGTTTTTAAAAGCAACTTTTCAAAAGCAAGGTTAAACAAAACACCCTAAACTACTATAAACAGTTATAGAAACTAAAAACAACCTCCAACAACAATGCCAAATGGGCCCTTTGTGTTTGTCTACCCATTCATGATTTGTTGTCTAACCAATTATGATATCACGTCATTTAATGGTGTCTGATAAAAAATGTAAAATTCAAGGAAAAGTGAGAATGAAGAAAATGTCATATTTTTGAAACTTATTGAAATAAATATCAAGTTTTGAAAATATTTATAGTAAATGTTAGTAAAAAAATATACTAATAAAAAACTTTTTTACTCATAGTAAATAGATAAGTAAAAAATATTTTTACCAAGTAAATTTTCTTTTTACTGACATTTACTACAAATATTATTAAAACTTGACATTTACTTCAATTAGTTTCAAAAAAGTGACATTTAGTACAATTTCTTTCTTTTTTAATGACATAACAATGTAATATGATGTTTAAGACATTATTTTAGGTTACTATCTCCCCATGGCCACCCAAGCCACCTTTTGTGGCCCATGGGTCCAATAGAGGTCGTAACCATCATTACACAACCATTGTGACAACAATCGTGAGGTTTGCTGCAACGAGGGATGGCAACTCATTGTTGGAGAATTTATGGGTAGAAACAAGAAATGAAAGTGAGAAAAGCTAGAATTGAGAGTCGGGTTTAAAGCGTATAAGAATATTTTTCTTCAAAGTTTATTTGTATCTAGCAATAATTGGTATTCCAAAACAAGTTATGATGTCTAGAAATTCTAGAGCATTTAACAAAAGATAGGGGTGTCTTTTCATCAATTTGGTGCAGCCGTTGCATCACCATGCAACCTTTTACGTAAAGGTATCCTATTGTATTTGCAAGTGTGTCTTTGATTCATTAGACATTTGAGATACATATTACAATCTCTCTTACAATCCCCACTAGATTACAATATTTTTCTAGATTCAACAACAATAAACTCATACATACAAGAAAGTATCTTTCGATTTAAATCTTCAATTAATAAATATACTTAAAAGTATTCACAAAACAATGGTGTGCTAGGCATTAAACCTTATCTCCTAAGCAAACACAAAAAATATATCTCATATGAGCTATCCCATATTTTAAATTATGTTCCAATCATTTAGCACTATTCTAGCCTTGTGCTCTATCTTGGATTGATGAACATTTACCAAACTAAACTACAGTCTTGTTAGAAAGACATCATTTCTTATGTTTGTTAGACATGTATGCCTTAAGGAGTAAAAATGTAATACGTTTTTGGAGACATTTTTATCAATAAAGAATTTATTCATTTATATATACTAAATCTTGTCCTCTTTACGTTCATATTTGTTGAATGTATGTTAAGCAAACAGTAGTCTGAGACTGTCGGTCTAAACCTTAAGAATTGAGCATATGATGGACTGATTATGCGGAAGACACGATTCTTAAGGTGACAGTTTAAAACATATGATCCACAATTGAGGGAATAAAGTTGGGCGCTTTATTCATGTAAAGATTATTATATTGTCTATATCCCTTTTGAGAGATGGTTTGTCTTGATCATTGGAGTTAGACTCTGTGAATAGAAACATTGGCACGTTGTCATAGGTGGAGATGTGTTGGATCGGGACATAAAGTGAATTGATTTGGATTAATAATTCTGTCTCAGTAAATCGATTCACTTTAGACAATCATTTTTATTGTATCTTTATCCTGAGATGAATAGTGGTTTCGTTGTCTCGACTTGTGTCTTTTGATGTATCAAAGGGTGACACCCACATCTCAATAGTGGTATGCATGCTGGTACGTTAGAGGTATGACTCTTGGTAGTGTAGACTTACTATTTATAGATATGGAATCCATAACTCCTCTTTAGGAGTAATGATATCATCTTATATGCGTTGTCCTGTAATTGGAAAACTGGAGCGCTTAACCATTTAGATACATAGGTGTAACCGATTGGTATACTATCTTTGGATGGTAAGTTTTCTGATGGTGAGATAATAGAACGTAAGATAAAAATAATCGAGAAGGTAAGACAGAACTTGTCCTTAAGCCGATTATGGATTATCATATAGGGATACGATGCACTTTGATATGTCATGGAGACTTAGCTGTACGAGCTTCGTAATTCTATAAAGTTCGAGAATGCAGCTCCAAGCTTTTAGTGAAGTAGCATTGGAGTTGATAATTGTGAAATGTATATCTGGGATATTGGGTTTCATAATTATCGTGAGCTTGAACTTTATAGGTTCATTTTGGTCCCCTTTGCTAGCACACAAAATCCTGTAACGATACGGCGTGCTTTTTCAATAATTGGTGACTTATGTCGGATTTATCAGATTGGTTTAAAATTTAAAAGAATCAAATAATTCATGTCTGTTTATCGGTTGAATTAATTTTATAAGAAATTAATTTAAGATAAACTTGTTGAATTATTGGGATTGGATAATTCTTGTATGTTTATCGGTTGATTTAATTTTGGATAAATTAGATTAAGATAAACTTGTAGAATTATTGTGAATTGATTTATTTTCTTAGAGATTATTTTGATGAAGTTTGTTTTGATCAGATAACTTTTCTATTGGGTTATTTGAATCAAAACTGAGACTTTATCCTATAAAATCTCGGGTGAAAAATAAAAGATTTACGGAGATATTTACACGGCAGTTCGGCCTGCCGAATGACGTGTTCGGCATGCCGATGGGGCTTGTTCGGCCTGCCGATCAGCGAGCAATAAGATTACGTATTTTCACGTGGATCTTATCAGATATTGATCCGAATTTGATTCTGTTTCGAGTTTTTTAGACCTAATCTGATAAGGACTGACCCCAAAACTAATCGCTATATAAAGGGAGTGAGTCTTATGATTTACTTAGATTAATTGAGAGATTAAGAGTGATACTCTTCTGGTGAGCATCTGAAAACTCCCTGAGAGCTTTTGTTCACAAATCACGAACACTAGCTTTGGGTTCTTTCGATTGGTTGGAAGGAGGGTCACCGGTGGAAGAGCTGTACGTGTGAGCCCATACTCACTCCGGTTGTGGATAGAGAATAGCAAAGAAGAATAGTTGGTTAAGGCTCTTCTGAAACGTTACTTCTCTTTACAAGTTGCGAAAGTTCTTCGGCACACAAAAGTTAGTAAGATCTGTCTGATTTATACATATAGCATGTCAAACTTGTGTTTTGAAATTACTCTGATGAAAAATTTTAAAATTCCGCTGCGCATTATTTTTTCAACAATGTTTACTTAGGTAAAATTTCAACTCACATCTTTAGCTACTTGAGACTTGAAATTCTTTAAGAGTATATACTCAACCTCAAATGTAGCTATCTGCACCAAACATCTAGAAAGGGACAAATAAATTTTCAGTGCCATATCGATCACTTGTCAATGACTTGTTCTAACCTATTAAACTATAAAATCAAGGTACAACTATTACATAGCTGGGTTACCATCACCGATGATTCTTTCATAAAAAGGTTTAAATCCCATTCCACTAGATGTGTCCTCGACTAAGTCTTTCGAAAGACCTTTTGCAAAATAATCTGTGATGAACATGTAAAAATGTACATTTTCTAAAACTAAAATAATTTGGTTTGCACTATTATTTGTCCTTAAATCCTCCAATTAATATCATTTTGTGTTTTATGTTGTTTTTGTATCTTACCGTGAAAATATATTTAATTATGTCTTTTTAGTGTGTTTTTATGTATAAGTTATTTTTGATAAATTTTAGAGTTGTTTCTATGTGTTAAATATTTGTTCTATGTCCACTCAGTAAAAACCACTAATTTTCATGTTGTAATTTTATTTGCACTCTTAATGAGTTTTATAGTATGTTTTGAGTTTATAAATATGTTGTAATATATTTTTTGTAATTTTTAAAATTATTTTTTGTCTTTAGTAGTGTTTTTGGTATAACCAAATTAGCTCCGTACCATATTTTTATATTAGTAAGTTTTTATGTGTTTTTAGTTTTTTTTTTTAACTTTTAAAAACTATTGTAAATATTATTTTTGTAGAATAATTAATTTTAGTGTATTTTGTTAATTTTAGATTTAAAATCTAGAAGAAAAGTAGAGTAAAGCGGTGCAAAAAGGATAAAAACAAACAACAAATGCAAATAGCACATGTATCAGCGCTGCATCAATGCAACATTAGCCAAAAAAAAAAAAAGTAATCTTTCATGCAAGTTGATATGCAACTTGCTTGTCGAGTTGTGAAACAATATATTATATTTATAATATATAATAAAATAATAATAATAAAATATTTATGAATACTAAAATTTTTTCACTATAAAAGAAGGCTTAGCCTTTGTTCTTTAAAGCAACACCCCCTCCCCCTCCCCTTCCTCCTCCTTATTTCCTTCTTTGTTTATCTATTGAGCTAGAAGCTCAGCAGTCTCCTTTTTTAGGAGGAAATGCTACTAGAGCACTCTTCCAACCCCACCAAAATTAATAAAATAATGCCTAAATTAGCGTAGAAAGCTAGTGAGGTAGAGAAATGATTTTGTATGTATAGTACTTTAGTATGGTTTTTTAACTCTATATCTGTGTTGTAATGTTTGTATTTTATAGAATAAATTATATTTTTCATGTTTTTGATAATTATTGTTAATGTTGTTATGCTGCCCATTTTTACATAAATTTAGTCATGTTTTCTTTATGTAATTTAATTATGTTGCATAATTAATATTTATAATAGTGAAATAATGCTTAATTTTATTGAATATCTTTTACTGCAATATGACTTGTTATTTGATTTTAAATATTTCATAAGACACGATTATGCCGAAATTAAAGCAAAAGTTTATTCCATTAAAATATAACAATTTTGGTTTGTTATTATCTTTTCTATCTTAAAATTATGTTAATTATAATTGTATTGACATGGATTATAATTTTCATAATTAGTGCACTAATTCACTAGTAAGATGTGGCTATTTTGTTACTTTTTATAGGAAAATCCTTATTATATTATAGCTTGCTATATTGTCGATTTAGGTTGACTTATAGAAATAGAAAAAGTTTTTGTCATTAATGA
The DNA here is from genome assembly GCA_025403435.1 of Artocarpus heterophyllus. Lineage (NCBI taxonomy): Eukaryota > Viridiplantae > Streptophyta > Magnoliopsida > Rosales > Moraceae > Artocarpus > Artocarpus heterophyllus. Next base: position 30,373,845 of record CM046330.1, on the reverse strand, counting down.
GAAAAGATGTAATAAATCTAATGCTTTAGATAATTATTATTTAGAGTTAAAGGTTCATATAAGTTACAAAACATACAAAGGATTCTCGAAGCTTTACTATTTAATTTTATGTTTTAAAATCTTATTTAAATTTGTTAAAAATATTTGTTTTCTTTAAAATCTAGTTAAAAACACCCTTGTCATTTCAACCGTTAATTGTCAATCTTTTAAATACTTACCTCTCTGTAGATACAACAATCCTTTCTATACTATAAACGCTTATGTTTAAAGAAACATTTTGGGCGATATATCAAAAATTTGACGCCGTTGTCAGAGAGGTGTCGCTAATTTGTCAGATTGCTAAATTAGGCGGGAAACGAGATAAGTATCTTGTCCTTATCTTGTAAATGTTGTAAATATCATCATTTTAATCTCTAGGTTAATTGTTTAGTTAAATAAGTTACTATTTATGTAGGCTACTATTTATGTCCCTATTCACACACTGTTCACTATTCATAAAAAATAAAAAAATATATATGAAAATAAAAAAATAAAAAAATATTTTCTTTTTAATTATAGTTTGTATAATATTGTTATTTGTTAATTTTATGTTTAGATTTAGGTTTTTAAACTTAGAAATAAAATTTAATAAAACTTTAGATTTAGGTTTTTAAACTTAGAAATAAAATTTGATAAAACTTTAGATTTAGGTTTTTCATAAAATAAATTGTGATTTTGTGAAAAGTATTCTTTGAGGGAGTTCTATTTGGAGGTTGGTACTAGTTCATAAACCTTTTCCATAACCAGTTGCTTTTGGAGATTCTTCCAACACCAGTCATTTTGAGAGCGTTTTGACTAACAAGTTGGTTTTTAAGGAGGCCTCGTCACACTAGTCTTTCTTGGGAACATCCTTAAAGCTTATAATTCTCAAAATCTATAAAATAAATGAGACGGATGCTTTTCACTTACTACTTTATTCTCCTAAAATAAAGAAAAGCTAAGTATCTCGTCTTTTGCTTATAAATTTAAAAAATAAAAATTGTAAAATTAGAAAAATTAAAAAATTCAAAGTTAATACTTCGACATAGAGACAAATTAGGTCTATTTGTTAAGGCTCCAGGACTTAGGAAATTCTAGAAAACAATCGTTGAACTTTTCTCCATATTGTCCTTCTTCATCAACCCCTCTTTCGAATTCATTTGCGATGGAGAATCTGGGTGAGAATCTTTACAGAATGTTGATGAAAGATTTCATGCACCCTACTCATACTGTCATTCCTTCATGCATAGTGCCTCCACCAAATCTGCCACAACAGGATTTGAAGCCTGGTATGATTCAACTTTTGTCAACCTTTTTCAGATTGAAAACCAAAAATCTTTAAGTTTATAATCATGAATTTAAGGAAGTTATCGCTACTGTCCACAACCATCCTGACATTGTTGATTCCATCAAATAGAAATTCTTTCCTTTTTCTCAGAAAGATAAAGCCAAAAGCTGTCTCTATTCTTTAAGACCTCGATCCATGTAATCATGGGATGATGTGCAATTGCTTTCTTCTATAAATACTACCTATATCACATGACCAACAATCTCAAGAAACAAAATTTGACTTTTTTCTTAGAAAAATCATGAAAATTTTTATGAAGCTTAGGAAAGATTCAAAAATTTGCTAAGTCAATGTTCTCATCATGGTTATGAGAATTAGCATTTTGTTAGCTTCTTTTGTGAAGGACTTACAAGTCATGATCGCCAATATCTAGAAGTGATGTGCAATGAAAATTTTTTATATTAGGATCCTGAAGAGGCCAAGGAATTTATTGATGAATTTGCTGAGAAAGTTTACTTATGGGCTGAATTAGAAACTTCTCATAGTATTAATGTCTCGATCAACTAGAATTTATCAATTGAGCAAAGAGGATAATTGCATTATTTAATCAAAACTTCTCATAGTACTAATGTCTCAATCAACTAGAATTCATCAATTGAGCAAATAGGATAACTACAATCTTTAGGTTCAAGTTGGAAATCTTACAAGGGAGTTAGAAATCATTAAAGCAAAGAATGAGAAAAGAAACCAGGTTATCATAAAAGCTGAATCGCAAGGAGCAAACTTTGTGTGTGGAAGAGCAAAACAACAACCACAGGACTGCTATGCTTATCAGAAAATGATAGGAGAATATGAGAAACAACGTAATACCATAGGGACATATCATAAACCTTATACTCCTTATCCCAAAATTCTCAATCCTAATGGAAGAAACAGTTTAAATTTCGATAAGAGGAATCCGAATCAAGTGCAAACATTTGGATAGCAATGGAGAAATGACCAAGAAGTACATCCATAAAGAGAATATGCTCCTCAGCATGATCTACACCTATCAAGTAAATCTCTTGAGGAAACATTACAAGCATTCATTAAGGCACAAAGTAAGTCAAATCAAAAATTTAAAGCTTCTTTCACACAACTGGAAAAAGATAGTAAGGAATTCAAAAGTCAAATTTTGAGATTCACTGAAACTTCAGCTACTCGAGGACATGAAAAATGTTCACCACAAACTCGTCATTTCATAAGGACAAAACATGATACAAACCTCTAACACTGGAGAAAAGAATGATGAAGAGGTTAGTCATGTTGCCACTTGTAGCAATAAACCATTGGAAAATTTAAACATCGCGAACGCAAGCAACGAAAAAGTTATTCCACAAAGACAAGAAGAAGAAGTGAATAAGCTTCCGGTAAAGAGTTCTTTCCCTTAAGCCCTTCAGTCCACTAAGAAAGTACCGAAAAATTATGAACAAACCTTGGAACACTTGAAGCAAGTTTGAATTGACATTCCTTTGTTGCAAATAATCAAACAAGTGTCGGCTTATGCCAAAGTGATGAAAGACCTATGCACTTCAAAAGAAAGCACAACGTCACAATGATTGTATTTTTGAGTCAGTAAATACATGCAATTCTTGAGCAAAGAGCATCGATCAAGTACAAAAATCTCAGATGTCCCACAATCACTCGTCACATAGGAACCCATAAAATCACTCAAGCCTTGTTAGACTTGGCAATGAGCATCAATCTCATACCTTATTCAATTTACTCACAACTAGGACTTGGTGAGACTAAACCTAAATCTATGGTCTTACAATTGGCAGATCAATCCATCAAGGAACCATGAGGGATAGTAGAAGATATTTTGTTACAAGTTGATAAGTTCTATTTCCCCATTGATTTTCTCAACTCTGACACTCAATGTGAGGTGAATATGGAATCAAAAATTCCTATTATCTTCATAAGACCTTTCTTAGTCGCCGCTAATGCTCTCATTAACTATAGAAATGGTCTCTTGAAAATCTATTTTAGAAGCATGACTCTTGGAGTGAATATTTTCCATATTTGAAAGCAATTTCAAAGCAATAATGAGTGTTTTACACTGAAATCATTGATGAAGCTGTTGAGGAAGAATTTCTAATGCAAATCGATGTGCTTTAAGAAATCTTCCAAAGTTTTGATCTTGAAAATCTCAAACTCAACTCTGATATTTTCAAACATTCACTAGACAAAGGAACAAAGTCTTGGCTACCAAGCTTTGAAAAGTTGTACCTGGATGGAGAAAATCCAAAACCATCCACTGAAAAAATCCTGAAAGTTAAGTTAGCCTAACTTCCTAAAAGACTGAAACAAGCATTCTTGGGAGCTGATGATTCTTTTACTATCATCATTTCATCTAAACTCAATGAATCACAACAGCAACGGTAAAACATGTTCCATGATCACAAAACTGTATTGGTCATAGAATAGCTAATATCAAGGGTATAGTGTTAGACATGTATGCCTTAAGGAGTAAAAATATAATACGTTTTTGGAGGCATTTTTATCAATAAAGAATTTATTCATTTATATATACCAAATCTTATCCTATTTACGTTCATATTTGTTGAATGTATGTTAAGCAAATAGTAGTCTGAGACTGTCGGTTTAAACCTTTAAGAATTGGGCATATGATGGACTAATTATGCGGAAGACACAATTCTTAAGGTGACGGTCTTAAACATATGATCCGCAATCGAGGGAATAAAGTTGGGCGTTTTATTTATGCAAAGATTGTTATGTTGTCTATATCCCTTTTGGGAGATGGTTTGTCTTGACCATCGGAGTTGGACTCCGTAAATAGAAACATTGGCACGTTGTCATAGGTGACGATGTGTTGGATCGGGACACAAAGTGAATTGATTTGAATTAATAATTCTGTCTTGGCAAATCAATTCACTTTAGACAATCATTTGTATTATATCTTAATCCTAAGATGGATAGTGGGCTCGTTGTCTCGACTTGTATCTTTTGATGCACCAAAGGCTGACTCCCACATCTCAATAGTGGTATACATGCCGGTACGTTGGAGGCATGACTCTTGATGGCGTAGACTTATTATTCATAGATATGGAATCCATAGCTCTTCTTTAGGAGTAATGATATCCTCTTATATGCGTTATCCTGTAATTAGAAAACTGGGGCGCTCAACCATTTGGATAAATAGGTATAACCGAATGGTATACTATCTTTGGATGGTAAGTTTTCTAATGGTCAGATAATGGAACGTAAGATAAAGAATAATCAAGAAGGTAAGACAGAACTTGTCCTTAAGCTGATTATGGATTATCATATGGGGATACGATACACTTTGATATGTCATGGAGACTTAGCTATACGGGCTTCATAATTCTATAAAGTTCGAGAGTGCAGCTCCAAGCTTTTAGTGGAGTAACGTTGGAGTTGATAATTGTGAAATGTATATCTGGGATATTGGGTTTCATAATTATCAAGAGCTTGAACTTTATAGGTCCATTTTGGTCCCCTTTGCTAGCTCACAAAATCCTGTAACGATACGGCGTGCTTTTTCAATAATTGGTGACTTATGTCGAATTTATCAGATTGGTTTAAAATTTGAAAGAATCAAATAATTCATGTCTGTTTATTGGTTGAATTAATTTTGTAATAAAATTAATTTAAGATAAACTTGTTGAATTATTGGGATCAGATAATTCTTGTCTGTTTATCGGTTGATTTAATTGGATAAATTAAATCAAGATAAACTTGTAGAATTATTGTAAATTGATTTATTTTCTTAGAGATTATCTTGATAAAGTTTGTTTTGGTCAGATAACTTTTCTATTGGGTTATTTGAATCAAAACTGAGACTTTATCCTATAGAATCTCGAATGGAAAATAAAAGATTCGTGGAGATATTTACGCGGCAGTTCAGCCTGTCGATGGGGCCTGTTCGGCCTGCGGATCAGCGAGAGATAAGATTACACATTTTTCCGTGGATCTTATTAGATATTGATCCAAACTTGATTCTATTTCAAGTTTTTGAGACCTAATCTGATAAGGACTGACCCTAAGACCAATCGCTATATAAAGGGCGTAAGTCTCATGAGTTACTCAGATCAGTTGAGAGATTAAGAGTGATACTCTATTGGTGAGCATCTGAAAACTCCCTGAGAGGTTTTGTTCATGAATCACGAACACTTGCTTTGGGTTCTCTCGATTGGTTGGAAGGAGAGTCACCGGTGGAAGAGCTGTACATGTGAGCCCACACTCACTCTGGTCGTGGATAGAGAATAGCAAAGAAGACCAGGTGGTTGAGGCTCTTCTGGAACGTTACTTCTCTTCACGGATTACGAAAGTTCTTCGACACACAAAGGTTAGTAAGATCTGTTTAATTTATACATATAGCATGCCAAACTTGTGTTTTAGAAAATACTCTGATGTTAAAATTTTTAAAATTCCCGCTGCACACCTCACACTGTTTTTTTCCAACAATTAGTCCCTTGATTTGTTCTTATCATATTCAATTGAAAGAATGTGCTAATCCAAGAAGAGGCCCTCAAAGAACCCAACAATGAAAGAAGTTGTGAAGAATGAAAATTTGAAACTATTAAATACGTGTATCATTTATCCCATTGTAGATAGTAAATGCATCAGTCCAACTCAAGTTGTAACTAAGACTTCAGGTGTAACTATGATTAAGAATGAAAAAGGAGATCTTGTTCTTACGAGAGTACTCACTAGATGGCGTATGTGCATTGATTATCGGAAGTTAAATGCTGTCACTCATAAAGATCATTTCTCACTCCCGTTCATTGATCAAATCTGGGAATGTGTAGTTGGTCATCGTTTCTATTGCTTTCTCATTCATTGGACTTTGTAATGGCCCAATTACATCCCAAAGATGCATGATGAGCATATTTGTGACATGGTTGAGAAGATTATGGAAGTTTTCATAGATGATTTGACTATCTTCGGTGATTCATATGACACATGTCTACTCAACTTGAAAATTGTTTTGAAAAGATATGAAGAGAAAGGCCTCATATTAAATTGGGAAAAATGTGATTTTATGGTTCCATCTGACATAGTTTTTGAACATATTATTTCTAAAAGAGGAGTTGAAGTTGATCCAGCTAAGATTGAACTCATTTCAAACATGGCTACTCCTAAGATTGTTAGAGATGTTCGATCTTTTCTTAGCTAAGCTAGATTCTATAGGAGGTTTAATTAGAATTTTCAGCCATATCAAAACCATTTATTAACTTTTGGTGAAAGATGCAGTGTTCAAATTATGAAAGAACGTGAAGATTCTTTCCAAACACTGATATCTAAGCTAACCTCTACACCTATCATGCAATCACTTGATTGGAGTTTACCATTTAAAATCATGCGTGGTGTGAACAATTATGCTGTAGGAGCCATGTTGGGTGTTAACGAAGGGATAAAAACCCTTTATAGTGGACTATGTAGGTAAAAATTTGAAAAATGCTCAAATGAATTACTCAACGATTGAAAAAAATTACTTGATATAGTATTTGCACTTGACAAATTTCATTCATATCTGATCGATTCACCAATCACTGTCTTTACATATCATTCAGCCTTTAAGTATCTCTTTTCAAAAAAAAGTTGCTAAGGCCTGACCATCAGGTGGATCTTTTTTCTACAAGAGTTTGATTTGACCATTAAAGATAAGAAAGAAGTTGAGAATGTGGTAGTTTACCACTTATCTTGTTTGGAATTTAATGGTTCTATCGATAGTCCACCAATTCATAATGAAGTTCTTAATGAACATCTATACTCTGTCACCAAATTGCCTTGGTACATACACATTGTTAGTTATTTGGCAACTGGAGAAATTCCATCTGCTTGGAGTTTACAAGACAAAAGAAAGTTTTTGGTTGAATTGTATAACTTTTACTAGGATGATCCCTACCTTTTCTAATACTGACGTGATAAATCATAAGACGTTGCATTCTTAAGGATGAAGTATTTAGTGTCTTAAAACTCTGTCATAATAATGCAAATGGTGGTCATTTTTCTACAAAGAAAACTGCTGCAAAGATTTTACAGTATGGTCTTTTTTGGCCCACTATGTTCATAGACACTTATCATTATTGTCATTCTTGTGAAAATTGTCAAAAGTTAGGTACTCTGTCTTCTCGACATATAATGCCTCTAAACCCAACTATCGTAATAGAAATATCCAATTGCTAGGGAATGGACTTTATGGGACTTTTTCAACCTTCTTTTGGGTATCTTTACATCCTCCTTGCTATAGAATACGTTTCAAAATAGGTTAGAGCCGTAGCATACAGTTTCAATGATAATGTAACTATTGTAAAGTTCTTGAAAGAAAATGTGTTATCTAGGTATAGTATGCCACATGCTATAATTAGTGATCAGGGCACACATTTCTGCAACCATTTTATTTGAAGCTTTAATGTGAATGTGCGGTGTGATTCATAAAGTTTCAAATGTGTATCATCCACCGACAAATTATCAAGTCGAGTTAGCAAATAGGGAGGTCAAACAAATCTTGGAAAAACTTGTGAATGTAGATAGAAATGATTGGTCTTCACGTCCTCAAGATGCACTATGGGCATATCGTATAGCTCACAAAGCTCCATTAAGAATGTCTCCTTATAGGCTTATTTTTAGAAAATCCTATCATTTACCTATAGAACTTGAACATAAAGCTTATTGTGCTATTAAAGCCCTCAATTTTGATCTTAGTGCTACGAGTATTGAGTGGAAACTCCAACTTTCTAAACTTGAATAATTAAGGAATGATGCTTATGACAATTCACGGATCTACAAGGCAAAGATGAAAGCATTTCATGATAAGCATATTCCAAGGAAGTACTTTGAGCCAAATCAATGGGTTCATCTTTATGACTCTCATCTCTATCTTCATCTTGGCAAGTTAAAATCAAGATGGATTGGTCCGTATATTGTGAAACAGATCTTTTCAAATGGTGTTGTTAAAATAGAAGATCCGTCCAATGAAAGAATACTTAGAGTAAATGGCCAAAGACTGAAAAGCTACATAAAACGGATAACTGAGCTTGAAGAGGTCATTCTCGTGGGTCCGGTTTACTAATTTAAATAAAAATTTTGTTTTGTTAGTTTATCTTGTTATGTGAGTCAAATTAAAGTCAAATGGTTTGTATGGTATGGATATCCAATAAATCATTTTAAAATTATATCGCTTTTAATTGCTAGGGACAAGCAATAAACTGGTTAGAGGATGTGATGAACATGTAAAAATGCATATTTTCTAAAGCTAAAATCATTTGGTTTGCACTATTATTTGTCATTAAATCCTCTAATTAATAACATTTTTGTGTCTTAATATCAAAATATATTTAGTTATGTGTTTTGAGTGTGTTTTTATGTTTAAGTATATTTTTGATAATTTATAGAGTCTTTTTTCTGTGTTAAATATTTGTTTTGTGTCCAATCAATAAAAACTGCTAATTAACATGGTTCTATATTAAAAATTCGTAATATACTAATAGAAAGAATTATAATGAAATAATTATTTTTCCTCTCGAGTCTTGACAACCAAATAAAAATACATAAACAAATATTGCTAAATTTATGTACTCCATCAGTTTTGCCTTAATAAAACAATCAACAAGATTCTGACATCCAAAACTAGAATAAACTTAACTAATAAATAGTCAAAAGGCACACCAAATCAACAAATATATATATATATATATATATATATATATATTGTAACGCTTCTATATGAGGGTTAATAGTTTTTAATGAATTAAAATAAAAATAAAAAATAAAAGCAAAACCTTAAAAATAAAATTGTCTGGGGCTTAAATGAAAACTCTCAAATTAAAAATAAAAATATAAACAACAATTAAACTATAGTTTAATATAGCACCTTAAATTTAATAATATAAACTGTCATCATCATCATTTTAACCCTCAACGTATTTTAATACAGTCACAGAAAGCAATAATTGATGCTTATATTATCATGAAGAACATTCTTAGTAATTGAAGCAGTCCTAACGTACATAGCTACATAGCTTCCTCAATTATTTTTCTTGTAGCCACCTCACACTTAGTGAGTCCTGAAAAGATAAAAATATAAGGGAATGAGCGACAATATGCTCAGTAGAGAAAACCATTACTCACCTTTAGGATTTTATAATTACCATATTTAAACCTGCATGGTTAGTTAATATCCATCATTATCTAGATTATGAGATTTATTATAATCATATTCCGTGGATACCATAGTTAATCATTATTGAGTTTCATACATATACATATATACAAATGTTACAGTTCATCATTATTCCTAGGTACCCACGTTCAATAGAGTATCACTCAACTCATCAAAACCCAAATGGACGCGCTTGATCACCCTCTAAATATTCCAAGGGTGTTCCGGTTAAGGGACATCAACCCCCGAGTCCTCACCAAGTCGATTCTTGTACAGTGTGTTCTAGGACTTTCGACCCAAGAAAGCATCATCACCTTCCCCCTATTTTACCTTTTAGGGTATTCGTGTCCAAGGACGTAATCGCCACCCTCTTCACGTCTCACCATTTCTCTATATTCAATCATTATTTATAGAGTCGGTTTTCCTAACCATGCTTATCAATTTATAACATGTGTCAATTCATTATGTTCCTCGCCGTATAATATAAGACGAGTCCATGTCATAGTTTCATATGTGATACTCATATAATAGAGTTCAACAAAGATATATATATCTTGCGATAAAACAATCAATTTTAATTCCATAAAAACCTCACAAAAGATGAGTAATATAATCCATACCTTTCAAGCTTATCATCAATATTTTAATCCCGAAATCAATTAACGTTAGCTCCACACTCCCTTGATCCTAAGGCGTGCATAAGGACAATTTAAAACTAAAGCACAACATACTGTTAGACATGTATGCCCTAAGGAGTAAAAATGTAATACGTTTTTGGAGACATTTTTATATCAATAAAGAATTTATTCGTTTATACCATATCTTGTCCTCTTTACGTTCATATATGTTGAATGTATAATAAGCAAACAGTAGTCTGAGACTATTAGTCTAAACCTTTAAGAATTGGGCATATGATGGACTGATTATGCGGAAGACACGATTCTTAAAGTGACGGTCTAAAACACATGATCTGCAATCGAGGGAATAAAGTTGGGCGCTTTATTCATGTAAAGATTGTTATGTTGTCTATATCTCTTTTGGGAGATGGTTTGTCTTGACCATCGGAGTTGGACTCCGTGAATAGAAACATTGGCGCGTTGTCATAGGTGACGATGTGTTGGATCGGGACATAAAGTGAATTGATTTGGATTAATAATTCTGTCTTGGCAAATCGATTCACTTTAGACAATCATTTGTATTGTATCTTAATCTTGAGATGAATAGTGGGCCCATTGTCTTGACTTGTGTCTTTTGATGTGCCAAAGGGTGACACCCATATCTCTATAGTGGTATGCATGCCGGTGCGTTGGAGGCATGACTGTTGATAGCGTAGACTTGTTATTCATAGATATGGAATCCATAGCTCCTCTTTAGGAGTAATGATATCCTCTTATATGCGTTGTCCTGTAATTGAAAAACTGGAGCGCTCAACCATTTGGATACATAGGTGTAACCGAATGGTATACTATCTTTGGATAGTAAGTTTTCTGATGGTGAGATAATGGAACGTAAATAAAAATAATCAAAAGGGTAAGACAGAGCTTGTCCTTAAGCCGATTATGGATTATCATATGGGGATATGATACACTTTGATATGTCATGGAGACTTAGCTTTACAGGCTTTGTAATTCTATAAAGTTTGAGAGTGTAGCTCCAAGCTTTTAGTGGAGTAACGTTGGAATTGATAATTGTGAAATGTATATCTGGGATATTGGGTTTCATAATTATCATGAGCTTGAACTTTGTAGGTCCATTTTGGTCCCCTTTGCTAGCTCACAAAATCCTATAACGACGCGGCGTGCTTTTCCTATAATTGGTGACTTATGTCGGATTTATCAGATTGGTTTAAAATTTGTAAGAATTAAATAATTCATGTTTGTTTATCGGTTGAATTAATTTTATAAGATATTAATTTAAGATAAACTTGTTGAACTATTGAGATTAGATAATTCTTGTCTGTTTATCGGTTGATTTAATTTTGGATAAATTAGATCAAGATAAACTTGTAGAATTGTTGTGAATTGATTTATTTTCTTAGAGATTATCTTGATAAAGTTTGTTTTGATCAGATAACTTTCTATTGGGTTATTTGAATCAAAACTAAGACTTTATCCTATAGAATCTCGGGTGGAAAATAAAAGATTTGTGAAGATTTTTATGCGGGAGTTTGGCCTGCCGAATGACGTGTTCAGCCTGTCGATGGGGGCCTGTTCGGCCTGCCGATCAGGCTGTTCGGCCTGCCGATCAGGCTGTTTGGCCTGTCGAACAGGCTGTTCGGCCTGTCGATCAGTGAGCTATAAGATTACACGTTTTCACGCTGATCTTATTAGATATTGATTCGAACTTGATTCTGTTTCGAATTTTTGAGACCTAATCTTATAAGGACTGACCCCAAGACCAATAGGTATAAAAAGGGAGTGAGTCTTATGATTTACTGAGAGATCAACTTGAGAGATTAAGAGTGATACTCTTCTAGTAAGCATCTGAAAACTCCCTGAGAGCTTTTGTTCACAAATCACGAACACTAGCTTTGGGTTCTCTCTATTGGTTGGACGGAGAGTCACCGGTGGAAGAGCTGCACGTGTGAGCCCACACTCACTCCGGTTGTGGATTGAGAATAGCAAAGAAGACCAGTTGGTTGAGGCTCTTCTGGAATGTTACTTCTCATCACAGGTTGCGGAGGTTCTTCAGTACATGAGGTTAGTAAGATCTATTTAATTTACGTATATAGCATGTCAAACTTGTGTTTTGAAAAAATACTCTGATGTTAAAATTTTTAAAATTCCGCTGCGCACCTCTCACAGTTTTTTCCAACACATACAACCACATTCATAAATAAATCATGTGTAAATCCATCTTACTAGTGTGCCCTTAAAGTTTTTATGCAAATCTCTTTTGAATACCACAGTAAACAATCTTTGTCTTAACACAATATAAAATGTATACAAGTAATTTATATGTTTTAGTCCCTAATAAGAATTGTCAATCGCTTAGGATAATATTGGAAAGGTTGCAAGACATTAAGGAATTAGGTGGTGAGCAAAGATGGGTTCTTGGTTTAGGTTAGCAGCTGGTATACCATGGCAAACTGGCAGTATACTTTTGCAAAAATGATAGATTCACTATCTACAATCATCACATGAGTTAACAGGTGGTTTACTTAACGTAAACGAGTGGTATATTACCACTAGCAGGTTTACTAGTTTCCAATCCGAAAATTAAAAAATTCATAGAAAATAAAATACAACTCCGATTTAGGCTTATGATAGCTCGTTAGAAAGCTTAGGATGTCTACTTTTTAAATATACCAACTAATTTAAAAATTTATTTTTGTTTAATCCTAGAATTTCAAGAAAGAGCCACTGCCCATAGAGGTATTAGAAAATTTAACAATATAAATTTCTGTCTACGGCATATACACTTAGAGTTTATACATATGTTCTAAAATAGCAACAAAACATATACTCAAATTTGAGAATACAAATTTGAATAATCCTTGAGTATATAAAAAAAAATTATAAATGAAAGACTAAATTTTTTCATAAGATTCTAACCTCAGATTATGGCTAGTTAGAAGCTTGAAATGGCTTCAAAACAAGTTCCTTGACTTCGATATGACTGAAATTCTTGGTCAAATGAAGGTGATGGTGGCTGATTTTTATGGCTGCCTTGAAGAAGTTCTCTAAGTATTTTGCTTCAGCAAGGAAATGAGAAGAAGAGTGTGGGAACCGTGGAAGAAAAAAAAAGAAAAGATGAAGTCTTTGAAGAGAAGTGATAAAACTAATTATGGAGGAGACATGTTGAAGCATGTCACGGAGGAAATAAAGAAAAGGAGGGTCAAGAGTAGTTGGAAAAGATATCCTCTTATTTCCTCTAGAGACTTTAACCCACATAATGCTAAAATGACATTTTCAAAATTTATTAGAAGTTTCAAGGCTTTTCAGTAAACATACTAAATAAGTATAGGAGAATTTTAGAAAATTTAAAAATAGATAAAAATAAATATTGTGAAATGGATTTTAAATGAAGCAAATTTTTGGTTGGCACACTAAAAATTAATTTAATTACCTTAATACCCGTTAAGAGAATAACAGGTGTCACAACTCTACCCCCCTTAAAGAAATTTCGTCCTCGAAATTTCAAATCTAGCAATACTAGTAAAAATCTCGATTCCATTATGATTCCAATTCTGAGTCTAAACCATCAATGTTGTTTGTTCTCCAAATTTAAGTTATCGTATCTCCACTTATTTACTTGCATTATAAATCTCACTCTAAATTCTAAATCCCTCAATGAGAGTATTTCTAACAGGTTCCAACTTATAACACCGTATAATGGTCTAGGAATCTGATCAGGCATACATATTGACCATACCATGATTCCAGTCCTTCATTGTCCATGGACTGTGATATATAATTACATTTAAGGAGATTGCCAGAGAAATTTTATATACTTCATCTTTAGGTTCCTTTTCCTTTTTGAGTAAGGAAAAGTCAAATATAGTTGATTTCATATTTCAACTAATAAACTAAAATATAATCATAAATATATATCACAAACACTTCTATACAAAACCATACATTAAACTTATTCATCGAAATATTAGACGGAATCTCAGAGTTGCTAACAAACCTGACAGATTTTTCATTAAACAGCTATCCTCATGACACAAACGTTCAACCCAAATAATATACTCACATTTCCTACAAAATATTCCCACAACTGACTTTGATACTTCCAAAAAACATTAACCAAATGCTACACATTACAAACATGATACGGGTACGTTTCGAGAGTACAAGGTACTCCGTATATTCAGCTATCCATATCAGGCATGCTTATAGCATACAAAAACATCAATAAACAAAAGATCAGACCTTAAGTGGGATGCATTTCGAGAGCATCAAGTACTCCGTATCCAGCCATCTTGGTATTAGGCTCAATGAATCTAAATGATTGAACAATGACATACCACAATAAATACAAAATACAAGGTTAACGGTTATTCGTGACACATGAAATACAGATACACATGCCTACATGCCATAGGTAAAACCAAAAGATTACAGATGGAGATTCAAATCAATTGGCTGCTCCCGGCTTTCCCTTTCCCATTCAAGCTTGGATGTTGCAGTGTCAGATTCTGGATGTATGATTTGCATCTTATCTATCAATTCTTCAGTTGTTGAAGTAGCAACAAAGATTTGTCTCTCCGATTCTACAATGATGTTTTCTTTCACAGCGTAATCTAGAAATTTCAAAAGACCATCATAAAAACCATTTACATTCAGTAGTCCCAAAGGTTTGGAATGAAAGCCCAATAATTGCTCACAAGCAACTATAAATATTTCCTCAAGAGTACCTAGACCACCAGGTAATGCTATAAAAGCATCAGAAATATTGATTATGGCTTTAAAATTTCTAGGGATGCTCCTGACTCCTTTTCTCTTACCTATGGTTTCCTTATAAAGGTTTCCTTCAGCTAGAATATGAGGCCAAATTCCTACAACTGTAGCGTCACTAGACCTAGCTACTAGCGTCATATTTTTCATCATTTTTATACTACCACCCCCATAGATTATGTTAATCTTCCTGCATGCTAGGACTTGCCCTAAGTGTTTTGCAGCTTCTACATAGCTTTATCTTTTCCAAGGCTGGAACCACAAAAGACACAGACATTCTTTATTTTCTTGGTGGACTGGGAGGTAGACATATTTGGTTTATATAAGTGATTGCTTTATGTCTGCTCCATTTAGACTTTGGATTCTACATAAGATTTCAAGGATGAAGAATACACAAAAAGAACTAAAGAGACAGAAAAGTAGGAAATGAAAAGGTAATCCAAAGATTTAAACAAAATCTTGTGCAGGTAAGAAAGTAAGATAAGGTGATTGATAGTTTACAGAAAATCTGATTCACTTTTTGAAAAAGATTAGACTCTAATGATATACCTTTTGACAATTGAGAATGGTTTGGCAGAAGACCCCCTTGACACAACTGCAGACCTTTTGACAAATATACATCGAGTCTAGAAATTCAATATAAATAATAAATACTGTAGAACTTTTGAAATTTGAGGCACAAATCTTGAAATATCTGGATAAGTTTTCAAAATTCAAACATGTTATTGTACCGTATATGACGTGCCTAATAAGATAATATATTTTATTATATATATATATATTTAAGAAAACCATAAATTAAATGAGATACTAATACTTACTGTATCAATCTAATAATCACAATTATTTTGAACACAAAAACAAATATTCTGAGTAAAAGAAAAACACAAACTGTTGAACATCAGCTAAAACTGTTTCAAATAAGCAAAGACTAAATAACCTTTGTAGAGTGATGACTTATTCCCCATCCAGTTTTCTTATGGCTTGGCAAACAGGATCTAGAAATACCATATTCCAAAGCGTTGTCTTTTTGCATAAAATTTAGGCCAGAGTTTAAAAATAGCTCCTTGAACATATCCACTAGGGTGACCATGAAGAGGAGGATAGATGCTATCCAAGTTCTCCTTTGAAAGTCCATCCCTGCAAAACCTTATTTTATCCTCTCTATTCGTAGACAAATAACCAGGTGAAGTACATTTATCATTACAATTTTGTCTTCCATATTTGTTACAAGTAACTGCGATGGCACGAGCTCTTCTTTTCATTACACTACGACTGGTACCCATTCCTGGTAAACCGACATCTTGACTGAAGTCACTAAGATGGATCTTCCCCTTTATCAACATTCTCACATTACAAGGGATGCCAAAACGCATAAGAATCCATAACCGAGTAATTCTAGCCTTGTATTTCTTTCGAGAATCTTTTAGGAGAGTGATGGAAAATACTTTCTCAGGTGTTGGTACTTTGGGTCCATGATGAGATGAAAGAAGAGTAAATAGAAAGGAAAAATTAAGATAGTAAGTTGTAGAATCCTATAATTCCTTCTTCTTTTAAAGAGAAGAATTTCTAAAGAGAAAGAAAAGAATTTACGATTTAGAGAGAGAGTAACAAATTAAGAGAGAGAGTGACTGAGCTTGGAGAAATAAGCTCCTATACACAGTAGACGTATATGTAAACAATAATTAAACCACTATAGATGACACGTATAGAGGCCACGTGGGAGAGACAGTGTGAATCAAACTGATTTAGGATTTGGACTAGCCCAAATGTTCTAAGTTGAAATGGGTCAGGTTGTTTCGGGCCTTAACATATTTAGAACGAGTTAAATAACAAGCATAAAATTGAAAACCAGTTTGTACAGATTTTAAGCCTAATTCAAAACCCCTTAAAGGTAAAATTAACTATGAACAAGTCTAATTTAACGACAATCATGGATCTTCCTGAATGGTATTTAAATCATTTCATAGTAACATAATCTTCTAGCAACTCAAATAATTTGTTTTAATCAAAACCTTATTAACAATGTAGACACCCATATGTTATCCCTAATACTCAACATCTATCAATGGATTCATCATTACTACCAAGGGTTTAGAATGTGACTAACCTTGAAATCAATATGATTTATGTCTTCCAACGTAGACCATATCAATAAACAAATACCTTTGATGTTACTACTTAAGAACATCTACAATCCTCACAATTCTACTTATACAATATTTAATTTCCTCATATAACAAAACCTTAGGTAACCAAAAGATTCACATCTAAACATCTAAAAGTTAAACATTTTATTGTAATTATCCAAAATTATTATAGGTGCCTTAAGTATTATGATTTACTTAAGGAAACTCCTATTGGTCATTTTCACATTGCATCTATTCATAAAGATTCAATGATACACTTAAATACAATGTACGTAACAAAATATTCCAACCTTGAAATTCATGCATTCTTACCTTTACACAGTCTCAACAAACCAAAAATTCTAACATCTATCTCATTCAAGATTCAATACCATGGATTCCTAACTTATCTCATATTCCTCAAATAAATAGAACTTTCAAGAAAAGTTATTGACACTTATGTACTCCACCGAATCCACACATAATCATTACTTAGGTCTGAATAAATTATGAAGAATTTAACGTATCTATGCCAAACTTTGAAATCAATAAATCAAGCCTTATATTTCTTACTGTTTTTCACAAGATAAACGGCTCTTAAATCCTCGTATCTATATGAATTTTTCATCGTTCTATACAAATTAGATATGCTTATAGATCCTAATATTATACGAATCTCTCATAAGCATTCACTTATAAACCCATTCCATATAATTATCATTCTCTTATAACTATTAATACTTCATTCTAGAGCCTTTCTATGTTACATCCTCATGGACTGTATAAATCAACCTGAAGGTTTATATTGATGATGACAATGAAAATTCAACTTCAAAACCATTTCAAAAACAATTTTTTTTAAAGTGGTGCTACACTCCCTAGGTTAACCGAACCTAGGCTCTGATATCAAAAATTCTATAACGCCCCTATATTGAGGTTAATATTTTTTAATGAATTAAAATAAAAATAAAAAACAAAAGTAAAACTTTAAACGTAAAGTTGCCCGGGGCTTAAATAAAAACTCTCAGATCAAAAATAAAAATATAAACGACAATTAAACCACAATTTAATGTAGCACCTTAAATTTAATAACATAAACTGTCGTTATCGTCATTTCAATCCTCAACACATTTTAATACAGTCACAGAAAGTAACAATTGATACTTACATTATCATGAAGAACATTCTTAGTAATTGAAGTAGTCCCAACGTACATAGCTACATAACTTCCTCAACTATTTTTCTCGTAGCCACCTCACATTTAGTGAGTCCTAAAAAGATAAAAATATAAGGGAATGAGCGACAATATGCTCAGTAGAGAAAACCATTACTCACCTTTAGGTTTTTATAATTACCATATTTAAACCTACATGGTTAGTTAATATCCATCATTATCTAGATTATGAGATTTATTATAATCATATTCCGTGGATACCATAGTTAATCATTATTGAGTTTCATACATATACATATATACAAATGTTACAGTTCATCATTATTCCTAGGTACCCACGTTCAATAGAGTATCACTCAACTCATCAAAACCCAAATGGACGCGCTTGATCACCCTCTAAATATTCCAAGGGTGTTCTGGTGAAGGGACATCAACCCCCGAGTCCTCACCAAGTCGATTCCTGTACAGTGTGTTCTGGGACTTTTAACCTAAGGAAGCGTCATCACCTTCCTCCTATTTTACCTTTTAGGGTATTCGTGCCCAAGGACGTAACCACCATCCTCTTCACGTCTCACCATTTCTCTATATTTAATAATTATTTATAGAGTTAGTTTTCCTAACCATGCTTATCAATTTATAACATGTGTCAATTCATTATGTTCCTCGCCGTATAATATAAGACGAGTCCATGTCATAGTTTCATATGTGATACTCATATAATAGCAGTTCAACAAAGATATATATATCTTGCGGTAAAATAATCAATTTTAATTCATAAAAACCTCACAAAAGATGAGTAATAGAATCCCTACCTTTCAAGCTTATCACCAATCTTTTAATCCCGAAATCAATTAACGTTAGCTCTACACTCCCTTGATCCTAAGGCGTGCATAAGGACAATTTAAAACTAAAGCACAACATACAACCACATTCGTAAATAAATCATGTTTAAAGCTTTTATGCAAATCTCTTTTGAATACCACAGTAAACAATCTTTGTCTTAACACGATATAAAATGTATACAAGTAATCTATATGTTTTAGTCCCTAATAAGATTCGTCAATCACTTAGGATAATATTGGAAAGGTTGCAAGACATTAAGGAATTAGGTGGTGAGCAAAGATGGGTTCTTGGTTCAGGTTAGCAGCTGGTATACCATGGCAAACTGGCAGTATACTTTTGCAAAAAGGATAGGTTCACTATCTACAATCATCACATGAGTTAACAGGTGGTTTACTTAACGTAAACGGACGGTATATTGCCACTGGCAGGTTTACTAGTTTCCAATCCAAAAATTAAAAAATTCATAGAAAATAAAATACAACTCTGATTTAGGCTTATGATAGCTCGTTAGAAAGCTTAGGATGTCTACTTTTTAAATATACAAACTAATTTACAAAATTCATTTTTATTTAATCTTAGAATTTCAAGAAAGAGCCACTGCCCATAGAGGTATTACAAAATTTAACAATATAAATTTCTGTCTACGGCATATACACTTAGACTTTATACATATGTTCTAAAATAGCAACAAAACATATACTCAGGTTTGAGAACGCAAATTTGAATAATCCTTGAGTATATAAAAAAAATTATAAATGAAAGACTAAATTTGTTCATAAGATTCTAACATCAGATTATGGCTAGTTGGATGCTTGAAATATCTTCAAAACAGGTTCCTTGACTTCGGTATGGCTGAAATTCTTGCTCAAATGGAGGTGATAGTGGTTGATTTTTATGGCTGCCTTGAAAAAGTTCTCTAGGTATTTTGCTTCAGCAAGGAAATGAGAAGAAGAGTGTGGGAACCGTGGAAGAAAAAAAAAGAAAAGATGAAGTTTTTGAAGAGAAGCGATAAAAACAATTATGGAGGAGACATGTTAAAGCATGTCACGGAGGAAATAAAGAAAATGAGGGTCAAGAGTAGTTGGGAAAGATATCCTTATGTCTCCTCTAGAGACTTTAACCCACATAATGCCAAAATGACATTTTCGAAATTTATTAGAAGTTCCAAGGCTTTTCAGTAAACATACTAAATAAATATAGGAGAATTTTAAAAAATTTAAAAATAAATAAAAATAAATATTGTGAAATGGATTTTAAATGAAACAAATTTTTGGTTGGCACACTAAAAATTAATTTAATTATCTTAATACCCGTTAAGAGAATAATAGGTGTCATATATATATATATATATATGTATATGGCAAAGAAAACGAGGAAAAAAAAGATAAAAATGTAAAATCGAAATAAAAATCATCAACAAACCTACATATGCAAAGAAAAGAAAAATCTTGCACTAAAAAATATCTTTGTTATGACAACAACCTTAATGGTATATATTCCTTTCCCTGTACTAGACTTTTTCTTTAACTTTAGGTTTTGCATTTTTCTTCCACGACTGAATGAAGTCTTTTTTTTTTTTTTTGGTAACCAATATGATGAAGAAAAAAATTAAAAAAGAAGAAGAAGACTTTTCCAATGTGCACCATCCTTAGTTGCAATTACAACATTTGAAATATAAAAGAGAAGTTCAGTAACAAAATGACTTGTTTAATTCTATGAAATATTTAAAATATGGTAAGATACCATGAAAATTCTTTTGTAGGTGAATTTGATGGCAATATCAGTGCCATAAAGACCTCGAATGACCCATTTGTTTGTGTCTTCATCTTTTTGTCACCGTCCATTAAAAAGAACTGAGAAATCCATAGAGTGAAATAAATAAATAAATAAATATATATATATATATATATATATATATATATAAGATTTAAATTAGAAATACAAAGTTAAATAGTAAGAGAGAGTAGACAGAGCATGATATATATGCCATGATGTTTCTGTGTTGCTCATGTTCCTAGATTTGAATATTTTGATTGAGAAAAAGAATGTTGATCAACACTAGAACACGATATATATATGTTACTAAATGTAATTACAGCAAACACATCAAACATGATACAAAAAAGATCACAAGATTTATACACTAATTATAAGCAGTAAGCACTCACTCGCAATTTTATGCACACAAAGACTACTTGTTACTCACTTGGACTTCTCTTTTTGGACGAAGATCCGGCTCGATTGGCTGAGTGTCGTGGTAAAGCTTAGACTATGTTTTCTAATCTCTTTCTCTATAAAATTCTCACTTCTCTCTCTCCTTGAAGAAAAAGTTTCAAAGGGGAGGCAAATGGAGAGTGCAAAGTTTGATATTTATAAGCTAGATTTAATAAGAATAATAATAATAATAATAATAATAATAATAATTAATTTCCCTGCACACTATTAACAAAGTCAACAACTTCCAACCACATATATAAAAAAACTACATAAATTTCTAGATCGGTGGGAATTTGTCAAGTCATAGGAGGTAAATGAGAATTAATATTCTTCTTTCAATTTTTTTTAATGTTGAAAAAAATTGATCTTTAATATTCTTATTTTAAAGATGATAGTTTAATTCACGAATCTATGAATCCAATTTGAAGGTTTTGAATAAAATTGTAGGGTGGGATTTTTCTAGTCAGAAGGTTTTAAGTCAAATTACAGATTTAGATTTTTTCAATTTATAGGTTTTGAATTGGATTCAAATTGAGCTTAAATCCACAAAATCTAATCTATAAACACCTCAATCTCGAACTATAATGAGTTTAGTGGGACACATGGCACACCCTTATTGGCTCCTCTTTAATGTACTTGAGCAGTGTCTTGTTCTTGGGAACATGGTCTGGCAACCGCTAAATCATGATTTCCCAACTAAGGTCGACTAATCTGCCTTAGAGAATTGAGCCTAATGACTACTCCAGATGGACCATAATTGACTACTTTTCTTGTAGCTTCGTCTGTCTGAGTATTCACCAATCAATCACCTTGATTGGCCTTGTCATGTGATCCGTAGTCGAATGTAAGAGTTCATTCATCGAATAATTGGTCTGAGCTCGCTACTATCTCAAGACTGCTATCATCAGCCCAATGATTTAGGGGTCCGATAAATCGATTTGAATCAATGATTTAATTTAAGTTAGTATGATTTGAATTAGGATTTGAGTTAGTGATTTGACTTGTTATCCAAATTGACGTTTGAATGTGCATTTAAGTTTTAATTTGAGTATGGAATAAAATTATAATTTGTGTTTAGAAATGTTGTGAAAATAGTTTTTGATTTATTAACAAATCTAATAAAATCTTAATGTTAATGATCTAAAAAAAATACAATATGGATATTAATTTATTCCTCTTTTCATTTGAAACATAATGAAAAAAGAATCATCTCAATTGGATATCAAATGAAGAAGTTATGGTTTTTTCCCTCAAATATAAGAGAGAGAATTTTATATGTCACAACCCGCATTTTCGGGCTATGATAAAACTCTTTCTTACGCTCTTAAGGGCAAAAATTAAGGAAGATTATTATTTTTTAAACGGAAATAAATAATTTACTTACATTAACTTTGATAACTCCCAAAATACTTTCACATACTTGTATTTGCATAATTAATACTTTTACTTTCGTAACATCTTTCTTTTAAACATTTCATATCAAAATAACTTTAAACATACGTAGCGGAAAACATTACAACAGCGGACTCCATACCCAATCTGCACACCATCCACCCCTCCGCCAGCTCACCATTTGAACTTATTCTGACCTTCTTTTCGGAATACCGACAACATAAAATACTTAATGAGCTAACGCCAAGTAAGTCCCATAAATCCCACATGGATATTCAATTGAATGCATGAATCAATTATGCTTTCTTATAAACTTTCCTTATCCTCATCATTTCTTATTTTTACTAGGGCCTGAGTGTTCGTACCATTGCATAATTTCATTTAGGTTTACGTAACACCGTGACCATAACATATCATTTAAACTCTCATTGAGTCAGGAGTCGGTACGACACTCTTTTCACTTTCTGGTGTTACATTTACCAGTCCATTTATTATGGTTGACATACCATGCATGAAGTAATAATCACATATTATCCTTGAAACATAAATTCTCTTGCATAGCATAGTACACACAGATAACTACTTTATACATACTCAAGTGTTTATCATTGTACACACAGGTACGAAATCATGGCATACACGCTCATTTTCATTATTGTACACACATGTACATACTTTATATACACACTGGTACATATTAATATACGCACAGGTATAAATATACATACATTTCTTTCTAAACCTACATTTCATACTGTAGGTACTGTAGGTGGGAAGGGTACTTACTTCATGCAAATATCGGGCAACTTAACCTCGATTTCCCTTCTCCTAGACTCCTAGGATCCTGTTGGCCAATTACAAAGCCATTAGCCAAATTCCACTAAGTTTCGATACGAAACATCCGTTAGTTAATAAATTGAGTTGCATTACTATATACAACTCTAAAAACTACTGGTTTTTCTTATTTCTATCTAACTTTACCCTATCGTTTCTAACGAAGGGCAGGAACCTTTCTAGTCATTTTCTTATCCCATTGGAAACATTTCAAAGTGGTTCAGGTTATTTAGGCAAAAATGACAGTTTTGCCCTTCATGGGTACACTAACCTACCCGAGCTCGATTTCGCTATGCTAATGAAAATAACCACATACTAATTTTAAAATAACACCGTAGTGGGTCAAATCTCTTTATTTCTCAATTATGTCCCATTTTTCATAAAACTTTGCGGTTTAGTTCCTGAACTAAAAATTTTGACGATTTTTCCCCTAAGACTAAAATTTACTTCTTTGCATCAAAATTTCCTATTTTTCTCAAGGATCATTTTTGCTCAAAGTACCATATTCAAAATCCTTTGAGAAATGACGTTTTTGCCCTTTTTAAAATTTTTCACAATTTTCATAAATTCTTTAAAAAATCAAAATCTCACAAACGATTCAGTTTTTTGACGAACCATCTAGGTTGCCTAATAGTTTCATCGAGATCTACAACTTTCATGTTTTAACTTTTCCCAAAATCTGACTATATAGGGGTGTTTTTGGCCATTTTTTAATTTTGCCGAGAGAAATCTTTTTCTTTCAATTTAGTCCCTATGGCATTTTTACAAAAATCTATTTCAAAATTGCAAATCTACCCCTGCAGAAACCATTTCATGCCTTGATCAAAACATTCTCATGCTCAAACATCACTTTTGCAAAGTCTATCATCAAAATTACAAAAATAAAACTTTTTGCAAAAATTGCCATTTTGCACTATAAACTAAAGTTTCACAACTTAAACTTGCCATTCATCACATATACATGAAATTCCATTAAATACACGCTCAAGAAACGACATGGGTTTGAAAGAATAGAAATCAAAATAAAATCCATAAAATTTCAAAACTTTAAAACTTAAAACTTACGCAAATAGCATTTTTTTTGATTTCTAGCCTTCAAAGTTCCTTTGAACTCCCTCCTAGGCTTCCTTTCCATGCAAAAATACCATGGATTAATTTCTCTCTTCAACCCATGAAAAATCCCTTGAAAACTCATTAAAAAGTTTAGGATTTTACCTTAAAACTTGTGGAAAATCCTTGTACTTGCTTGTAAAACTTGTTTGGGGGTATTTTTGCAAAGTTTGGGGGCTGAGAAATTTTTTTAGAAGTCTTGGTTATGGCTGCCGGAGCTTGGAGCAAAGAAAGGAAATGAAATTTTGTGATAACCATGCATTAAATGCTTCCTTATCACATTTGATGACTCATGATCATCCATTAGACTACCCTAGGTGTCCTCATCTTATTGGGCCACATTGCATGGCTTGTTGGCCAAATAGAATTCAAGCAAATGTCCACTTTATGGAATTAAAAATTTATATTATGTAATTTTTCACCACACAGTATTTTTCCTATACTGTCGTAGTTAAATCAGTGTACTTTCTATCCTTAAGCTGTATAAAAATATTTAACTTACTTTTCATTCATTTTTGGAGGCCAATCATAACATTTTTCGTATCTGTGTTTTCATTTAGCAGTACACTCATACTGCTTTGGCCTCCTTTTTGACCCCTGATTTGGGTTTAGACTTTTATGTCCTATTTACATTCTAATCACCCACTTGTTTATATCACAATTTTACAATTAATCGTGATATAAAATTCATTTTATGGATATTATTTACAAATTTCTGAGTAATTAAACTCATAAAATATGTATTCAGCAATATCCAACATTGCATCACATTTGCCATAAAATTTGCAATCAATGCCACTCATTCATATTTTATTGTAATTTTCACAAAAATTACTATTTTTACAAAATTTCACATTTTTAAGAATAAATTCATTAATTAAACCCAATTAAATATTAGGTTTCATTGATGACATTTCCTCGGTCATTACAATCTACCCTCTTAAGAATTTTCGTCCTCGAAAATCAAAATAATTCGGGGTAGTCTTTCCTCATTTCATCCTCTCTTTCCCACGTTGCCGCTTCTACTAGTTGGTTGCGCCATAAAACTTTGACGAGAGGTATCTTCTTGCTCCTTAATTCCTTTTCTTCCCGTGCCAGAATTTGAACTGGTTTTTTCTTCATAAGACAGATTCTCATGTATGTCATGGAGATGTAGAATACGTTGTGTACCAATGCTAGATTAGAGGGTAAAGCTAACTTATAAACTACATTATCTAATCGTTTCAAGATCTCAAACGGTCCAATATACCTTGGGCTGAGCTTTCCTTTCTTCCCAAATCTTACAATTTCCTTTCATGGGCATTATCTTCAAAAAGACCAAGTCTCCTACTTAAAACTTCAAAGGTCTTCGTCGTCGATTAGCATAACTCTTTTGCCGACTAAAATCCATTTTCATTCGTTGACGAATTAACTTTACATCTTTCATTGTTCTATGAACAAAATCTATGGTCGACAACGCCTTTTCTTGGGTTTCGTACCAATGTAAAGGTGGTCTACATCTCCTTCCATATAGAGCTTCATATGGAGCCATACCAATGGAGCTTCGATAACTATTGTTGTATACAAATTCGATCAGAGGAAACTTTTTATTCCATCCTCCCTTGAAATCTAGCACACATGCTCTTAACATATCCTCTAAAGTCTAGATGGTCCTTTCTGATTGACCATCCATTTTATGGGTGGAAGGCTGTGCTGAACGTCAGCTTTGTTCCCATCGCTTGATGAACACTTCTCTAAAACTTGGAAGGGAATCTACCATCACAATCAGAAATGATAGACTTCAGGACTCTATGGTATCTAACTATTTGGGTTACGTATAGTTCAGCTAGTCATTCTACAAAACTGCTGAGTTTAATGGGCAAGATATAAGTTGATTTAGTCAATCTATCAATAATTACCCATATAGCATTATGTCCACCTGTAGTTCTGGGTAGCCCAGTTATCAGGTCCATAGTTATCTGATCCTATTTCCATTCTAGGATTTCAATCTTTTGTAATTCGGCTGCTGGTCATTAATGCTCAACTTTCACCTTCTGGCATGTAAGGCATTTGCCAACACATTATGTGATATCATTCTTCATTCCATTCCACCAATAGCGTTCTTTTAAATCTTGGTACATTTTAGTAGCTCTTGAATGAGCCATATATGGTGCTTCATGAGTTTCTTTTAATACTTACTTCTTTAATTCTTCATCATTAAGGATGTAGATTTTGCCCTTATAAGGGAGAATGCCATCTTCTAAGATGCTAAATTTGGTTTCTTTGTTCTCAAGAACCTTGTTCTTAGCTTTAAGTAGCGACGGATCTGCTTCTTGTCACTCTTTTAAGTTCTCTAAGATCGTTGATTGAAAGGACAAATTAGCTAATCTTCTAGTGACTAGCTCTATTCCTGCTTCCATCAAGTCCTTTTGGAGAGGTTTTGGTAACATCTGTACCGTTACTAGCAAGGACATTGTTCTACGACTAAGGGCATTGGCTACTCGATTAGCCTTTTTCGGGTGATACAAAATCTCACAGTCGTAGTCTTTGACCAACTCAAGCCACCTTCGCTGTCTCATGTTGAGCTTTTTCTGCGTGAAGATATACTTCAGACTTTGATGGTCTGTATAAATCTCACATCTTGCTCCATACAGGTAGTGACGCCATATCTTCAACACAAATATAATCGCCGCTAACTCTAAGTCATACGTCGGATAATTCCTTTCATAATCCTTTAACTGTTGGGATGCGTAAGCAATCACTTTTCCATTTTGCATCAATACGGCTCCCAATCTTGTTTTTGATGCATCACTATAGATCACGAACGTTCCATGGTTCGGATCTGGTATGGTCAGTACTAGTGTACTTGTAAGTCGCCCTTTTTAATCCTTGGAAACTTTCTTCGTATTTCTTAGTCTATTCATACTTCGCTGCTTTTCACGTAAGTGTAGTGAATGGTGCTGCAAGTCAGGAAAATCCTTCTACAAAACGTCGATAGTAGCCTGCTAAACCAAAGAAACTTCTGATTTCTGTCATACTTTTCGATGTAGGCCACTTATTCACTGCTCAACTTCGGAAGGATCGATAGGTACTCCTTCTCGTGTCACCACGTGTCCGTGGAATTGAACCCTCTCCGGCCAAAACTTACATTTTGAGAACTTTGAGTACAATTGATGCCTTCTTAATAATTATAGTGCAATCCTTAAGTGGTTTTCATGTTCCTCTAGCGTTCTTGAGTATATGAAAATATCGTCGATGAAGACAATAACGAACTTATCGAGGTATTCTTCGATTCATGAGATCCATGATAGCTGCTAGGGCATTAGTCAGTCTAAAAGGCATGACGCAAAACTTATAATGCCCATAACGTGTTCGGAACGTTGTTCTCGATATATCTTCTTCTTTAACTCAAAGTTAATGGTATCCTGAGCATAGATCAATCTTTGAGAATACTAACGCTCCTTTCAATTGATTAAACAAATCATTGATCCTTGGAAGTGGATACTTGTTCTTAATCGTGACCTTGTTTAGTTCCCGGTAATCAATACACATTCGTAACATTCCATCATTCTTCTTAACAAATAGAATAGGTGCTCCCCATGGGGAATAACTTGGTCGGATGAACCCCTTGTCCAATATTTCCTTTAGTTGCACCTGAAGTTCCTTGAGTTTCCCTGGAGTCATTTGATATGGCGCCTTAAAAATCGTGGCTGTTTCGGGCGTCAATTCGATTTCAAACGAAATTTTTCGTTCCGACGGCAAGCCTGGCAACTCGTCCGGAAACACATCAATAAATTCCTTTACTATGGGGACCTTTTTTGGTCCTAATGAGCTTCTTTATCTTTCCTTATTAAATTCACCAGGTAACCGGTACATCCATTTTCCAACATCTTCCTTGCCTTTAATGCTGAAGTCAACGCCTTGGGAGCTTTGGGGAAACTTTCCCTGAATACACAAACTTCTCACTTCTGGAAGGTCGAAACGTAACCTTGCGGTGTCGACGACTAATCTTAGCTGTGTATTTCCCTAGGAAATCCGTTCCTAGGATGACGTCATAATCTTGTATATCGATTATTATCAAATCAATATACAATTCCCTTCCACATATGACTATCGGTACATGATGTAACCAATAATCAGCACTTAATACCTCCCCAGAGGGTAGTGCAATTCTAAAGGTTTGCTCTATCCTATCTTTTTTACTTCCTATTCGTTTCGTAAACTTAAGTAATACAAACGAATGTGTTGCTCTAGAATCAAATAAAATATATACATCAGTACTGGCAACAGAAAACTAACCTGTCACCACCGATGAGGTTCCTGCATCTTGTTCCTTCTTCATGTAGGCATAAATTCGCCCACTTGGTTCTGGAGCTTCTAGTCGCCCTTGACTGACACTAAGGACTTCAATTTGTACTTGAACTTGAACCGTACGTAATTGGTTTCCTTGAGACCTTTGTTGAGCCTGACTGTTCTGACTATTCTGACTTTGGGAATTAGAAAAACAATTCCTAGCATAATGCCCTTGTTTCCCACAGATATAGCACTTGTTCATGCCAGCCTTGTATTCCCCTGCATGTCTTTTCCCGCATTAACTACAAAGGGGTTTGTTGTTTCCTACATCGTTAATCCTCTTATGGGGTTGACCTTTTGGATTCTTTGAATTATTCACGTTCCATTTCCTCTTGCTGTTAGCAGTGCAGTTGCGTCCCGCTTGAACGTTCTAGGACGGCCCTTGACTTGGAACACTTCCTTGTCCTTTTACTTGTACAGCTTAACTTTGCTTGGCTAAAGCTTTCTCCTCCTTCTATGCCTTGAAAATCCTTGCTCTTTCCTCCTTATCACGGGCAATTCTAAACTCAGCTTTGGTTGGCTGTTTGATGCAATCCTCTACACCCTTGGGAGTTTGCCCTCCAATATCGACCACAAGGGGAATGTCGGTTTTGAACATTCTCATTAACCGCCTTATTCATTCCCGATCAGTGGGTACTAACTCGGGACAAAGCCGTGCTAGCTGATTAAACCTCTTTACAGCATCAGCTATGGACATATTGCCTTGCTTAAAATTATTAAATTCTTCTTGTTGGGCTGCCATGGTTTCTACATTAAAATAAGCCCTGCCAAATTCTTCAACGAAATCTGGCCCGGTCATTTTGTCTACATTCCTTTTACTCTCTACCGACTCCCACTGTCTCCTAGCATCTTTAGTAAGAGAAAACAAAGCACATAGAACTTTTTCATGGTCGCTAAGTTCCATAAATTTCAAAACCCTTTCTATGCCTGTAAGCCAATCGTTGGCCTCTAAGGGGTCTGTAGATCCATCAAATTTCGGGGCCTTCATTCTCTGAAATCTTTCATAAAATTTGGTAGTGGATGCTACCGAAACAGCTAGGACTACTAGTTCCGTTTGCTGTGGTGGCGTTACTGGGGGTGGCGTATCTATTCATACTGGTGATACAGAATTCTGGTTAGCTAACTGTTTCCTTAAACCTTGCATTTCATGCTCTTGAGCTTGGAGCTTCTGTTGCAATTCCATAATCATGGCCATTAAATCTGGATTCCTCGGTCCTCCGGGTATATCCACCATTGTTATCAATAGTTATATACTTATCGTATATTTTCGTTACTATGTTAGTACATACTATTAACTTAATAGTATCCAATCAATAATTGCATGTATTCAAACAACATAAATACATGCAAACATACACAATTACATGAACTCAATATCTTGCTTCATACATTTCATTTCTTTTACCTTCATACATTTCATTTCATAAGCATTCATACATTTCATTTCATGAACCTCTTTCATTTCCTTTTTACATTCTTCATAACATTACATGCATAACTAACATACATACATACATACATACATATTTTCTCCAAACCAGATCGTAAATGCACCGTAAGGGTAATTGTGGCGGAATCAATGGTACCATAGTACGGCGAAATTTAAGAATGTAATGATCTATCGGTTCGCCTACATATCTTCCTTATACTGATTCTACTCGTAGACACAATCGATGTCTCCCATCCGCCTATAACATCAGAATCACCTAGACTGGAATAACATTTGCTGGTGGTATGGGTGCAACTCAGCTAGAATTTGTCCTCTAAAACCATACCAATCCCATGGTTGCTTGTCAGGTTCAATCCTTAACCATCATACTAAAGCTTCCCTCATCAACAATCCTGAGGCCAATAAAACCTGGAGATGCAATGGCATATGACAAGCATTATAAATCACTTTAACTACATGAAGCCATTCGGTCTGCACCATAGGCTGTCGACTCCCATAATACCGCGGTGGCATCTCATCTTGAAAAGCAATGTTGGCTCTTCGATCAGCTTCCATATCACGATCATGATGCGGCTCCGCCATATACTATATTTATTGTCGTAATTAACATAACAGTGTCATATAAAGTAGTACTGAACATTCTTATACTTAAAATCAAACTATCTTACTTGAGCTATGGCAATGGAGCAGACGACGATGTGCAGTAGGATAGCAAGATTTTTGCTCTGATACCAACTGTCACAACCCGCCTTTTTGGGCTATGATAAAACTCTTTCTTACACTCTTAAAGGCAAAAATTTAGGAAGATTTTTTTTAAAAAAAACGGAAATAAATAATTTACTTACATTAACTTTGGTAACTCCTAAAATACTTTCACATACTTGTATTTACATAATTAATATTTTTACTTTCATAACATCTTTCTTTTAAACATTTCATATCAAAATAACTTTAAACATACGTAGCGGAAAACATTACAGCAGCGGACTCCATACCCAATCTGCACACCATCCACCCCTCCGCTAGCTCACAATTTGAACTTATTCTGACCTTCTCGTCGGAATACCTATAGCATGAAATACTTAATGAGCTAACGCCCATTATGTCCCATAAATCCCACATGGATATTCAATTAAATGCATGAATCAATTATGCTTTCTTATAAACTTTCCTTATCCTCATCATTTCTTATTTTTACTAGGGCCCGAGTGTTCGTACCATTGCGCAATTTTATTTAGGTCTACGTAACATCGTGACCATAACATATCCTTTAAATTACCATTGAGTCAGGAGTCGGTACGACACTCTTTTTACTTTCTGGTGTTACATTTACCAGTCCATTTATTATGGTTGACATACCATGCATGAAGTGATAATCACATATTATCCTTGAAACATAAATTCTCTTGCATAGCATAGTACACACAAATACCTACTTTATACATACTCAAGTGTTTATCATTGTACACACAGGTACGAAATCATGGTATACACGCTCATTTTCATTATTGTACACACATGTACATACTTTATATACACACTGGTACACATTAATATACGCACAGGTATAAATATACATACATTTCTTTCTAAACCTACATTTCATACTGTAGGTGGGAAGGGTACTTACTTGATGCGAATGTCGGACAACTTAACCTCGATTTCCCTTCTTCTAGACTCCTAGGATCCTGTTGGCAAATTACAAAGCGATTAGCCAAATTTCACAATGTTTCAATACGAAACATCCGTTAGTTAATAAATTGAGTTGCATTAATATGTACAACTCTAAAAACCACTGGTTGTTTCGTATTTCTATCTTACTCTATCCTATCGTTTCTAACGAAGGGTGGGAACCTTTCTAGTCATTTTCTTATCCCATTGAAAACATTTCAAAGCGGTTCGGGTTATTTGGACAAAAATGACGATTTTACCCTTCGTGGGTCCACTAACCTACCCGAGCTCGATTTCATTATTCTTATGAAAATAACCACATACTAATTTCAAAATAACACCCTAGTGGGTCAAATCTATTTATTTCTCAATTATGTCCCATTTTCATTAAACTTTGCAGTTTAGTCTCTGAATTGAAAATTTTGACGATTTTACCCCTAGGACTAAAATTTACTTCTTTGCATAAAAATTTCCTATTTTTCTCAAGGATCATTTTTGCTCAAAGTACCATATTCAAAATCCTTTCAGAAATGACATCTTTGCCCTTTTTAAAATTTTTCATAATTTTCGTAAATTCTTTAAAAAATCAAAATCTCACAAACGATTCAGTTTTTTGATGAACCATCTATGATGCCTAACAGTTTCATCGAGATCTACAACTTTCATGTTTTAACTTTTCTCAAAATCTCACTGTACAGGGGTGTTTTGGCCATTTTTCAATTCTACCGAGAGAAATCTTTTTCTTTCAATTTAGTCCCTATGGCATTTTTACAAAAATCCGTTTCAAAATTGCAAATCTACCCCTGCAGAAACCATTCCATGCCTTGATCAAAACATTCTCATGCTCAAACATCACTTTTGCAAAATCTATCATCAAAATTACAAAAATAATACTTTTTGCAAAAATTGCTATTTTGCACTATAAACCAAAGTTTCACAACTTAAACTTGCCATTCATCACATATACATGAAATTCCATCAAATACATGCTCAAGAACCCACATGGGTTTGAAAGAATAGAAATCAAAATAAAATGCATAAAATTTCAAAACTTTAAAACTTAAAACTTACCCAAATAACATTTTTTTTTTTATTTCTTGCCTTCAAAGTTCCTTTGAACTCCCTCCTAGGCTTCCTTTCCATGCAAAAATACCATGGATTAATTTCTCTCTTCAACCCATGAAAAATCCCTTAAAAACTCATTAAAAAGTTTAGGATTTTACCTTAAAACTTGTGGGAAATCCTTGTACTTGCTTGTAAAACTTGTTTGGGGGTATTTTTACAAAGTTTGGGGGCTGAGAAATATTTTTAGAAGTCTTGGTTATGGCTGTCGGAGCTTGGAGCAAAAGAAAGGAAATGAAATTTTGTGATAACCATGCATTAAATGCTTCCTTATCACATTTGATGACTCATGATCATCCATTAGACTACCCTAGGTGTCCTCATCTTATTGGGCCACATTGCATGGCTTGTTGGCCCAATAGAATTCAAGCAAATGTCCACTTTATGGAATTAAAAATTTATACTATGTAATTTTTCACCAAACAGTATTTTTCCTATACTGTCGTATTTAAATCAGTGTACTTTCTATCCTTAAGCTGTATAAAAATATTTAACTTACTTTTCATTCACTTTTGGAGGCCAATCATAATATTTTTCGTATCTACGTTTTCATTTAGCAGTATACTCATACTGCTTCGGCCTCCTTTTTGACCCCTGATTTGGGTTTAGACTTCTATGTCCTATTTACATTCTAATCACCCACTTGTTTATATCACAATTTTACAATTAATCGTGATATAAAATTCATTTTATGGATATTATTTACAAATTTTTGAGTAATTAAACTCATAAAATCTGTATTCGGCAATATCCAACATTGCATCACATTTGCCATAAAATTTGCAATCAATGCCGCTCATTCATATTTTATTGTAATTTTCACAAAAATTACTATTTTTACAAAATTTTACATTTTTAAGAATAAATTCATTAATTAAACCCAATTAAATATTAGGTTTCATTGATGACATTTCCTCGGTCATTACATTATACATGTTTGTTTTTCTTAAAATCTGAATCATTTGAGTATCAAGAATCCTAGTTTTTAGAGTTCTCATCCCCCATAAAACCTAAAGGATTCTTGATACTTGAATCCAAATTTGAGTCTATTGAGTTCAAATAATACATGAAACAAACATACCTTTAGGCTGTTGATTTGGGACGTCCAAATTGGACTCCAACAATACAGTGTCCAGCCTTATATGTCCATTTTAAACTAACTTTTATAATGAGTATTATTTAATCATATTTTCTGTATTAATTTACAACATATACGTAAGAATTTATATATTTGTAGCGTAGATCAGTTATTAGCTTCTACTTTTTGACATACTAGTAAGAGCCATGTGCTTCGTACATCTGAGGCTATTTGTAAGTTGATTAATACTATGCATTTTTACTTTACTCTAAGTTCTATGTTTAATTTAGGTCTCTTTTAAGTTTATTGTGAGAATAGATTTTGAATATTTTTATTGAGAAAAGATTAAAAGACAATGAATTGGTTGTGATTTGTCCCGTTATGTCTTAATTGTCATGATAGATGTTGTGATTTTATCAAAGAAGTTTTTTCAATTGAATAATAATATCAATAAAATTGACGTATGAGAAAAGAATACAAAAACCAAATTTAACCCCCAAAAAAAAAGATTCCAAAACAATTAACAAATCCTTATGGAAGAACATATGATGAACTCGCCAACTCTTAATCAAACATTTGAAAAAGAGGAGAAAAAACTCTCATTTTATGGTATATCTACTTACTATGAATGGGAAAATGAGAGTCAATCACATGTTTACTTACTATTTTTTTATCCTACAACAAGAGTAAAAATGATGGGTCTCATACAAATTTAGGAATAAGAAATAGGATTGGCAATCCTATGCCCCCTCTCGATTAGGACTCCTGATTATTAATATTAAATTACTTTCTTACCCTTATTTTACTTATAAATATTGAGTTAAAAAATATAAAAATATAATTATGACCTATTTTTATTATTTTATTTACTTAATATTACATTAACATAATTATTGTTAACTTTTTTATGAAATTATTTTGTTATTAAAATGAATAATATATTTTAATTTTTGACACTTTATTTTTATTTACTCGTTTATTTTATTCAAATTTTGAAAATATATTTTTTTAACAAAAATCATATATATATATATATATTAAATTAATACTCTAATATTGTAACATTGTATAATTATTTACATTATGACTGACATAAATATAGTAAGTGTACAATTTATTTTTTTAAATTAAAAATACAAAAATCACTTAAAGAGTGTATAAGTAAGAGTACTACCCGGGTTACCAATCTAATGTTAACTTTTGTGCAAACAATTAAGTTGTTAATAACTTATTAGTAAATGTAACTTATTAATGTGACAATTTTTCAAACATCTACTAATAAAATTTCTTAATGGATCGAATTCTCCTGTATGTTGAAGAGAGTTGTTTTAAACACCTACCACAAAACATTTCTCAATGGGCCAGTGAAGGGACTTCTCTCGTATTTTGACTTCTTCAATTGCCTCTTTGGTCGTCCCTCGGGTTGTTGAATTGTTGTATGTTGTTATATATTGATCAATATCAGTCCAATTACCTTTTGGGTCGCCCTTTCATCGATATCAACTGAATAAGTTGAGGTAAAATGAATTCTCATCCTAAAAAAGATCATCACTAGCTTGAGCAATTTCATCTCCATCAACTCCACTAACAATACCAACTCTAACTCCATTATGTCAAACTCCATGGCCACTTGACCATAGCGCTCTTCATAAACAACATCATGGGAGAATGAATTGTCCTCTTGGAAAAGATCATCACCAACTCGATTGATTTCATCTCCACTATCTTCACCCTGACTATTTCCTTTATCGTGTTGGCGTTCTTCCTAAATAATGCCATTCACTAACAAAGGGGAAGCTAAGATTCTTATGATGTCCATCAATGCATGTAACATCCCCTTTATCTCTTGATTCTCATCCATTACCTTCTCAAGTCGAAAATTATATTCAGACTTCCTCTCCTTTATCCTTTGGTCAAAATGTGAGCCTTAAACTCACATAGCATGGTAGTGTAGCCTTTAAATTTTGCACCTGGTCAGGGTCTTGTTGCATCATCTATTAGGCTAGCCTGCTGAGGTCTGAAGTTATCATTGAATGAATATTATGCGATGGGGATTGGAGTGCTCGATTGAAGTGATATCCTAAGGGTTCTAAACTCTTCATGTGTAGCATCTTGGGGCTCCTTTTGGTCTATCTATGGACTCCCTCATCATAATCACTCAAATGAAGGAAGAAGCGTCGAATTTTCTCATCTACGTGCTAGACATCCTCAAATTATATCTTAGATCCAACTTATAAAATAGCTGTCCACTGGTTAATAGTGGCATAGGTTTGGAACCCTTGCCGACAACAAACTCCCACATGTGTCTTGCCTATACTTTCCTAATCATGAATGTAAGAATGCTTTGAATGTCATAAAAGTTAAGCCTATATGATTTCCGTATAGGTCACCTGTAAGGATAAAAATAAGATTTTATCACTCTTAGATTTTGTTTTACATTTACACTCTCATTTAATGTTTTTTTAATCTGCTCTCATTTAAGAAGTCTATATGGATGTTTTCTTCTCAATATTATTCGTCGATATTTAATGCGTAACTCATTTTTCTAGTATTTAAATTTAGATATCGTCGGACAATACCGACTTATTAAAATGAGTTATGCATTAAAAGTGAAAAGAAATATACAGGTAAATCCTCTCTAAATAGGAGTTTAGATAAAAAACACAAATGCTTTAAGTGAGAGTGTAAACATAAAACAAAACTTAGGAGTGATAAAATCTTTTTTTTTTGACCCATATGTGAATCATGTAGGGTTAACTCTATCTATTTGAATGAAAAAGAAAAAATTTTAAAAAAAAAGTAAGAAGCATTAAAAATTTAAAAATAAAGTAGTAATTTTTAAAATTTAAGAGGTAAAATAAAAAGTTATTAAAATTTAAAGGCTATCAATTAAAAAAAAAAAGAAAAAAAAAAGGCGTTTGCAAACGCAGCCTAGCCTATGCCTTCTTGTATTGCTGCACCCTCGCTCGCTCACTCGGAATCTTATCGTTTATTATCACACTCAAGCAAGTCTCAACACTGCAAGAGAGAAAATGGCAATACTCTCAGCTTCTTCATGTTCTTTGATGCTAACATCTTCATCATCATCGGCTTCTTCTCCAAGACCTTCAATCAACAGCTCCAAAAGCCCATTTGTTGGGTTCTCCGTGGCTCTCTCCAAAAGTCCTTGGGTCCCACCCACCACGCTTGGCTTTAATGGCACCGAAAAACATGGAAGAAGGGGCTTAAGGGTTCGCTGCGAGGACGCCCCTCATGTTCCCGTCGACCAGCGTTGGTTGTTCGAGCAATCCGAAGTCAATGGCCCTGTATGTCGCTACTTACTTCTCTCTTTCTCTCTACAGTCCCCTGATTGGAGCAACCTGTTTGTTTGTTTCCTCAGAAAATGTGGAAATGGGAAAATTTTTAGAGGGTTTTTTAGTCTCGTTTTAGACCGAACAAGATAATATGAACTTAATTTTCTGAAATCGTGATGGACATATATTATTAAGTCTATCTCATTTTTCTTCATTATTTGTTGTTTTCGTTTGTGACTTTTCTGATGTTATATTATTATAGTGTGACACCTTTGATTGACAAAGCTACTATCAAGGAGTAATCTGAGAGCCTATGTGGAGTATAAATTCTAATATATAGAGCTTAAAGATGTTCTAGCTCTTTATGCCTACTCTTTTAGGGTTAAATTTAGCTCCTATTGGTTAGCAAATGCACAAAAATTGCTTTCATAAGGATTTAAACATCTAGCATGCTTTTAAGACTTGCAGTGTTTCTGATCTTAGTGAGAGAAATAATCAAAACTACTCTCTGTTTTGTTTCTCAGTGGAATTAATGTTAATTAGGTTGATAATGTTTTGTTATAAAAATATGACTGTTCTTCTTCTTCACAATTCACTTAGAGGTGAGATTTCTCCTGTTTGAATTTGTAGGACATTTGGAATAAAACATGGTATCCTAAAGCAGCAGATCATGTTCAAACCCAGAAACCATGGTACATTGTTGATGCTACGGACAAAATTCTTGGGAGATTAGCATCCACAATTGCCATTTACATCCGCGGGAAAAATTTGGCAACGTATACTCCTAGTGTGGACATGGGGGCTTTTGTTATTGTGGTGAGTAGTTTACAGCACATGTATTTCTTTGTAGTTGTGATGAAAACATGCCTGGTGTGTGGCAAATCATGATTATCCTTTAAAAGTATATGAAATGGCCAATTGGTGATTTTCATGCTTGCTTAGAGACATATGTCATGATTTGTCTTGAACTTGAGAGCATTGTGGAGACGGATAGTGATTATTATAGACATGTCCCTCTTTCATATTTTTCCACTGCTTTAGTTTTCACTCCTTTTATTTTAATTGGAAAAAAGGGTTCATTAGTGCCAATTCGTCCCCCATATCCTTTGTCACTCTTGACATCCCAGGGCCCATTGATGGAGGAGAAGTGACTTGACCCAATTCTACTTGAAGAAGGGGTTTAATTTTCACTTAGCCACCACACACCCAACAGTGCACAGACTATCGGGCAACAGGGGTCCTAAAGTGGGGTTATGAAGTATTGAACCCTGGTTGCTTCTTGGGAGGAGAAAAGGAAACGCATCTTTACTGTTGCACTAACCCATTGATGGTGCCATAGCTTTTACCTTGTTTGGTGTTTGGTGCTTAACTGCTATTTTCTTATCCGTTTGTGTTCTACACCAATTTTTCCTTACTAGAGTTAAATGTGGATAACTCCCTCAAGTAGATGACAACTAATTTCTTCTTCTCATTTCCTGACACAAGTTTATAATATATGCACATTGATTGACATTTATTTAAATGTACTTATGTCTACATTCGTATTATATAATTAAGAGACCTACAAAATTTGCTGAAATTGAACAACAGGTCAATGCAGAGAAAGTTGCTGTCTCTGGCAAGAAAAGAACGCAAAAGCTATACAGGAGGCATTCAGGAAGACCAGGTGGTATGACAGTTGAAACTTTTGACCAATTGCAGCAAAGAATCCCAGAAAGAATCATCGAACATGCTGTTCGTGGAATGCTTCCTAAAGGGAGGGTGAGTTTATAATTGAAGTCCATTTATGTCTGTTGTTATAGATATGTATGCCTATATGCCTTAAAACACATGCATGAAAAGTTCTTGTGTTTATCTTACCAATATATGATTGGACCAGATGGTGAACTGTCAATGTTAGGTTTTGATTTTAGCAATAATCTGACATGCTGGGCTTGTTCAAACACTTTCTTATGCTTCGAGACTAAGTTATCCTGTGGTTCCACTTCTGCACATATCCACGCTGTCTCAGTGAGATGTTTTAGCTTGAATCAAGTTGTGCCCTGAAAAAGGGGAATAAGGCACTAAATTAATATCTTCAGAAGTCCTAAAAATAGTACTCATTCTTTTTAAGTGTCGCTGATGTGATGCTTTGCATAGTTTTACTTTGCCAGGCAGCCATTGTCAAATTTATGCAACTTTTTTGAGTGTCATCCTGTTGCAAGTAACGAGATAGTGGCACTGCATTCGATTTTTCTTCTTAAACTTATGGAGTGAAGCGTAATCCTAAGTAATCTTTTCTAGTCACGAATGTATTAGCCTCACTTGCATCTGATAACCTTACAGAAGATTATGGATGTTTTATATTTTTGTGCGGTCGTATTCCTAGCTAAAAGCTCATCATATGTCAAATAACTGTTCCTGCTTCCTAAGTGGATGACTTGATGAGGTTATGCTGTGCAGCTTGGCAGAGCACTCTTTAACCACCTAAAGGTTTACAAGGGTCCAGATCACCCGCATGAGGCCCAGAAGCCCATTGAGCTGCCCATAAGGGACAAGAGAATACAAAGGCAAGGTTAGATTTGAAACAAGTATAGAACAAGAACCAGTGAGCAGTCGCCTTTTGAGCCATGGTTTTGGCACTTTGGTGTTTTGGTTTCTCTATGAGGTTGTGCTTCAGCTTACTTTGTAGAAGCCTTTTGCTTATATTGTTTTTGTTTTGCTAGTCGATCTTTTCTTGTTATTAGCAATCTGATCTCTTTCCATCCATTGTCCGGTCTTGAAATCTTTAAGAAGCTTATTCTTTAGGTATTGACTTTTATCCGCAATTAATGTGACAGCATTATTGAATTTGTTTACTCAGGAAAAATGAAAACAGATGCAACTTGCTTATTATTTTTGCTTTAAGTATGAGAGGCATGACATTTTATGGATTGCATTAATTACTTGTTAGTCCATTGGAACATAGGACAGAGGAAAATAAACGGTAGAGATGTTTCAAAATAAAAAGGGGTTTTTACTCAATAATAATAATAATAATAATAATAATAAAATGAAAAGGGTTTTATTTTATCCTAATTTTATCTTTACTTTCATAACCTGATTTTAACTACCATGAAGTTGGAAGAAAGGAAGGCGTAGTTTTGTTCTTGTTTTCCTTATAAATGTTGCCTGAATCCTTCAATAACAAAATGAACTGCTTTAGTTGTCCCCGATCGTGAACACCTGTGTTCTCATTCATGGATTGTTACTAGTCTAGTGACCTCATTGTGTCAAAACAAAAATCTAATCGTTGAGCAAAACAGCATATAAGATTTCATTCCAAGCATCTGGAACACCGGATAGGCACCCGCGGCTGCAGTCCACAAACGTGCGGCGGTCTATGGTGGTGTATATGGAAGGATGACCATCTTTTCTTAGCTGTGTAAGCAATGTAATATCCAGCAAATAGACCTTGTCTCTCAGGCAACTTAATACACTCTTCACAATTGCTTCTCCTGGAAGGCTAGGACCTGGATATTTTGATCCCATAACTGGTTGAGTTGACCCTTATAAGTCCTTGCATTTGGCTCATTCCATTCTGTGCCACTGCAAGGAGGAGATTTCAAACAGAATATGGTTAAAGGAATAGTGAACATATGGGCATAGCTCAGTTGTGCATAATTCCTTCGGTTTAAGAAATTGGAACTCACAAAAGAGTACGAATTGGCCCGTCTTTGTTTGTCTATAACAATCTGATTGACTGGCAAAAAATGGTTTGGTCTGATTGGTTTAGGCTTTTATGATAAGCTAAAATTAATTACTAAATTCTTTTAAAAGGTCCTTAATTAGTTAAGAATTTAAGTTAAATCATAAAAGCACAATAAAAACATTTAAGTTTCAAAATGACATCATATGTGAACTAAAACACAAAGAATTTGATTGGCTTTACGGTTTGAAATTTTAAGAGTCACAACTAAATTAATAAAATATAAGACTTCCAAATCAACTAAACCAAATCAATTAAAATATTTGGTTTGGTTTATTGCGTGAAAATAATTTGTCCTTTTTTAAAACATTCCTGCTTAGGATGACCTTGAAAACGGGAAGATGGTCATCTAAGATTACGTTTCCCCAAAGTATGATGGATGAAGAAAATTTTCATGAACTCAAAGAGGTGCTTACTTGACATGAACTGCAGAAACTCCTTGATAAAATGCACAAGTTTTTGAAGGGTCAATATTGGAATTGACCCATTTAGCCCAAGTTGATAAGGCTGTCCTAAATGCCAACATACGATCCATTTCTTTAAGTCTCTTTTTTCCCAGTTGAAAGTAATCCCATCCGTACCAACCAAAACAAAAAAGTCTATTATTAGTTCACAATAGAGGCTTAGTATTTTCAAATTATTAATATGATATGAACTAATTAACAAGGAGTCGTATCAAAGATATCAAATTAATCCTAGCCTTTTGTATCAATTTTGAGTTTTCAATCTTTCATTGCCAAATGCAATCTTTAGTTATTAATTGGCGTATCATTAAATTTTTAAACAACTAACAAATTTAAAAAAAGAATAATAATAACTTACAATAGGTACAAAAAGTTGAAACTATTAAGAACCAATTGTTGTGGATGTCACGAGGGGCATTTTAAAAATATCCTATTCTTGCTTTACGATATGTTGAAGACTTGTTTCCAATACCGACAATTTTTGAGAAGTTTCATTGCAATTGCACTATAACTCTTATGACGAAGTAATTGCATCGAAGAATGTCTATAAATAGGCTGTATAAGAAGCCAAGGTCGGCACAAGAAAATTAAGAAGTGTTGAGGAAGAGTTGAGAGACTTGGGAGGGTGGTTAGAACTGCTTTTACTACAACATGCGAGAATTTTATATTATAACAACTTTTTTTTACTGTAACATGTGAGAGTTTTATACTGTTTATGACTAAAATAATGGTTAAGATGCCTCTGTCAAACAGACTATAGTAAATATATTTTGATCTTTTATCTCCATGTTATATTACTTGCATATTTAATTCACTATTATTTCCCCAAGAATTATAACAGAAACAAGAAAGGTTGTTTCCAACACTATCCATTAACAATCGACCAGAATCAGTCCACCAATGAAAGGTGTTGAAGATCAGCATGTCTACACCCTTCCATTGGTTGCCGCTGCTGATGGAACCCAGCTTTAGGACTTTGCCAATATTTTTTTCATAAACCATGTCCACCAAAAATCCATTTTTCAGAAACATAACTCAGAGTCCATAATCCCATGTAAAATAAAAAAAAAAAACATTGATCTTGCATTTCACCAATTAAAACAGATGTGACCATCTAGAAACTGATTAATCTAGAAAATCAAGCTCAACATGGTTAATTATAAAATGACCTAAATTCTATAACTCAAATGTGTTAATAAATTTTTTAAAATATTCAACATCGTTGGCTTTTGCAATGACATATTGTATTTTAAAATGTTGCAATACATTTTTTTATTTGCAAAGGATTTTGTTTCCAAATTTTTGTTTGAAGCAAATATTCAACAAGAATTCATATAAATAGATACATAAATAAATTTTTAAAAAATACTCTACCGGTAGTGAAAATTTGGAAAGCAACCT
Organism: Artocarpus heterophyllus; assembly: GCA_025403435.1. Taxonomy (NCBI): domain Eukaryota; kingdom Viridiplantae; phylum Streptophyta; class Magnoliopsida; order Rosales; family Moraceae; genus Artocarpus; species Artocarpus heterophyllus. The sequence goes on along the minus strand of CM046330.1, from coordinate 30,330,712 downwards.
TGAGTTGCTCATGGTGTAATTGGAATTTGGAGTTGCCATGTGGAGGTGACCGCCACATATTGTTGCTTAACGAACACAATCTTTTTCCCTCTGTATTTCTCCAAAAAAATCTCTACCATCAAACCTGTATATAAAGTATTGACGATATTTGAAAAAAAGTTATGAAATAGTCACTAATTCCACCAATATTTATGCCCTACATATGATTTTGGTACTTTCCTCCCAAAATGATACAAAATTAAAGGGAAGAAATTCTCTTCTTTTTTTTTTTTGTTGTAATTTTTTTTTACTAGGCCCTGGGGGAAGGGGTTTCCAATTTGTGACCTCAAAAGTATTGGATTGATGGTGTTTTCAAAATGATTTTGTTTTAAAAAAATTAGAATTTTTTGTGAATTACGTTGAGAGTATTTTTAAAATTGTTGCCTTAAAAGTTGTGAAAAACATTTCAAAAAAATTTTAAAACAATACCAAACGGAAGAATTCCAAAGAAAGTTTTCTTAATTGAATTTTTTTCTTAAAAAAATAAGGTGAGATAATTCAAACTCTATTCCATATGATTGGAGTTAAATATACAACTATCGTTAAGCAGTGCATACAACAAAAAGAAGAAGAAGAGCAATCAAAATAAATAAATAAATAAATAAAGGGTAGTATACCTTGGGAGGTTACAACCATTGTGTTTTCATCTATATTGGAGGTATTCTTTATCAGGCCTACCATTGTTTTAGCAACTGAAACCGATGAAGGGACAAGTGATGTCATTGTAAAGAGGATATGAGTTACCTTTAACCCAACTCCCTTGAGAAAAATCATGTCTTCCAAGGAACCCAATCTTTTCAAATACAATATCATCACCCGACACTTGTTCAACGCCATTTCTCTTCACTTCTTCAATGGCTATTAATAAAATTCCCACCAAACATAATAGTAAAAGAGCAAAAAGATCAAAGGAACCAAACCATCTATCCATTGAGATAATTTCCTCACATACATAAATATATATATATATATATATATATATATATATATATATATATATATATATATAATACAAGACAGAGGGGCGGGAGGAATTACCAATGAATTTCCCTATTTTGAAAATTTGAATTATGGAATATCTATAGGGGACTTCTTTTTTTGGGTCTTTTTTGTCGTTTTAGACAATGTGACATGTGTAATACTTCGGTAAGATATTTTGCATTTTTTTAAAGAAGATTACTAAGTAATATTAAAAAGACATTTTTTTTAAAGTATTAGAAGAGTCGTTTGGTTATTAGAAACGCATGTACACTTATTTTAACTTAATTAAAGATTGAAAAAATAAATTCAGCAAATGCGGGGTGGATGTTGACCGATAGTACATTTAATAGAAGGCAATGATGAAAATTTTGATCTAAAAGTTAAAAAAAAAAAGAAAATTTGGTTGAAAATTCTATTGATTTGTTTTAAAAAAATAGGAGTTTTTTTTTAAAGAAAAAATATGAAAATTTTTAAAATAGGAAATTACATGAACCAAATGGGCGACTCTGCCGCTCGTCCTTTTTTTTTTTTTTCTTTGAACATTAGAGTGCTTTTGGTGTTGGATGGTTTACATCATTAATTCAGTTATGAACAATGTAAAACTCTTATAAAAAAATTTGCTAATATAAAACTCTCATACGTTATAGTAAAAACAGTTCTAACTAATACTTAACGTTGTTGTTTTTTTTTTTTTTTAACGTGTTTGTGTCGCTTTAGATTTTTTCTCCCTTAGTTTTGATTTTTTTAATTGCAGTTTAGATGTCGTTTTCTCACATATGTGGGTCGACGGGTCAAATATTGAGATCCTGATCCAATATCCATCAACGGCCTTGGACCCGAAGCAAGGCAATGGACTACTTTCATTCTCTAGAAACATCCCAAAACCTTATAAATATTTAATTCCTCATTTTGCGAGAGGCGGCAAGTTAAGAGTCTCAAAATCGCGAGCTTTCTTGTTCATCAATCAGCTTTTGCCATCTTGATCCTTCAAAGCATAACAAAATGGTGATCTCTCTTCTCTTTCGTATTTTGGTTTTTTTTGGTTGAGATCGCTGGTTTTTTTTTTTTTTTTTTTTTCATCGTTGAATCTTCAGAAAGTGTCTGAAGAGGAAAAAAAAAAAAGAAAAAAATGCCAAAGCTTTGAGCTTTGAGGCTAATTTGATTTTACACTTGAAGAAACAATCTCTAATTTTTTTTTTGAAAGAACAATCTCTAGTTTTGAGCTTTTTATTCCGTTTAAATCTTTCTTATTCATAGGACTAGTCAAATGTTAGATGATTGTTCCTTTTTCCCCCTCTTTCTTTTTTGTTATTTAAGTTTCCCCCTTTTCCCCTTTAATTTTCCTGTCAATTTTATGTATGCTTGTCTTTTGTTTTCCCGGGTTTCTATTTCTTGATTTATGTATTTATTTACTAATTTTACTGATTTTGTCTCGTTGAAGTCCCAGTATTTATTTGTCAAGTTTTCTTCTCTTTTTTTTTTTTTTTTTAAGTTGTTTATGATTGGGGCTTACATGTAAAATTTGTTTCAGACCTCAGCAATAATGGCGGCATTTGCTGTAGCTGGAGCTGCATATGCCGGCAGATATGGAATGTTGGCTTGGCAGGCCTTCAAAGCAAGACCTAAGCTACGCAGATTTTATGAAGGTGGTTTTCAACCTGTCATGACTAGAAGAGAGGCCGCTCAAATTCTTGGAATCAGGTATAATGTTTTATCTTTGGAAGAGTATGTAACATCTCACGTTCCGTGTTTTGTCATGAAATTCTCATCCAAAACAACATATTGTGGCATGGGCTGGACTCTAGATTTTCTATTTCCTACTGCATATATGGTGTGTCCTCAATTATGGGGATTGGATTCCTAAGCTTGTTGATGTTAGGATTGTATGAATGAACGGGATTTCGGTTTTAGTTTTGGTCTCTTTCATTGGGTCCATTTATCTGAGAGTTACGCACTTGATAATTTTTTGCCTCAGCTTGTTGATTTGAAGTTTTTGCCCGGTTAGAGGTGTTTTCAAAATAGGTGAAAATGGTTTTGTTTTATAAAATGAAACTTTTTAGGAATTGTGCCGGGAGCTTTTTGAAATTTTTGTCTCGAAAATTGTATAAAAACATTTCCAAAAATCCTCAAAACAATACCAAATGAGGATTTTTTTTTTTTTTTTTTTTTTGGGCTCAGAAGGGGTATTGAGAAGAGGTGGGTCGTGCTACAATCAAGTGATGTTAGGAAAAATTTACTTGTGAATGCAAGAGTCGTTATATTTGTTTCATCAGAACAACAAAACTGAACCTAAAGAGCAATGCTAGTGGCACCGGTAGCGCCTACCCCCGCACTAATAGAATGTGGGTTTCACAACATTGGACCCCACCCACATATGGGGTCCACCTTTCATTTGTTGTGGTCTTTAGCACTGGTGGTGCTCCCAATAATTTTCTGAATCTAAAACCTCCTAGCAAGAGATTTCGAGCACCCAACCACCCTAAGGTTATTCCTTTTCAGCTTGTTGAATTGCTTTTTTAGAAGTTTGTGGTTGTGGCATATGGGAATTAGTTCATACCCACTCAACTCGAGCGGATTCACAATTTTTTTTTTTCTTGTTTTCCCTTTCATTCTGTTGTGTCCATATTGTCTCCATCTTCTTTTGCATCTTGGTTCTTGCATATGATTAATTGATCAAACTTGTTTATGACAGGGAAAGGACTCCATCGGATAAGGTAAGGGAAGCACATAGGAGGGTTATGGTTGCAAACCATCCAGATGCAGGTGGTAGCCATTACCTTGCATCTAAAATTAATGAAGCTAAAGATTTATTGGTTGGACGAGCCAAGGGCGGTGGCTCTGCATTTTGATGTGTCATTGGTGATCTTTCTAATGCGGGTTGTTTAGGCATGAGTTTGTGGAAGTTGTCCTCCGCTTCTGATGAATTGTGTGACATTAGACTTCTAAGGAATTTAGAAAAAGAATTTTGAGTCTAGTTCAATTATTCTTTGGGGCCTATTGCCGTATACCATTGGGATTATTTGTCATCTTTAATGAATCACATGAGCAAAGACAAACAATACACAACCGTAGTTTGACCTAGATGGTACTGTCTATTGCAATGATCATGTTTTCTGGCAATTTTACTTGTGCTTCTTGGCAGTGTGTTGCTTGTGCTACAAAATTTCACCCAATTGAACATGTCTAGCATATTTTTCTCACGGTAGCTGGATCACTATAACTTGTCGTACGCTCATATTTCGTGAAATATCAATATAGAAACAGTAATTTTAAGGTCGAACTATCAAGATGGAATGCTATAAAAATTAGAGACGTAAATGTTACACTTTGTATTGAAAAACTAGGTAATAGTTTTTGTAAATCTTTTGATAATTTTTTTCCCTCACATTGCTGAGGAAAATGGCTTGCGAAATTATTGTTGTTATTATGGGTGTTCACGCAATCAGTCTATCTGTTTGATCCGTTCAATCCAATGTGATTTTGATTGGTTTTGAATTAGGATTTTCTCAATCCGATGTGTAAGAAATAGATTATGGATTATCTTTCACTCTTTGTAATCTGTGAACTTAATTTTTTAATCATTGTAATCCGTGAATCCGTCAACCCAGACTATATAAATGATGTAAATTATATTTTTAAATTTTTAAATGAATATGTAACCCTATGCACCTATGGCAACATGACAAAAGTCATAAATGCTTAAAAAGAAAAAGAGCTTTGCCTAATTACAAAGCTTAACATCATTTACTCACGTCTAAAATTTATTTAAGTATGTTGTAAAGTTTTGTAATGTTACAATTTAGTTTATTACTAAAAGCTTGGATTGTAATATGTTAGATTTTAGTAATTGGATTTTATTAAATTGTATTAAATTATGTGTTAATTTTCATTTTTATTCTTTTAATACATTTAATGGATTAATATGTGAATACGTAAAATCCGTCATTTTTTGGATTGAATTGGATTAGAGGTGTTCAGGGCTTGGTTTTGGATTACCTCTAATCTCCACTTAATCCGATCCGTGAACACCCCTATCTGTTGCTAGCTCTGCGTAATCCAATCCGTGAATATACCTAGCTGTTGTTAGCTCCACTAGTTGTTGCTAGCTCTGCGTAATCCAATCCGTGAACATACCTAGCTGTTGTTAGCTCCACATAATCCAATTCGTGAACACCCTTAGCTGTTGCTAGAGATCCTTACGAAGTCACAAAGCTGCATCACTCGATACTGCTTCAAGGGTAGTGGTTCGCCAGATCCTCTAAACGGGCAAAAAAAAAAAAGGGTTGGTTTAACATATAGACCAGGTGATTGATCACATGCGACTCTGAAAAAGCGGCACATTATTCTCGTTGTTGTGGTTTTTCTTTCAACCTTTAAGGCGTCTCGCAGCTCTAATTTTGTTTGTCATACTAGTCCCTAGATAATGACTCAATTTTTTTCTTTAATAACCAATTTGAACAGAATTTCTAGACTACATACAGTGATGACATTACTGAAAAGTTTCAAAGTCATTTCCCTTGTACCCTACCAAGAAAGTAGTCAATTTGCATTTACAAGAACATCCTTTAAACGCATCTGATGTAGGGGGTGTTTGGTAGTGGTAGAAACCACTCAATTCTCACCACAATCTCAGTTATGAATAGTATAAAGCTCTCATATATTACAGTAACAATAAAAAAAATGTGCCACAGTATAAAACTCTCACATGCTACAGTAAAAGTGGTTCCCAGCATTAGTTCCGACCACCCTTCCAAACACCCTAGTAATCTTTAATATACAGGAAAACATCAATATCGTAGCATTCATTTGATTGATGTAATCATTTCAGTACAATATAGTTAAAGGTCATAGATTACAAAGTAATGATAAATATTTAATTAAAAACAATTCGAGCTTCAAAGAGAACAAGAAATTGAAGCATATCATTCAGAAGTTTTCGAAGCATACGTAAAACTCATATTTCATGCTCCACCAAGCATCGGAGCTACCTGTAGGGTATTTACATCCGAATGTGGGAATAAAATCTGTCATTGCCATGAAGTGTTATTCTATGGGAGAAGCAGAAATTCATGGTTTCTCTTTATTTTCTTCTGATGGAGTTTGCCTGATTTCCTCATTAATGAAAACCGGGCCTTGAGGGGGTCCAAAGAGAGTGGAAAGTATCTGCCTATGGCATTCATTACAGAAAAAGAAGTATGAGAAGTGCCCTTCATTTGGGAGCTTGTGCAGAATGGTTTCTGGTAAAACCCGGACAATATAGTCAGCCATTGATGGTGGAACAACCCGGTCATCCATTCCCTGCTCAGAAAGGAATCAGAACTTTTAAGTTCATAATCACAGTAATTTCAGATTTCAGAATGACATCAGAGTGATTACCAAGAGAATCTCCGAGGGCACAAAACGCACTAAACAAAACCACTACGGCATTAGGGGAAAATATAAGGTTTGATTTATTTTTTTTAGAAGTCTTTCAGGGGATCACCTAGCCACCTATTCCCAATATCCTTTACAAATTAATCCATTACTTGTTAGCAATAGAGTTTCAATAATTCAGAAGATCCTTTATCTGCAAACAGACCTATCAAAAAAACAAAAAAAGAGAGCAGGAAAATCAGACATTTACAAAAAGTTAGTCATCCATGACAGTATTAGAAAAGTTTCGTAAAATTGCTGAACAGGTCTGAATTGTGATCGTCATATAAACAGGACAGTGGTTAAAAGATTGGTACCAACCGCCTAGATATTTCTCAAGCGTGTTGAAAGTTACTGTATGTGAAACAAAAACATTATTGGAAACAAATAAGAAGAAACCAGAAAGGTATGCACAAACCTGCCATACGTGAATTGGGCCTTGAAATCCGGTTAGTTCACATTCTGCCTGACTGTACATAGACTTGAGCCAAGGAAGGATTCCTCTTCCCTGACATCTTCTCTGCACCTGCAGTTCTGACAACCTAAAACCCAAATCTGAAACTTGCATTCTAGCTTCCTCTACAAGTGGTTTTACATTTCCCTGGCGGATTGACTCCTCCAAATTCCTATCCCATAGTTCTTCAAATTTTGGTTCTTCAATCAGAACTTCATCCTTCAAATAACGAGATTCAGCTATGTTATTCATTAGTTGTATCAGGTAGAAATATCAAATCCACTCAGTTGTGCAAATAGACACCAGGCACATATCTTATGTGATTTTTATTGAATAAAAATGAAGCCTACAAAATTTAATAGGTCATCAATATGGAATGTCGTGTAGAAAAGTAAATAAATATAAAGAAACTGCCCAAAATATAATATAAACTCGACGCTGCTCCCATAAACTGAAAAGTGATGTTAATGCTTAAGCTAAAATACTCATTCCGCATGTGATCCATATGAAACTTGCACGTTTTTAATGCAGTGTAGAAGTTCAATATGAAAATTGTTGAATAGTTCAAGAGGAAACTTAACTTACCTTCTTTCCCAATGAGAAAGATAACCACTTGTCAATCCGATCTAGCTTTCCAGAAAGGAAGCTACGGTGATAGAAGGAGGAAAGAAATCTTGGAAATCTACGAGCTAAGAAATACATAAATTTTCTTCTTGGCAACCAATTTTCCCATGCTCTTTTCATCTCTTCTTTGGTCATGCCAGGCTCATATGGATTCATCATTGGGGCAAACAAGGCAGCACCTGTAAATTCAGTCAAGATTTCTCATAATTACATCTGGCAATTTCTTAATGTGTTTTTACAGTGAAAAGAAAAGTCTAATGCCCCTCAAAAAAAAAAAAAAAGAGTCTAATGCACATGCACAGAAAAGAGATAACAATTAGTAGGCATAGATTAGTCATAAAACTTCTATTATGAAATCCAATGAACAGCACTGGAAGAGAAGTCTCATCTGAATTGCAACCAAAAAAATAAAAGGAAGCGGGATATCCAAAGTAAGTGTACATTTTCAAGAATATGTGATTAAATTGGTATCTCCAGTTGTTTTGCCAGTATGACAGTGCATGAAGCATCCAAAAGTCATTTCAATTTTAACTACCATTAAAGATTTATAAAAGAAATGTTCACATACCTGCAACTTTGTTGGGAATGTACTTAAGTGCTGCCCAAGCATGCATGCCTCCACCTGAGTGGGACAGCACCCAGAACTTGTCACTGACACCAACAGCATCAGCTAGGTGCAGCATATCAAATGCTGATGAGTTAAGATTCCTGCTGGGATGAGGGTCACTCTCCCCAAAACCAGGAAGATCGTATGTGACTAATCGAATACCAAATTCTTCCAGCAATGACAGTTTAATTCCAGGTATACCTTTCAAAATGAAAAAAGAAAAAGAGGTTTCAACCTGATATTATTCTTGCTAATGGCATGAACTGCAATTCCATAGAAGCCACTTAAGAAAATTTTGCAATTATGGGAAATTTTATATTCACCTGCAAGCCGAGACGAAAGGAAAGAATGTGGACTAATTATAGAAAATCTAGCTCTGCTAGCTGGGACACCTTGCTCAAGATAAGCCATGTGTCTCCCATCCGGAAGCAGTATGCGGGTAGCATTCGGAGGGTGTATTCTCACTTTCTTCATGGGTGGGACCGAGCTTCCATCTTTGGTATTTACATTCATAGCTGCAAATATTTAAAATGTAGATACTTATATGACCCCCGAAAAACCAATAAGAAGAATGAAATGTGCAGTCAACAATATGAAAATCTACTCATAAATTTTTTTTTAAAAAAAAAAAGAATATTCAAGAACATACTTCTTAGTAGTTAGGATACTAGAACATAACACTTGAAGAAAGTCTATCAAGAAGTCCTCAGCATACTTAATCTCCCCATGTTACAAACTCCAGATTATTTTCTTCCGTCAAAACTAATACCATTCACCTGGCTCACATTTATCTCCGGCACATTCATCTTCTATACAACCTATTTTTTCTGTTGAACCTTTTCAAACAGATTTGATCACACTTCCTAGTCTGATATTGGCATTTACACTTAATAGTGAATAATTAAATCTCCAAGAGTACATCAGTTACCTCCACAGTCACCAGAATTCAGAAACAATTTACTGAACACAAGTATTATATATACTCAAAAAAGAAAGAAAAAAATAACTGTACATATTGTGATTTCTAACTGAAGCAAGCAACTATGGCATATTAATAAAGAATCAGAAAACCTCCATAGTCCAGAGAATCAGCAATTTACCTGCCAATGCGAGGATGAAAACGAAGAATATCACCGGCCACGCGTGAGCTGGATCGCGATCCTCGGGCAAGAACTCGTTGAAGTACCTCAATTTCGCGGAAGCTCTCGCGCACGGCTTCTGAAGCTTCCTCACAACATAGGAATCCTCAGTCAGAAAACTCTGCTGCAAAATGTCCCTACATCCCCTCCCCAATTCCATCAGAATCTCCCCCCACGCCGTCGCGAAGCCCTTCATCTGGTCCTTCAAGCTCTCCGATGGCTCCGATTTGTCGTTCCGCAACTCGTCGGAGACGTAATCGGCCGTCATCGTCGCCGCCGCCGCCTCGAATGACGGCGTTGGAACTATGATCGGATCGGCGACGTACCGAATTCCGGTGTCCTCCACGAGGCTGGCGAGCTCATCTCTCCACGTATTCGATCCTCTCACTTCCGCCATTTTTGACTCCGAAAGCTTCCACTTGATCGGTCCGCGACACCAAAACGAACCATGTGAGGTTCTATATACCTAAAACCTATATCTATAGAGAGAGAAAGTGGAGGAGAGAGAAAAAAAAGTAAATGCCTTGGATTTAGTACTCAAAAAAAAAAAAATAAAAAAAAGACGTAATAATTCAAAAAGCAAAATAACAACCGAACAGCGCTCTTACCTTCATACTTTTCAAGCGTGACATTGAAGCTAACTTTTGTTATTCCATCAATGGAACTACCGACCACAATTCAAACGAATCGAATTATAGAAAAGCAGTTACTAAACAAATAAAAAAATTCAAAAAGCGAAAAGCGAAAATTTGCCTCTAGAATGCTCTCAATTCCACTTTCCGACTCTGAAACCGTTGGTTTGATGATTCCTCTGAAAATCTGATCCAAAACAGTTTTCGGATTTATAATTACAGTCCTTTTTTATTTAGTGGAAATTGACTGCTTAACTAACCATCCCCTCTCTCTCCGCCATTGCTGGCTCCAACCGAAGCTCTTTTTTTTTTTTTTTTCCCTCTTTTCCTTTTGCTTTTTCTTTCTTTTCTTTTTTCTTTTATTTTTCGCCGATTTGATCGAGACCAGAAGATGAGCCTGAACCGTCGATTAGATTGCTTTTTAGATTGAACGGTTTACATCTTCCCACGTGGTCGTTTTCCATGCCGTACTATCAAGGGGCCTGGCAACCGGTTTGACCGGTGAGTGTCGGGCGGGGTCCACCTGGTATTGCCGGTTTGTTTAAGGGATTGACGTGTACGTCGAGGTCTCGGCTGCTGTAGTGAGTATGTGGGAGTGATGTGCGGTGGGCGCACGTGGCCACAGAATGTTCTTAGCCACCTCTTTTTAAGTGAACAGAATTTGAAAAATTATAAAAATTACTCCTCAATTACAGCCCTAGTTACCCCCCCTTAAATTTCAAGCATAACTGCCGTTCTCCTAAATAAAACTATTAACAAAAAATGATCTTTTATTAAAATTTTAACAAAAGATTAACAAAATAATTATAAAATTAAAGGTATTCATAACGTCTTTAAGTGAAGATTAACAGTTTTTAATAAATAAAATGAAGAACAGAAAATAAAAATAAAATAAAAACATAAATAAATAAATAAATCACGGTTTAATGTAACACTTTAAATTTTAATAATATAAAATTGTCATTATTATCATCATTTTAACCCTCAATACATCTTAATACAGTCACAAAAAGTAACAACTGATGCTTACAATATTATAAAGGACATTCTTTGATAAAGAAACAATTCCAACGTAATACAGTTACATAGCTTTCTCAACTATATTTCTTGTCACCACCTCACATACACTGTGAGTCCTGAAAAGATGAAAATATAGGAAAATAAGCGACAACATGCTCAATAGGGAAAACCATTACTCACCTTAAGATTTTATTCTTTACTACATTAAACCTGCATGGTTAGTTAGTTTTTATCATTATCCAAATTATGAGATTTATTATGATCATATTCTGTGGATACCATAGTTAATCATTACCAACTTTCATACATATACATGTATACAATTCTTACAACTCATCATTATTCTTAGGTATCTACATTCAATAGAGTATCACTCAACTCATCGAAACCTAAGTGGGCGAGCTTGGCTACCTTCTAAACATTCGAAGGGTGTTCCGGTGAGGGGATATCAAGCCCCGAGTCCTCACCAAGTCGATTCTTGCATAGTGCATTCTAGGACTTTCAATCCAATGGAGCGTCATCACCTCCCATATTTTACCTTTTAGGGTATTAGTGTCCAAGGACGTAACCGCCGCCCTCTTCACGTCTCACTATTTCTCTATAATCAACCTTTGTTTATAAACTTAGTTTTTCTCCTAACCATGCTTTTCAATTTACAACAACATATGTCAAATCATTATGTTCCTCGCTGTACAATATAGGACGAGTTTCACATCATCATGTTATAGATATAATCATATTTATATATATATTCAAAATATCATATACATATCTTGTAACATAAAACAACCAAATTTTAATTTATCAAAACCTCACAAAATATGAATAATAGAATCCCTACCTTTTGGTAAATACCATACTAATAACTTTCAGCTCACTATACCAAGCTCACCACATAAGTTTCAAGTACTTCGTTATCCTACGACGCATAAAATTACCATACTTTAACTTAAATCCTAATTTATAATTATGACAATTTACTATTTATTTTTATTAGTGTGCTATAGTCATTAATGTATTAAAATTATGAATATCAATTTTTTCAACTTAATTTTACTAAATTAACAATAAAATAAAAATATACGAATTTTATTTTGGTATGAAATATGTTAAATAAATTTTTAAAATAAATAATATGATTATAAAATATTTAGAAATAAAATAATTAAAAGTTTGATATTCATTAAAATAAAATTGTTTGAAATTACAAACCTTTTATAGAAACCTATTTATTATTTTTGAAATATAAGTTATTAAATAACCACCCTTGCCCTGGTGGTTTGGCCTCTTTATTTATTCCTAAGGTGGGGGTTCAAATCTTGCAAAAACGACATGTTGTTTCCCCTTTATAGGAAAAACGACAAAAAGCGAGAAAAATGACATAAAATCTAGAAAAATGTACATATAGGTTCTTGATTGTTTTTTACCCATTCTCAATCAAAATTCAGGTTTGTAACATGTTTCTAAGCTTAAAAATGATGTATAATCATTCACAAACATCAAAAACACATTTCTCACAAATTTTCATACCAAAATACAACTTAAAATCAAAGTTAAAGTTTTAGAAATCTAACCTTAAACTTAGCTTAAAATTGTGATTTGATATTGAAATTGTTTAAGTCTCCTTGATCTTTGAGCTTGTGAGAAGTTGTTTGTGAAGATTTATGAGAAAAGATCTTGAAAATCTTGAAGAAAGTTTGAGCTCTTCCTTTGGTTCTTTCTGGTTTGTCTCATTGTGGAAGGAGAAATGAAGAAGAAGAAAAGAAAGAGAAGCAGGGAGAGATGTGAGAGAAGAAAGAGAAAGGGGCGGGGGAAAGTAAGTCATGGAGGAGGAAAGAAAATAAGACAAATGATGAAGAAAATTATTAGGGGGACAATCGGGTGGTTGGGTGCAAGTAAGTGTTTATCTCCTTTGGAGACTTCTTTGCCACATGATGCCAATATGGCATTTCGGTAAATAAGTGGTATGGTGAAGACAACAAGGTAAATTTAAATACAACAAAAAAATTAAAATTGACACGTTTTCACATTAAATTTTACAACATCATACCCGTTAAAATAACAGCTGTTATAGTATTTTTTTTTTGTGGTGGTGATCTACCATGGGAGGCACGAACCCTTTATATAAAGGGCCCCTCAACTCTATGGGGTTTATCTGACTAATCCGAAGCAGACCTATAGAGAGACCCAAAGGCGGCAATAGTCTCCCAACATTGGCAGCTGCATTCACAAGGACTCGAACTCGAGTCGCTTGCTTAAGCGGAATAGTCTCTTGCCAACTGAACCAACCAGGTGTTGGTAAATTAAAGGTATTTTAACAATTCCAATTATAAAAATAACCATAAAGATTAAAATTATAATAAAAAATAATTTTTATTGATGATTAAAAACAAAAAATCAATTAAAACCATTATACCATTTGAATTTTTCTTTTTTTGATATACCAATTTTTTTTTTCAAATTTTATTGATATTTTTCATACCCAAAAAGTATTTTGAAATTTCAAAAGTTATATATACTAGTAAAATGTAAAAGGATATAATACAAATATATTCTTTATAACAAAAATGTAATATAAATTTTTCAAAGAAAAAAGAAACTTTGATAGTATTAATAAAATTTTGTGACACCCATTATTTTCTTAACAGGTAATATGGTAATTAAATTAATTATTAATGTCCTAACTAAAATTTATTTCATTTAAAATCTATTTCATCCTATTTATTTATACCTATTTCAAAATTTTCTAAAATTTTTCTATATCTATTTAGTAAATTTACCGAAACGCTCTTGAAACATCAAATTAATTACTAAAATGCTATTTGACATTATATGAACTAAAGTCTTCGAAGGAGACATAATGCACTTAATGTTTCACCTACTTGTCTCCCATTTCCTATTATTTTCCTTCAATCGGGCCCTCTAACAAAAAAAACCATACATTCATTTTCTCTTCTCCATGCAACACTTATCTTTCCCTTTCTCCTTGAAATATCTTCCTCTCATTCTCTTCTTCTTCTTCCTTTTTCTGCTCTTTAAACTTGAGAAACCCAGCTCCATGTCGTTCAAAAGTTCTCATGCTAAAGTTGAACTTGAGCTTTAATCTCTTGAATTGATGACTTAAAGTTTTCAATGAGATTTTAAGGTAAGATTTTAGAAACTTAATCTAGTCTTCTCTACCATCTTTACTTTGAAATTGCTCATTTGTTTTGCTGCATAATTTATATTTTATGGTTTTGAATGAGAAAGTTTGACATAAGCATGTTTTCACCCTTATTTGTAAAAAGGGCTAGAGATATAGTTTGATGATGATTTTGGTATAAAACTCATGAAAATATGTTTATTGTGATTATATAATGCAAGCTGCATATTTTTGGGATGGTTTTAAGATTTTGAACAAGGAAATATGTTTTGGGTAAAAGAAAAAAATTTGACATTTCATAAACTTTGTAATACCTCTATGGGCAGTGGCTCTTTCTGGAAATTCTGGGATTAAATAAAAATGAATTTTGTAAATAGGTTTGAATATTTAAAAAGTAAACATCCTAAGCTTTCTAACGAGCTATCATAAGCCTAAATCGGAGTTGTATTTTATTTTCTATGAATTTTTCAATTTCAGATTAGAAACGAATAAACCTGCCAGTGACAATATACTGCCTGTTTGTGTTAAGTAAACCACCTGTTAACCGTGTGATGATTGTAGATAGTGAATATATCCTTTTTGCAAAAGTATATTGTCAGTTTGCCATGGTATACCATCTGCTAACCTGAACCAAGAACCCATCTTTGCTCACCACCTAATTCCTTAATGTCTTGCAACCTTTCCAATATTATCCTAAGTGATTGACGAATCTTATTAGAGACTAAAACATATAGATTACTTGTATATATTTTATATCATGTTAAGACAAAAATTGTTTACTGTGGTATTCAAAAGAGATTTACATAAAGGCTTTAATGGCACAATAGTAAGATGGATTTGCACTTGATTTATCTATGAATGTAGTTATATGTTGTGCTTTAGTTTTAAATTGTTCTTATGCACGCCTTAGGATCAAGGGAGTGTGGAGCTAACGTTAATTGATTTCGGGATTAAAAGATTGGTCATAAGCTTGAAAGGTAGGGATTCTATTACTCATCTTTTGTGAGGTTTTTATGAAATTAAAATTGATTGTTTTACCGCAAGATATATATATAGTTGAACTGCTATTATATGAGTATCACATATGAAACTACAGCGAGGAACATAATGAACTGAAATATGTTATAAATTGAGAAGCATGGTTAGAAAAACTGACTCTATTGAGAAATGGTGAGACGTGAAGAGGGCGGCGGTTACGTCCTTGGGCATGAATACCCTAAAAGGTAAAATAGGGGGAAGGTGATGACGCTTCCTTGGATTGAAAGTCTCAGAACACACTGTACAAGAATCGATTTGGTGAGGACTCGGGGCTTGATATCCCCTCACCGGAACACCCTTGAAATGTTTACAAGGTGATCAAGCGCACCCATTTGGGTTTCGATGAGTTGAGTGATACTTTATTTAACATGGATACCTAGGAACAATGATGATTGGTAATATTTGTATAAATATATAATTATGAAACTTGGTAATGACTAACTATGGTATCCACGAAATATGATTATAATAACTCTCATAATATGGATAATGATGAGTATTAAATAACCATGCAGGTTTTAATGTGGTAATGATAAAAACCTAAAGGTGAGTAATGGTTTTCTCTACTGAGCATATTGTTGCTCATTCCCTTATGTTTTTATCTTTTCAGGACTCACTAAGTGTGAGGTGGCTACGAGAAAGATAGTTGAGGAAGCTATGTAGCTATATTACATTGGGACTGCTTCAATTGTTAAGAATGTTCTTCATGATAATGTAAGCATCAGTTGTTACTTTCTGTGACTGTATTAAAATGTGATGAGGGTTAAAATGATGATGATGACAATTTATATTATTAAATTTAAGGTGCTACATTAAACTGTGGTTTAATTGTTTATATTTTTATTTTTGATTTGAGAGTTTTCATTTAAGTCCCGGGCAACTTTATTTTTAAGGTTTTACTTTTATTTTTTATTTTTATTTTAATTCATTAAAAACTGTTAGCCCCCACATAGGGGCGTTATAGAATTTTTGGTACAGAGCCTAGGTTCGGTTAACCTAGGGAGTGTAGCACCACTTTAAAAAAAATAATAAATTATTTTTGAGATGGTTTTGAAGCTGAATTTTCATTGTCATCATCAAAATGAACCTTCACATTGATTTATACAGTCTAGAAGGATGTAACATGGAAAGGCCCCAGAATAAAAATACTAATGGTTATATGAGTACGATAATGATATAGAAGGAAAGTATTAATAGTTATGAGGGAATGATAATTATATGGAATGAGTTTATAAGTAGAATGCTTATGAGAGATTCGTATAATATTAGGATCTATAAGCATATCTAATTCGTATAAAACGATGAGAAATTTGTATAGATACGAGGATTTAAGATCCTTTTGTTTCGTGAAAAACAATAAGAAATATAAGGCTTGATTTATTGATTTTAAAGTTTGGCATAGATATGCCAAATTCTTCGTAATTGATTCAGACCTAAGTAATAATTATGTGTAGATTTGGTGGAGCACATAAGTGTCAATAACTTTTCTTGAAAGTTTTATTTACTTGAGGAATATGAGATAAGTTAGGAATCCATGATATTGAATCTTGAGTGAAATAAATGTTAGACTTTTGGTCTGTTGAGACTGTGTAAAGGCAAGAATGCATGAATCTCAAGGTTGGAATATTTTGTTACATACATTGTATTTAAGTGTATCAGTGAATTTTTATGTATAGATGCAATACAAAAATGACTAATAGGAGTTTCCTTAAGTAAAGCATAATACTTAATGCACTTATAATAATTTTGGATAATTGCAATAAAAGGTTTAAGTTCTAGATGTTTAGATGTCAATCATTTGGTTACCTAAGGTTTTGTTATATGAGGAAATTAAATATTGTATAAGTGAAATTGTGGGGATTGTAGATGTTTCTAAGTAGTAACATCAAATGTCTTTGTTCATTGTTATGGTCTATGTTGGAAGACGTAAATCATATTGATTTCAAGGTTAGTCACATTCTAAACCTTGGTAGTAATGATGATGAATCCATTGATAAATGTTGAGTATTAGGGATAACATATGGTGTATGCATTGTTCAATAAGGTTTTGATTAAAACAAAATTATTTGAGTTGCTAGAAGATTATGTTGTTATGAAATGATTGTAAATATCATTCAGAAAGATCCCTGATTATTATTAAATTAGACTTCTTATTCATAGTTAATTTTATCTTTAGTGGGCTTAAGATCTGTATAAATTGGTTTTCAATTTTATGTTTGTTATTTAACTCGTTCTAAATGTGTTAAGGCCCGAAACAACTTGACCCATTTCAACTTAGAACAATTGGGCCTAGTCCAAATCCTAAATCAGTTTGATTCACACTGTCTCTCCCACGTGGTCTCTATACGTGTCATATACAGTGGTTTAATTATTGTTTACATATACGTTTACTGTGCATAGGAGCTTATTTCTCCGAGCTCACTTTCTCTCTCTTAATTTGTTATTTTCTCTCTAAATCGCAAATCCTCTTCTTTTTCACTAGAAATTCTTCTTTCCCTCTAAAAGAAGAAGGAATTCTAGGATTCTGCAACTTACTATCTTAATTTTTCCTTTCTATTTACTCTTCTTTCATCTCATCATGGACCCAAAGTATCAACACCTGAGAAAGTACTTCCCATCACTCTCCCAAAAGATTCTCAGAAAGAAATACAAGGCTAGAATCACTCGGTTGTGGATTCTTATGCGTTTTGGCATCCCTTGTGATGTGAGAATGTTAATAGAGGGGAAGATCCGTCCGAGTGACTTCAGTCAAGATGTCAGTTTACCAGGAATGGGTACTATTCGTAGTGCAATGAAAAGAAGAGCTCGTGCCATCGCGGTCAGTTGTAACAAATGTGGAAGACAAAATTGTAACGGTAAATGTACTTCACCTGGTTATATGTCTACGAATAGAGAGGATAAAATAAGGTTTTGTAGGGATAGACTTTTAAAAGAGAACTTGGATAGCATCCATCCTCCTCTTCACGGTCACCCTAGTGGATATGTCCAAGAAGCTATTTTTAAACTCTGGCCTAAATTTTATGCAAAAAGACAACGCCTCAGGAATATGGTATTTCTAGATCCTGTTTACCAAGCCATAAGAAAACTGGATGGGGAATAAGTCATCGCTCTATAAAGGTTGTTTAGTCTTTGCTTATTTGAAACAGTTTCAGTTGATGTTCAACAGTTTGTGTTTTTCTTTTACTCAGAATATTTGCCTTTGTGTTTGAAATAATTATGATTATTAGATTGATACAGTAAGTGTTAGTATTTTATTTAATTTATGGTTTTCTTAAATATATATATATAATAAAATATATTATCTTATCAGACACGTCACATACGGTACAGTAACACGATTGTATTTTGAAAACTTATCTAGATATTTCAAGATTTGTGTCTCAAATTTCAAAAGTTCTACAGTATTTGTCGTTTATATTGGATTTCTAGACTCGATGTATATTTGTCAAAAGGTCTACAGCTGTGTCAAGAGGGTCTTCTATCAAACTGTTCTCAATTGTCAAAAGCTATATAATTAGAGTCTAATCTTTTTCAAAAAGTGGATCAGATTTTCTGTAAACTATCAATCACCTTATTTTACTTTCTTATCCGCACAAGATTTTGTTTAAATCTTTGGATTACCTTTTCATTACCTACTTATCTATCTCTTTAGTCCTTTTTGTGTATTCCTCATCTTTAAATCTCATGTAGAATCTGAAGTCTAAGTGGAGCAGACATTAAGCAATCACTTATATAAACCAAATATGTCTACTTCCCAGTCCACCAAAAAAATAAAGAATGTCTGTGTCTTTTGTGGTTCCAGCATTGGAAAAGATAAAGCCAATTTAGAAGCTGCAAAACACTTAGGGAAAGTCCTAGCACACAGGAAGATTAACATAATCTATGGGGGTGGTAGTATAAAAGTGATGGAAAATATGACGCTAGCAGCTAGGTCTAGTGACGCTACAGTTGTAGGAATTTGGCCTCATATTCTAGCTGAAGGAAACTTTTATAAGGAAACCATAGGTAAGGGAAAAGGAGTTAGGAGCATCCCTAGAAATTTTAAAGCCATAATCAATAATTCTGATGCTTTTATAGCATTACCTGGTGGTCTAGGTACTCTTGAGGAAATATTCGTAGTTGCTTGTGAGCAATTATTAGGCTTTCATTCCAAACCCTTGGGACTACTGAATGTAAATGGTTTTTATGATGGTCTTTTGAAATTTCTAGATTACGCTGTGGAAGAAAACATCATTGCAGAATCGGAGAGACAAATCTTTGTTACTGCTTCAACAACTGAGGAATTGATAGATAAGATGCAAATCATACATCCGAAATCCGACACTGCAACATCCAAGCTTGAATGGGAAAGGGAAAGCCGAGAGCAGCCAATTGATTTGAATCTCCATCTGTAATCTTTTGGTTTTATTTATGGCATGTAGGCATGTGTATGAGGCATGTGTGTCCGTATTTTGTGTGTCACGAATAACCGTTTATCTTACATTTTGTATTTCTTGTGGTATGCCGTTGTTTAATCTTTTAGATTCATTGAGCCTAATGCCGGGATGGCTGGATACGGAGTACTTGATGCTCTCGAAACGTATCATACTTAAGGTCCGATCTTTTGTTTATCGATATTTTTGTATTCTCTAAGCATGCATGATATGGATAGCTGGTATACGGAGTGCCTTGTACTCTCGAAACGTATCCGTATCATGTTTCTAATATGTAATATTCTGTTAATATTATGTGGGAGTACCAAAGTCAGTTATGTGGATATTCCATAAGAAATATGAGTATATTATTTGGGTTGAATGTTTGTGTCATGAGGATAGCTGTTTAATGAAAAATATGTCGGCTTTGTTTGCAACTCTGAGATTCCGTCTAATATCTCTATGAATAAGTTTAATGTATGGTTTTGAATAGAAGTGTTTGTTATATATGTTTAATGACTATGTTTTAGTTTATTAGTTGAAATATGAAATCAACTATCTTTGACTTTTCCTTACTCAGAAAGGAAAAGGAACCTATAGATGAAGTATACAAGATTTCTCTGGCAATCTTCATAAATGTAATTGTAAATCATAGTCCATGGACAATGAAGGACTGGAATCATGGTATGGTTAATATGAATGTCAGATCAGATTCCTAGACCATTATACAGTGTTATAAGTTGGAACCTGTTAGAAATACTCTCATTGAGGGATTTAGAATTTAGAGTGAAATTTATAATGCAAGTGAATAAGTGGAGATACGATAACTTAAATTTGGAGAACAAACAACATTGACGGTTTATACTCGGAATTAGAATCATAATGGAATTATGATTCTTACTAGTATTGTTAGATTTGAAATTTCAAGGACGAAATTTCTTTAAGGGGGGGTAGAGTTGTGACACCCATTATTTTCTTAACAGGTAATATGGTAATTAAATTAATTATTAGTATGCTAACTAAAATTTATTTCATCTAAAATCTATTTCATCCTATTTATTTATACCTATTTCAAAATTTTCTAAAATTTTTCTATATCTATTTAGTAAATTTACCGAAACGCTCTTGGAACATCAAATTAATTACTAAAATGCCATTTGACATTATATGAACTAAAGTTTCTGAAGGAGACATAATGCACTTAATGCTTCACCTACTTGTCTCCACTTCCTATTATTTTCCTTCAATCGGGCCCTCTAACAAAGAGAACCATACATTCATTTTCTCTTCTCCATGCAACACTTATCTTTCCTTTTCTCCTTGAAATGTCTTCCTTTCATTCTCTTCTTCTTCTTCTTCCTTTTTCTGCTCTCTAAACTTGAGAAACCCAGCTCCATGTCGTTCAAAAGTTCCCATGCTAAAGTTGAACTTGAGCTTTAATCTCTTGAATTGATGACTTAAAGTTTTCAATGAGATTTTAAGGTAAGATTTTAGAAAATTAATCTAGTCTTATCTACCATCTTTACTTTAAAATTGCTCATTTATTTTGCTGCATAATTTAGATTTTTTGGTTTTGAATGAGAAAGTTTGACATAAGCATGTTTTCACCCTTATTTGTAAAAAGGGCTAGAGATATAGTTTGATGATGATTTTGGTATAAAACTCATGAAAATATGTTTATTGTGATTATATAATGCAAGCTGCATATTTTTGGGATGGTTTTAAGATTTTGAACAAGGATAATATGTTTTGGGTTAAAGAAAAAAATTTGACATTCCATAAACTTTGTAATACCTCTATGGGCAGTGGCTCTTTCTGGAAATTCTGGGATTAAATAAAAATGAATTTTGTAAATAGGTTTGAATATTTAAAAAGTAAACATCCTAAGCTTTCTAACGAGCTATCATAAGCCTAAATCGGAGTTGTATTTTATTTTCTATGAATTTTTCAATTTTCAGATTAAAAACGAATAAACCTGCCAGTGACAATATACTACATGTTTATGTTAAGTAAACCACCTGTTAACCGTGTGATGATTGTAGATAGTGAATATATCCTTTTTGCAAAAGTATATTGTCAGTTTGTCATGGTATACTAGCTGCTAACCTGAACCAAGAACCCATCTTTACTCACCACCTAATTCCTTAATGTCTTGCAACCTTTCCAATATTATCCTAAGTGATTGACGAATCTTATTAGAGACTAAAACATATAGATTACTTGTATATATTTTATATCGTGTTAAGACAAAGATTGTTTACTATGGTATTCAAAAGAGATTTGCATAAAGGCTTCAATGGCACACTAATAAGATAGATTTGCACATGATTTATCTATGAATGTAGTTGTATGTTGTGCTTTAGTTTTAAATTGTTCTTATGCACGCCTTAGGATCAAGGGAGTGTGGAGCTAACGTTAATTGATTTCGGGATTAAAAGATTGGTCATAAGCTTGAAAGGTAGGGATTCTATTACTCATCTTTTGTGAGGTTTTTATGGAATTAAAATTGATTGTTTTACCGCAAGATATATATATAGTTGAACTGCTATTATATGAGTATCACATATGAAACTATGACACGGACTCGTCTTGTATTGTATAGCGAGGAACATAATGAACTGACATATGTTATAAATTGAGAAGCATGGTTAGAAAAATTGACTCTATTGAGAAATGGTGAGACGTGAAGAGGGCGACGGTTACGTCCTTGGGCATGAATACCCTAAAAGGTAAAATAGGGGGAAGGTGATGACGCTTCCTTGGGTTGAAAGTCCCAGAACACACTGTACAAGAATCGATTTGGTGAG
Organism: Artocarpus heterophyllus; assembly: GCA_025403435.1. Taxonomy (NCBI): domain Eukaryota; kingdom Viridiplantae; phylum Streptophyta; class Magnoliopsida; order Rosales; family Moraceae; genus Artocarpus; species Artocarpus heterophyllus. The sequence continues at coordinate 30,308,405 of CM046330.1, read as the reverse complement.
CACTCGGGGCTTGATGTCCCCTCACTAGAACAGCCTTGGAATGTTTACAGGGTGATCAAGCGTGCCCATTTGGGTTTCGATGAGTTAAGTGATACTCTATTTAACATGGATACCTAGGAATAATGATGATTGGTAATATTTGTATAAATGTATAATTATGAAACTTGGTAATGACTAACTATGGTATCCACGAAATATGATTATAATAAATCTCATAATATGGATAATGATGAGTATTAAATAACCATGCAGGTTTTAATATGGTAATGATAAAAACCTAAAGGTGAGTAATGGTTTTCTCTACTGAGCATATTGTTGCTCATTCCCTTATGTTTTTATCTTTTCAGGACTCACTAAGTGTGAGGTGGATACGAGAAAGATAGTTGAGGAAGCTATATAGCTATGTTACATTGGGACTGCTTCAATTGTTAAGAATGTTCTTCATGATAATGTAAGCATCAGTTGTTACTTTCTATGACTGTATTAAAATGTGATGAGGGTTGAAATGATGATGATGACAATTTATATTATTAAATTTAAGGTGCTACATTAAACTGTGGTTTAATTGTTTATATTTTTATTTTTGATTTGAGAGTTTTCATTTAAGCCCCGGGCAACTTTATTTTTAAGGTTTTACTTTTATTTTTGATTTTTATTTTAATTCATTAAAAACTGTTAACCCCCACATAGAGGCGTTACAAATTTCTTTCACATTTTTAAAGTTTTCATTGGTGTTTATACCTTTTAAAATTTTAAAATACTTTTTAAGTGTGAAAAAAGTTAATAAAATTTTAATGAACATTTCAGTACATCGAAAAAAAGAGGGATATAGATAGTAGTATATTATTAATTGATTTTTTTTTTGTTTTTCATGATCAACAAAGACAATTTTATTATAATTTTAATTTTTTTGTTATTTTTATATATAGGATTACTAACATAATCCTAATTTTAAAATTATTTATTAATTTGCTGTTAAAAATCTAACAGATGGGCCGTTTTTTTTAACAGTTTATATTTCAAGGGAACAGATATTACGTTTTAAAGTTCGAGGGTAAAGTTTTACAAAGGCTATAGTTTAGAGGAATTTTGTACTTAATCCTAAAAAATATGGGTTGGTGTTGTGGGCCAGTTTGACATTTCTATGTTGTACTATGTTCTGGACCAAAAACAAGAAAGCATTTCGTAAATTATTTTTAAAGTTGCTGTGAATATGAAAAGCAGAATTATAGGTATTTGATAAACTTTATATAAAATTATTGTAGAATTAAATAATGATGAAAATAGACATACTTTACTAAGTATGTTTATAGTTTTGGTTTTTAATTTTAATTTATATACACAATATTTGTACATTAAAATGATAAAAAATATAGTTTTATTTTTATTATTTAATATATATTTAGAAAAATAAATTATTTTTATTAAACGAGATAAATTATATGTCTACGTAAAAAAATCACTTTAAAAAAAGCATAATGACAATAAAAGATTACCTTACTATTTAATTCTAAACTTCTTATATTGATGTTATTTTAATCTGTCATGGAAAAAATGGATATATTGAAAATTATGTATTATTATTATGAAGGTTAGCATAGTAATTTTAGATTATGACAGCAAAAGTTGTTGTAAAAAAAACCCCAAGTAGTTTTTAGAAGCAACTTTATAAAAACAGGTTTTAGCAAATACCATATATTGTTGTAGACTGTTACAAAAGCTAAAAACAACATCTAAAAGCAATGCCAAATGAACCTTGTGTGTGGTATCGTTTTTGGTCCAGATGTTAATTCCTTCCGTTAGATGAAAATTGTACAAGGATGATTGAAAAAAAAAAAAAAGCAGCATAAAACAAAAACAGTAAAATATAACCTGACATGGAGACATATTACAGTGATAGAAAATATTTAAAATTGTGACCTCCCAAATGAAGGGTCGTTTAACTCGTTTATTTATTTATTTTTAATTTGTTGAACTTGTTTATTCGGACTCGATATTTTGCCAAAAGATTGGATTATATATTTTATCCGTTTTGAAAGGCAGGAACTTAAAAGGGTTTGCTTCATTGTGGAAGATTTAGATCTTCAATTTGTGTTGGCGGTTGGTAGAAGATTAGATTACATATTTTTTGTTTTTATTATATCATCTTCTTTAAAACAAACTCCACGTGCGAAGCTTTAAGAAGATGGAGCCCAAGCCGTCCGTCGGAAACCAATAAGAAGCTAGAGACTCGGTGGAAGATCCAAATCCAAATCTAGATCCGAAGGAGACAGGCAAAGATATGAACAAATATGGAGGCTAGGGAGGTCTCGTGGTTGGATTAGAATCTTAATAGCCAGCTCCTATGGTCATTGAAGAAGGGGAGAATTTGAAAATTGGCTTTAAGAAAAAGCCTTATTAACAAAATGATTTTTTTTTTTTTTTTTTGTAGTTTTGACATAAAAAACAAGTTTTTGGACATAAAAATTACTTCAACTTTTTTCTTTTCACTCTATTGAGGTTTATTTTCTTACTATAAGTCTTTTTCTTATCTTTTTTGTAAAAAACTGAAACAGTTTTACTATAAAAAAAAATGTGTTTTTTAGTATAAAAAAAAGACCATTTGTTCAATTCAATTTTTTTTTTGGCTTTTTTGTCAAAATATCCCTTGAAGTTGAAGAACTGATTGCTATGGTGATTAAAAATTGGTCCATAGAGCCCGAGTGACGCATGAATCTACTTACGAGTTACTATACACTTCCATTGATGGATCTAATCCCTCTATGCTCCCTCCTTTCAAATCTGCCTCCTTCTCCCCTTGCCTTCTAATCTCCCCCCTTTCTCTCCCCTCCTTTTCTCATCCTTCTTTTGCAATCTTCTCTCTCTTTGTGCGGTGATGTGGTTAGAGATTCCACGAGAGAAAGCTTCCATCGGTGGATCTCTTGATACGATGCCACCTTTCTTCGGCCTTTTTTCTCTTCGAGAATTCATTATCATCACGAAATAGCCCTAACAAGATTGAAATGATATATGCTCACTCGCCAAGACGGAGAAGATTTGCACAAGATGAGTTGCAACTCTGCACTATCTAGCCAAAATTCGAAGATCGGCTTCGTGATGTCCTTCTTAACTCATCTCGACCATTCCCCCTTAGCGACGACGGTCTCCAGTGGGTGTATCGCCTTCTCTGTTCTAGATTTGGAGCCATGCCGATGACAAGTTCGTCCATGTCACTTTTTTTCACTATCACGAGTGACCTTTATGCGATTTCTTCTCCATCGATTCAAGCTGTAGATTGGATGATGTTTGGTTTGGTTTCATTCGTAAATTGCTTGACCAAAGTTCAACTCATTGGTTTTAGTAATTTTCTCCTCTTTTTCAGTGCTTTTAGTTGACATTTCTTTTTTTTGGATTATGTTGTTGACATAAACATCATTACAAAACTTGATGAGAAATTGCATCATAATGTCCTTGGTTTGTTGAAGCACTGTACAAAGAAAAGATTGGGTAGTTTTTTTTGGGAATCTGAGAGGGAAATTTTTTTTTTTTGTTTCCAAATGATTGTTATTAAGATATTTTTGAGTTTGTGATTTAATTTGAGTTTTTTTTTTTTTTTTTTTTTTATCTCTGTTTAAAGATTTGTTGAAATTTTTTAGTTTTTGTGTTTTTGTGCTTGCTTGAGATTTGTATTTTTGTTGTCATTTTTGTATTATTTGCTCGTAACTTTTTAGATTGATTTATACTTTATGTTGTATTTTTGTTTTTCTGTGACAGATAAAAAATCTAATAGATTACATTTCCAATAGCTGGTAGATTATAAGTGGTAATTTGGTAGATACCATTTCGGCATCTCTAGATTTCACTTTGGCGGCTCGCATCAATGTTCAAAGAGTGTTGGCATTTTTATATTGAAAATAAAAAATAAGATAACCTGGTAGATTTTGCTCTAGCATCTACCCGATTACACTTTGACCGCCCAATGGTGACCGAGTAAGTTGGTATTTTTTGTTTTGAATAAAATATAAGATAATTTGATGGATTTCGCTCTGACACCTGCTAATTCCACTCTGGTGGTCCACGCCAGCAATTGGAGTTGTTTGGTATTTTTTTAAGTTCAAGAAAAGTATAAGATAATCTAGTATATTATGTTTCGACATCTACAAAATTTCACTCCAACTACCGTTAGGGTGCAATTTAGTGAGGCTTAAATTGCTAGCAGGCCTGTGCGGCCCAATGTTGGTACCAGTCGGATAGATCGAGTAAAATCTATTGATTGAAGCCCAATCGAATTGACAGTCCATATTGTTCGTTTGATTCGATCTTCCATGATTTGGGTCGTTTTGCTCTCGTCGAAGATAATTCGCACTCGTTTCCACGTCTTCGTTCGACTGAGTCGATCGTCTCAAACTGATAGTTACCTGGACGAATAAGCGGTTATAGCATGTCTAGTCATGGACTGAAACATGGGGGAGGCATGATTCTTGCAGCTTATCACCGATCGACACGTGTCCCATTATTGCAGTTATTTATGGTGCTCTATTCCACTCCGCCAGACGGTTGGGAGTCATTATCCTTCATCATCTTCTATATAAGGGGAAAACTATTTTTGTTGTAGGAGACACAGAAAAACAGATACCGAGACCCTGCCAATTTGCTTTCTTATTTCTTTACTCTATAATCTGTACTCAAGAACTGCATAGTGAATTACAGTGGACGTAGCTCTTTATTAACAGAATGAACCACTATAAATCCTCTGTGTCATTCTTATTGCAGTTTTATTAATTTGTTCATTTCACTTTAATCTAGCAAATAAATTCGAGTTTATAGATCCATTCAATGGTGATTTGAGGGCCCAAGCTTTTAAATAACTCAATCAGGAATTCTAGCATTTGATTGTAGATTCATCATCTACAGTTTGGCGCCCACCATGGGGCCTTCAAGTCATCAACTCCAAGATCTTAGACTCGGATTCAAATGGCTGATAACATCGACAACCAGCATACTCTAGAGACCACAGCGGAGGAAACTGAATCAATCCCTCAGGACAACCAGCAAATGGAAGCCCTTACAGCAGAAGTCGAGGCACTTAAAAAGATGCTCCAAGAGCAGATGACTCATTCTCAAGAGCGTGACAGAAGGATGGAGCAACTCAGCAGTGAGAATTTGGCTTTGAGAAGCCAAATTAGTTATCAAAACTCCCAGATGGCTTCACAATCGTATTATTATCCATACTATAGATATTCGACTGTCCCAGTATCGTCAATAGTGCAGTGGCAGTCACAAACTCCACAGACAGGAACCCGACAGCCTTACAACCCAATTGGGAGGATGTAGCCCTTATACACACCTTCAACTCCAGCACCAGCGACATTAGCAGCTTTTACGGCCACGGCCACCCCCACAATGACAACTATTATGACATTGAGTGCTCGTGTGGAATTCAATCGAAATGATGATGCGATTGAAAGAAACAAAGGGATAGAACCGGTCACTCATTCAAAAGAAACACCAGCTGTTGCTTTGATGATAATTAAGTCGGTCCAATTGATGATGAGGGAGATGCTCGAGCAGAATTCCAGACTCGTAGAAGAGAAAATCGAGCAAAAGGTTTCGAAAGCCACAAGCAAGACCTCAGCATTGGATGACATCTCAAAGAGCATTCGAGATACCCCACTCACAAAGAGGATCATGTCGGTTGTACCCCAGAAGTATGGAAACCTCGTGTTCACTCATTTTGATGAAACTTTAGATCCAAAAGACCACCTGTTGCAGTATAAGAATGTGGTCAATGCCACAAACATTCCGGACTCGATTCTTGATGAAATGATGTGCAAGTTGTTTGCGCAGTCACTTAAAGGTCTAGCACTTTGATGGTTCAGTAACTTACCAACTAGATCGATCGATAGCTTTGAAGACTTGGCAAATTCGTTTGTCAAAGCGTATTTGGTACATATCCAGATACAAAAGACGACCAAAGATTTGTGGTCTGTCGTTCAAAGCCCAAGTGAGTCGTTACGGGCTTATATCAAAGATTTAGCAAGGCATTCTTGAAAATTTTCGATTGAGAGGATGGAATAGCACGGGAAGCACTAAAGAAAGGACTTTTGCACAAGTCCTCTTTTAAAAACAACATTTTCTCCCACTATGCACACACTATCCAAGAAACCCTCAATAGAGCAAAGGGATGGATCGGCCTGGAAGAAGAAAATGAAAGGTGTGAACGAGAGCCAGCGAGAATAAGAGATCAAAGTAAGTGGAATCCTAATCAAAAGTTACATCCAGATTGAAGGGGATGAACCAGAACACCACCTATGAGGGTGTGGAGGCGAAAGGAAGACAGATCACGGTCATCCATAAGACCGCTGTCACCCCTGAAATATGCCCTCAGCATATCGCCTTCCAAACTAGTTGCTCAGCTTGAAGGAAAGGATTTTGTTCGATGGCCGGGCAAAATGGCACCAAGCCGTTCACGCGACCAGTCGAAATATTGTGAGTTTCACCGAGATACGGGGCACTTAACGGTCGATTGCAAAGCTTTGCGATCTGAGATCGTAGAGCTTCTCAAAAAAGGGCACTTAAGAGAGGACCTCTTTGAAAAGGGGAAGAAAATATATGGGCTCAATAAAGAGCGAAGAGGACGAAGAGACAACCAAGCCCATGAGAAGACACCATCATCACCACCAGTCAGGAAAATAATTTGAGCCATTTGTGGAGGCTCAGTTTTTAGCGACGATTTTGTCAATCAGATGAAGGTGCATCAAAGGAAAGTGAATCAAGCAACTGTCGGTTCGCATGACAGCAAACACTGCGAGCATGTTATTTCATTTAGAAGCGATGAGGCATTTGGGCTCGATACTCCGCATGACGATGCCCTGGTTATTAAAACTAAACATTGCAAACTATGAGATCAGTAGAATACTGGTTGACAATAGAAGCTCTGCCAACATCTTGTTCCTCTCTACGTTGAATAAGATGGAAATTGGTGAAGAGGAAATTGAGAAATCCCCAACGTCATTGGTAGGTTTCAATGGCAAAGCAACTACAGTCATTGGGAGAATCAAGCTTTTAGTATATGCAGCGGGAGAGAACAAATTGACCAATTTCCTGGTCATGGATTGCCCATTTGGGTATAATATCATTATGGGAAGGCCTTGGATACACGCAATGAAGGCAGTCCCTTTGATGTATCACCAGACGTTCAGGTTTCCGACGAAGCGAGGAATTCAGGAGATTCGAGGAAGCTAGGAGGCAGCGAGGAGCTGTTACGTCACGGCTATAAAGCAGAAAAAGGCTTTATAGCAATTACATACCATCCAGCAGAACAGGACGAACAACCAAAGCTGCATCGAATCAGTTCTAGAGCAGCTTGACGAAGTCCAAATTGACCCGAGAGATGAAAGGCATACAGTGAAGATCGGATCATAGCTCAATGGGAGTATAAAGTCCCAAATAATTGATTTTCTTAAAACTAATGTTGATTGTTTTGCATGGTCCCATGCAGATATGCCTAGAATCGACCTGAGCATAATCTCGCATCGACTAAACGTCGATTCAGACGATAAACCAGTCCGATAGAAGAAGAGAAAGCTTGGGATCAAACGCAACAACATAGTCAAAGATAAAGTGAGGAGACTACTTGAGGCTGACTTTATATGCCCTGTCCAGTATCCCGATTGGCTTACCAAAGTGGTTATAGTGAGAAAAAAGAATGGAAAGTGGTGCATGTGCGTTGATTTCACCGATCTAAACAAAGCCTGCCCAAAGGACAGCTACCCGTTGCCGTATATCGATCGACTCATTGATGCAACAGCTGAACATGAGATTCTAAGTTTTCTCGATGCATTCTCTGGCTATAATCAAATCCTTTTGCATCCTGAAGACCAAGAGAAGGCTGCCTTTATAACAGAGCAAGGGATTTTTTATTTAAAGGTCATGCCTTTCGGGTTGAATAACGCGGGAGTAACTTATCAAAGACTTGTCAATATGATGTTCGAGCATCAAATTGGTAAGAATATGGAAGTATACATCGATGACATGTTGGTTAAGTCTTTGTAGGCTCAAGTCCATGTTCGGCATTTGCAAGAATGTTTCGACGTTCTTTGGAAATATGACATGTAGCTGAATCTAGAAAAGTGCACTTTTGGGGTCGCGAGTGGCATGTTCTTGGGTTATCTCATCACGAAGCGAGGAATCGAGGCAAATCCTGATTAGATTAAGGCCTTTCAATTGATGCCGTCTCCAAGAATGAAGCGAGAAATACAGAAACTAATTGGTCGAGTAGCCACACTAAGCCAATTTATTGCCAGAAGCTCTAACAAGTGTCTTCCTTTTTTCCAGCTGCTCAAGAAGAACATGAAGTTCGAGTGGAATGAACAATGCGAATCGGCTTTTCAAGAATTGAAGAGGTATTTGACAATTTTGTCGGTCCTGTCAAAGCCAAAAGTAGGCGAACTGCTCTACCTATACTTGGCGGTTATAGAAACGGCAGTGAGTTCTACCCTTGTCCGAGAACAAGATACGGTCCAGAAACTAGTATTCTTCGTGAGCCACACAATGTTGGACGCTGAAATACGATGCTCCGTCGTTGAAAAGCTCGCGCTTGCACTCGTTATGTCGGCTTAAAAACTCCATCCGTACTTTCAAGGCCACACTATTGTGGTGCTATCATCATACTCGATGAGGGAAAATTTTGCACAAGCCAGACGTCTCCAGAAGAATGACAAAATGGGCGATTGAGTTGACAGAGTTTGACATCAAGTACAGACCTCGGACAGCATTGAAGGCTTAGGTGCTCGTGGATTTTGTTGTAGAATTGACACACAAACCTGAAGGACTTGGAACAGAGGCATGGATTGTGCAGGTCGACAGATCGAGCAATGAGAAAGGATCAGGAATTGGAGTGGTTTTAAAGTCCCCAACTAGCGAAGAGATCGAACAGAGCTTTCGATTGGGATTCAAGGCTACAAACAATGAAGTCGAATATGAGGTTGTGATTGTTGGTATGAGGCTCGCTGCCGTGCTGGGGGCTACTAAACTCATCTTGGAAAGCGACTCCACACTGGTTGTCAACCAAGTAAATGGAGAGTTTGAGGCACAAGATGAGAAGATGCTCCTATATCTAAACCTAGTCTCAAAGCTCAAGCCCCAGTTCAACCAATTTGAAGTAAAGCATGTGCCGTGAGAACATAACTCAAGAGCCGATGCACTCGTAAACTTGGGATCATCCATCGAAGTAAGCGAAAGGAGAATAATCCCCTTGGAGCAAATTGACAGCCCGAGTATTACACCTGTCGAGAAGACGAATTATGTTGACCCTAGGGACGATTGAAGGACACCCATTCAAATGTACATCAGTGATGGCTGGCTCCCGCAAGACAAGCAGGCTGCAAGAAAGATCAGAGTATAAGCCGCAAGATACTACTTGATCGATAGAAAACTCTATAGACGTTCTTTCACGGGACCTTATCTCCGATGCCTTGGGGACGACGAGGTCAAGAAAGTCATTTGAGAAGTTCATGAGGGATCGTGTGGGAATCATTCAGGTGGTAGATTACTACGCAACAAGGTTAAGAGACAAGGATTCTATTGGTCAACAATGCAAAGCGACTGTGAGGACTCTGCTCACAAATGTGACAGTTTCTAGAGACACGCTTCCATTATGCATCAACCAGCAGAAGAGCTTTCTTTGGTTAGTTCGCCATATCCCTTCATGAAGTACTCGATGGATGTAGTTGGACTGTTTCCTCCTGCACTTGGACAAGTCAAGTATTTGCTCGTCTTGACCGATTATTTCTCTAAATGGGTCAAAGCCAAAGCATTTACGGATGTTAAAGAGCGAGATGTTGAAAGATTCATTTGGAGAAATATCATCTGTCGGTTTAGAGTCCCTAGAGAGATTGTCATTGATAACAGCTCCTAATTCATTTCTTCGTCCTTCAAGAAGTTCTGTCGCGATTGGGACATTGTTTTAAGCTTCTCGACGCCCAGGTACCCACAAGGAAACAACCAGGCATAAGCAACGAATAAAATGATCATGAAGAATCTAAAGAAGAAACTTGAGGCAAGAAAGGGACGTTGGGTTGAGGAACTTCCAATGGTGCTTTGGGCCTACCAAATGACTTTGAGAAGGGCGACTGATGAATTCTTTTTCTCGCTAGTGTATAGAACAGAAGCTGTTATTCCTAACAAGATTGTCACTCGAGATCTCCAAGTCGATTATTCTCTCCTGAACGAAGCAAAAAACGACAAGATAATGTAGGTTGCACTGGACTTAATTGACGAGAAGAGAGACAAGGCTTTCTATCGCCTAGGTTGCTACCAACAAGCTGCAGCTAGATATTACAACCGGAAGGTAAACCTCAGAAAGTTCAAGGAAGGAGAGCTTGTGCTCAGAAAAGTATTTCAGAATACGAAAGAAACAAATGCTGGATAATTGGAGGCTAATTGGGAAGGGCCTTATCGAGTACGGTTAGTTGTTCGAGACGGGGTATACAAGTTAGAAAAGCTGGATGGATCCCTCATTAGCAAGAGCTGGAACGCGAATAATTGGAGGAAGTACTATGTGTAACCTTTATGATTTTATTTTATGTAATTGAACTACGTTTGGCTTGATCCCCAAACATAGGGTACGTAGGCAGCTCGTGTACAATAAAAACGAGCAGTCGCTATATTAATTTGAATTTTATTTCCTCAAAAGTTAATTGACAAGTTTCTTCCTCAGGAAACATGGCTAAGCTTCCTAATTAACTTCAGACTCGACCAGCTCGATCCGAACTCATGAATTGTCATCTTCATGGCTCAGTTTCAGACTCGACCAGCTCGATCCGAATTGATGAAATGCCATCTTCATGGCTCAGCTTTGGACTCGAATAGCTCGATCTAAACTGACGAAATGCCATCTTCATGGCTTAGCTTCGGACTCGATCAGCTCGATCCGAACTCATGAAATGCCATCTTCATGGCTACACTTCAGATTCGACCAGCTCAATCCAAACTCTACTCAAATTGCTATCTTCATGGCTTAATTGCAGATCTGACCAGTTCGATCTGTACACTTTTGTTCCCCATCTTCATGGCCCTACTGCGGATCCTATCAACGCGATCCTTACGCTTTCATTTGCCATCTTTGTGGTTAACTACGAATCCGACTAGCTCAATCCGTACGCTTTCACAGCCTCGGACTCGATATATTTGATTTGAACCATCACTTATGAAATAAAATAATGCCATCCTCTTGGCTTTAACACGGTTCGATCAACTAGTTTGATATACGCCATAATAGTGGTATGGTTAATCAATTTTGATTCATAAGCATCCATACAATTTCCACCATTATGGCATCTCTTCGTAAGATAATCAAATTTAACATTTCCTAATAACGCAATGGCCTCTTTGTAAAAATTGGCTAACCGTTTGATCGTTAAACATGTTAAAAGAAATCAAATTAATGAAATTTGATATTAAATTTCATTCAAAAAGGGAAAGACGTTCGATACAAATAAAGAAAAAATGACAGTTCAAATATAAAACAAAAATCTTTCATGAATCTCCTTCCCCCAGCAAGTTGAGCATTTTCACCCTCAGTTGGCTCGATGATTGGAGGCTTAGTGACTGCACCAATTGGAACCGTAGCAGCATCAGACTTGAGAGCAGGGGGCTCGCTTGGAACGTCTTAATTGGGCAATTCGCCATGAACATGTGAGTCATCCTGAGATAGCAGTTCCTGCAGATCCTTAATCTCTTCATCGATAGCTTTGACGTTGAGTTGGCTTGACTTGAATTCCAACAAGGCCTGAAGTCGAGCCTTGAAGGAAAAAGTGCCATGGACCTCGAGTAGCTGCTGCTTGATGTCTTCGATGTCCTCATCTTTCGCAGCTAGAGTCTTCTTTAGACCGTCGTTTTCTTCTTTGAAGAGTCAAAGGCTGCTAGACTAGTTTAGCACCTTCTCGTTCGACCTGTTTAGTGCGTCGGCCACATCATTGAGCTCTTTTTGCTTGTTCTCTCTCTCGGTTCTCATTTTCTTCAATTCTTCTTCAAGCTTTCTACATCTTAGTACCTCCTGTTTGTACTTGTGAGCAGCCTTGTTCGCGAAGAGGTTATGTAGTAGAAGAGCCTATGTGATAGAATTTCAGTATGGAAGGATACGATCTAAGCAAATAGGATTAAACTTTGGAGATTTACCTGTCCCATTACTACAACCGATTCGTTGTAGAACCAAGCAAATGGCTTCCCACCAAGAAACTCCTCGTCTTTGTCAAAGCAAAAGTTTATGGCCGCTCTTGTTGTCGCCTCCCTGTCTTGTATGATACTAACATCTATTGGGACGTCGAGGGTCTTCTCACGAACACTTCGTTCTACGTCCCAGGTCAGAGTTGAAGTTTCAGCGCCCTTTCTTTTCTTAGATGGTGGGGGCTGTATGTCAAAAGGGGGAGGTGGAGGAAGATCTGATGAAGTGGCTGGGGGTGCAACTTTTTTTTGGACTGACGGTTCGCCAGCATCGCTTTTCTTTTTCTTCGCCACTTTGTCCGTATGTTTCTTATTTTGCATCTTTTCTACTGAGGGCAGTGTTACCTTCATGGTTGACAATGCAGCTTCTGCGAGATGAATGTCCTTGTCAGATAGAGGTGTAATATATTTTGATAGGCCGTACAACTGCTGCAGTGCACCGCGGCATATAAAGACCTAATCGACTCGTTTTAGAAATCGGATAGGAATACTTGTGGAGATTTCTTTAAATCACTTCCAAATCGAAGACCTCTAGAGTCGATCGGACTGAGATCTGCCCAAGTCTGTCCGTTTAAAGCTAGTAATGCTTCCAACCTCGCTTGGAACCTTTTGCCGATAGGAGCCGGATGATTCAATTTGTAATCTGCAAGGAAAGATTGCTTATGATTAGTTGAAATTATTGCTTGAAATATAAGAAATAATGATACTTACCAATATGACCGAAAGCGAATGGAAAACAAAATCGAGCAGTTAGTTTGAAAGAGTTGCGGTTAATCGACATAAAAAAGTATCGCTCCTCCCAGTGCCTATCAGCATATACAAATTCTGTTATGAGCTGCTTCGACTGCCTATACACAAAGTAGAAACGGCCTAAATTTTTGCTGTTCAGCTTCAGATAATAGTACCTAAGGAAATCGTATATGTCAAAATTGATTCCAGCCTCCTCTATCAATACCATAAGAGCTATGAGCAGTCGGATCCCATTCGGCATAAGTTGAGTCATGGAAATGTAGAAGTGGCCGATGATCTCGATCACAAATTTTGGGATCGACAGTCGAAGGCCGAGTTCAAACCATATGGTGTATACACAAAACCAATTATCGTTTTGTGTATCAGCTCACTCCTCAGGATAAGGTAAACGTATTTCGATCGAGTTTGGGATTCCATACTTTGATCTGATATTTTGTAAATCCCCTTCTGTTAAAACGGACTTTGGATTCTTTATAAAAAATGATAATCCTTTGGTTGGAGAAATATACTTACTCCTTTAGAGCTGTTCGATATTGTCGACCCTTGTCGAGGGACCAGCTGGCTGGTTTTGTTCTGCCATTTGGTTTGACGCCCCTCCGTTGGTCTCAACTCTAGTCATTCTAGTGCTCGATTCAATCATGTTCTGTTGGTGTATCATTTCGTCCACTTCCCTTTCATCGCTACATGACCAGGGATCTTTGCTGCTACTGGAGCTTGAATCGATGATGATTGCTTTCGACATTTTTATACAAACAGATTTACTAAAGGAAATCTAGGGTTTTGGAGATCAAAAAGCTGAAGGATCCTAAAATTTGGAGAGGTTCTAATTGTTCGTGACTATTTCAGACTCACGATAGCCAAACAAATTCAGCAATGCCAGATTTTCTCAAAAAATGAGGCGTGTTTGGTATCAAAATGCTCAAAATTAGAAGAAAAACAAGATTACTAAAAGAAAATCACAAGAAGAGGAGAAGAAAATCCTACCTAAAAATCGCAAGGAAACTGGGAGAAATAGAAGGAAAATCGCCTTGAGTTCAAAAAGGGAGAAGCGAAATGAAGAGGTGAGAGAACATACAAGTTATATACTCCTTGAAGATGCCAGATAAATGGCTAGATCCGATCCAGAGCCATCTGATCCAAGGGCTGGGGTTACGCGTCTTTTCAAGTTCCTGCTAAAACCGAGGCCGTGTCTTTTCGAATCAGACGCGTGCGTCAGCATTGCAGAGATATTTAGAGGCTGCCAATCGCATGATAGCACGTGTTGTAGGTAATCAAGTGTCATGATTTCTTGAGAAAAAGGAAATGATTCAAGTACGGATGCAAGATATCAATCAAAGGCATGTGTTGTCGGATTTGGGCTTGATCTTCATTTGCTTCTGTAGTACATTACATCGACTAAGGAGTGGGGGGCTATCTGTTGGGGTGCAATTTAGTGAGGCCCAAAATGCTAGCAGGCCTTTGCGGCCCAATGTTGGTACCAGTCGGATAGATCGAGTAAAATCTACTGATTAAAGCCTAATTGAATTGATGGTTCGTATTGTTTGTTTGATTCGATCTTCCATGATTTGGGTCATTCTACTCTCATCGAAGATAATTCGTACTCGTTTCCACGTCTTCGTTCGACTAGGTCGATCGTCTTGAACTGATAGTTACCTGCACGAACAGGCAGTTATAGCATGTCTAGTCATGGACTGAAACATGGGAGAGGCATGATTCTTGCAGCTTATCACTAATTGATACGTGTCCCACTATTGTGGTTATTTATGGTGCTCTATCCCACTCCGCCAGATGGTTGGGAGCCATTATCCTTTCTCATCTTCTATATAAGGGGAAGACTATTTTCGTTGTAGGAGACACAGAAAAACAGATACTGAGACCCTGCCAATTTGCTTTCTCATTTCTTTACTCTGTAATTTGTACTCAAGAATTGCATAGTGAATTACAGTGGACGTAGCTCTTTATTAACAGAGTGAACCACTATAAATCCTCCGTGTCATTCTTATTGCAGTTTTACTTTGTTCATTTCACTTTAATCTAGCAAATAAATTCGAGTTGATAGATCCATTCAATGGTGATTTGAGGGCCCAAGCTCCTAAATACCTCAATCTGGAATTCTAGCATTTGATTGTAGATTCATCGTCTACTTAATGTTGAGGGTAAGGTTCCCCGGCCGGAGCTTGGCAGGACCCTCGAACGTATTGTCGGGGATGTTGCTTAGGGAGCCTCCACGCGGATTTGCCTCCCACTAGGGGAGCGCGTCCCCTGGGAGCTGAACCCGTTTCCTCTTGAATAAGAGGGTCTTAGGGTGTCCCCCAGGTACCAATTGGTTGGATTGGTACCTAGGGGACACCCTAAGACCCTCTTATTCAAGAGGATACGGGTTCAGCTCCTACGAGACGTGCTCCCCCCGCGGGAGACAAATCTGCATGGAGGCTCCTTGGCAGCCTCCCCGGCAATACGTTCGAGGTTTCTGCTAGGCTCTGGCCGGGGATCTCAATACCTCAACACTGCTTGCACCAATGACTGGAGTAATCTACTGTAAAAAGGAGTTAGAAGAGGGTAGTCTTCAAAAAATGCTTGTTTAGAAGGATATTCTTTTATTTTTCTCTTACAAATATGTATGTATGTGGGAGCTTTCAATTGTGAATTTTTTTCCTTTTTATACTCAATATTTTGAAGTTAAAAAACTATACTTATATTTTAGATTGTTTATACCTTCATATTTTAAATTTATGATTCATCCTTGCCTTTTTCAGTTAAATTTTGATTTTGGTTATTAAAAAGACTTAAATGTCCCTAACAGTAGGTAACTTTTTTAAGGGGACATTTTGTAACTTTTATTTGTTCTTATTTCTTAAATTTTATTAAAGCCATTTAGGTCTTTTGCGACCAAAATCAACTATTGATGGAAAAAGGTAAGAATTGACAATAATACAAAATCTAAAGGTGAAAATATGATTCCATTTGAAATACAAGTTATGATTCTTTTTTATGACATAAAAAAATAGGGTATAGAGGAAAAAAAAAGTTCTTATGGTAAGGTATTAGTAATAGTGGCAAATATTTTAAAATGTTAAATATGATTAAAATTACATCAAAATTAAAAAAAATGGCAAAGCAAATAATTTTTAATAGAGATCTGACGTTTTAGAACTCTACTAGTATAATCTTATTTCATACTATAGAATTCTCTATATGTATTTGTTATTCATAAAAAAAAAATACTATATTACAAATTTTATCATTTTATGATATTTATGAGTATTAGTTAAAACTAATTGATTAAAAATGCTGTAGTATTTGAGAGCTTTACACTGTTAATTGAAGTGTTCCTCTCACAAGTCGCACCAGAGGACTTCCTGTTTTACATAGATCCAAAAAACTCTTAACTGACTTGATGACAAGAAAATAGTGAGCTCACAAGGATGCCTAAATCGATCAGGACACTACTATAGAGTTAGAGCGTAGACAATGTTGTGATCATACTATTGCTATTTGCTTCACCCTAGGCTATCGGCTCTCTGTTAAAAACACCGTAACGGTTAATTCTATTTCTTTTCATTTTTACCTAGATCTTATTTGAAAAAATTATTCTTGCTTGACCCACACGACTACAGCCTCACATGCGTAACCCATGTTACGAATTACTTCTTTTTTTAAAATAGGACTGGACATGATACATTGATGACTATTCACATGGCTCAGAAAGGGACAAGTATGAGGACTGATTCGAGGCAATTGCAAAAACTGGAGGACTTATTTGCAAATTATCAAAAGAAGATGGAACGATGACGTGGATGTGAGTTTACAATGTGTCAACCCCAAGTAGTTTCTTTTTTCTTTTTCTTAATATCTAAATATGACACTTTGTCGGTTAATATTAGATGTCATGATAAACCAACCGTTTTTTGTCACTTGATACCGATGTCACAATATTACATGTTGAGGTTGACCTCATTTCCCCCTTTTTTATATTTCGATTTATAGACCAAATTTCATATTAGTGTAACCAAGGACGGAGGAAGACAAAATTTTCAGCGGGCATAACAGAATAAAAATTTTGAACTAAAATTACAATTTATGTGTATTTTTTTTTTAACTTCATCCATATTTTTGCCAATTTTTATAGTTTTGTAGATGATTTTTGATTTATTTGGGGTTTTTCTCTTGAAATGATTTAGTTGGGTTTAAGATTTGAAATAAAAGTATATTTTAAAGAAAAACCTTGAGAAATTATTAGAATATTTCTAAAAATCCTACTTGTATATTGTAATTTTTAAGATTTCAGGGGACAAGTGGTAGAAAAATAGAGAATATTTTTTTAGAAGAGAAAATTAGAAGGAGCCATTAGGTTCGTGGGGGCGGTAGCCTCCCCTTAGCCTAGTATAGTTCCGCCTCTAGGTGCATGTATAACAACCAATAATTAGTCTCTAACACCCTAAAATGTCCCAAACAAACCATTTTGCCTGTATGACTATTGAAATCTTGGACATGGAAAAGCAATTCAGAATCATGTGCGATTTATGAAGGTTAATTTTGTATTTTTATAGGTTAAAATGGAGTATTAGGAAGAAATTTTTTTTTTCCACATTTTAATAATCGAATTGAACAGAAAGACTAACTTAGGACAATATAATAAAAGTGAACTTATATATTTCTACCAAGGATTCAAATATATAGCGTGCGTATTCTCAAATATATATATAAACGAATAGAACATAAAGACTAACGTAGGACAATATAATAAAAGTGTACTTATATATTTCTACCAAGGATTCAAATATATAGCGTGCATATTCTCAAATATATCTATATGTATATATGTAGCATGCACAATGATATACTTGCATATTTTGTCGCCATCTTTTTGCATTACATGCTTTGGAAATTTAAATTCGCCGTAAGGATGTATTGTTTTAAAGGGTGTTTGGTAGTGGTGGGAACTGGTTCCCACCACAATTTCAGTTATGAACAGTATAAAGCTCTCATATGTTACAGTAATAATAAAAAAATATGTTACAGTATAAAACTCTCACATGCTACAATAAAAGTGGTTCCTACTGCTGGTTCTCACCAAACACCCTATTAGTGGTGCTGGCTGGTAGTCTGGGCGATTTTTTTTTAAACCATTAACCAAACTAAGAATAAATGTTATTTTTCGGTGGTTTGACTTTTTTATAAAAACCAAATCAAAGCAAATAACGCATAAACGATTTAGACGGTTTGAGCTTAGGATTAAAAAAGTTTTTAATATTTAATAATAATAATAAAATATCTAAAAGTTTACCACTTAAAGTTTTAGTACAAATCAAGAACCAAATTAAAAATTCACAATAACATAAGTCAAAGTTTTCTAATAGTTAAACCAAAGAGTTAAACGTATAACTAAATAACATAACACAATATAATTAAATTTTTGAATTAAAGGTTTCCAGTCCTTCGTTCTTTAATTTGATTTTGTTTTTTATAGATGCTAATGAGTGATGCCTAATGTTATTTTAATGTTATTAAGAAAAAATATAATTATAAAGTGGAAAGGTTTATCTTATATGTATTGAGCTTCTTGTTATAAGCAATGAAAAAATATTTCTCTAAGAAATAATAAAAATTCTTATATGCAAATATTTTAAAAGAAAAAATTATATATAGGGCAATTTGAGGGCGCTTTAAGCATGCGGTTTTAAGTGGACGGTTTGGATGGTTTGAGAAACCCATATACTAATCAAACCACTTAAATTATTTGTGTAAAAATCACCTAAACAATCCAAAAATCACAAAAACAACCACCGATTTGACTCGGTTTGATATGATTTGGACGGTTTAGACGGTTTTACGGATTTTGAAACTCCTCTATTCACTTTACACGAAGACAAAGAAAAAAAAAAAAAGAAGAAGTGATTCTCTTTTCCATTTACTTTTGTGTTTACTCACGAGATCAGTAATAAAAATTTAAACGTCTGTGTAATGTAAATAATGACAAAGCCAAGGAGAGAGTTAATAATTGTAATAGACTTTTAATCAATGTCAATACTTTTAAATTTTCTAAAATTGTTTGTGCATTAATGTTGAATAATATCCTTATTTTTAAAGCTATCGAATGTGTCTTTTTTCTTTTAGTATATGCAAGTAAAATATCATTTTTCAAATAATTTTTCATTCCATTGCGTACCATATTCCTCATAATGTTTGTAGCAAAAAAACTCTCTATGTAATAAAAATAACAACAAACAAAATCAATACTAAGATTAGAAGCCGATGAATTAATGGATATCTAGTATTTTTACTAATTGGAGAGTCTTTTGACTTTCTTTTAAAATATTTTAACGTAATTGTTTAACTAATTACCACCTTAATAATAGAAGAAAAACATTTTACAATTAATAATTCATTTATATTTTTATTTGACAAAGAAATTTGTAAACTTAATGAGTGTAGTGTATTTAACTAATTAAATCATTTTTTCTATGAAAAATATCATCAAGAGAAACTAATCAAACCCTAATATCAAAATAACAGTAATACTCAAATCCTTTTAATAATTCAACTATTTTTTATTATAATTTAATCAAATAAAGGGCTATAATTCGACTGTTGCTTTCTTACGTTTGTTGGACTTTTCATGATTTGTTTAAAAACATTATAAGGTATAAGATCACATATTCAATTTTTAAGGGAGCATTTGTGCAATTTTTACTATATTATATGCACTTACTTATGCAAATATATAAAAGGAAAAAATTGAGGACTTGTATTACCTTTGTCCCTAAATGAAAATCAGTTACGTCTCTTAGTACTGATTTCCAATTAAAAAAAATGAATATGGAATTTACTTATAACCATTAGTAATTTAATGTCATAAGCCATTTATTATTTAATCGTGTGAAAGACGTTTTAGTTTCCATTGTAAAATTCTTATTTTTGCGTTTCCTAAATTAAAAAATAGAATTAGATTGTTTCTAATTCAACAAATAGATAAATAAAACATCAAAAAGTAAATACTCCTTATTTTTATGGGATTTTTGCACCATAGATCCCAAACTTTATAATCTTTAGTGTGTGGGTCCCTATTTTAATAATTTGGATAGTTAACTTCTCAAACTTTTAATTTATTAGCATCGTTAGTCTCTATTTTCTTTTTAATATTAAATGACATAAATATATCAGTGTTTTGAGGCTTTTTCCCCTTTTGGTCTCAAAAATGTAATTTTTTTAAACATAAAAGTCCGTAAAAGCTATCATTTTATTTAAAAATATGGCTGGTTCTTTTTTATCCAAAAATAATATATAAATACCTTCTATAGCATAAAGTTGATTACGAAAATGATTGACAACAAAGAGATTAATTCTAAACTGAAAAAAAAAACAAAAGAAATTCATAAATATCCATTGTATTTGATTTTTGGTAAGTTGGTACTAAATTACAATAATGTACTAAATAACTGTAACACAGCAATCAATTGTTTAGTTACACATATTTCTTTCTTAAGAGATCTTTAATATAACTAAGGATAATAAAAAATATGTAATTGAACAATATATAACAACTAAATGTTGTGTTTGTCGTCAGTTGTACCGTTATAATTTGAACAACTTACCTAAAATATAATAGAATCAATGGCTAGTTTCCTTAATAATATTTGGGAATTTTTTGGTTTATAATCAATCATTTTGTTATCAATAATCATCATAATTAACTTAATTATTGGACATTTAAACATTATTTTAGATAAAAAATAATAAGTTATACTTCAGAAAAAAAAATAAATTAAAGCTTTTGGGACTTTTTCAGTAATATATATATATATATATATATATGTTTTTAAGACCGAAGAAAAAGCGTCTAAAAATGTTGACAGCTCTTATGTCATTCAATAAACTACTGACATTTTTATATCATTTAACAGAGTATTCGTATTTATTATGTCATTTAATAGAGAAAAAAAATATAGGCACTATTGGTGCCAACAAATTAAGAGTTTGAGGACTTAAATGCTTAAATTCTTAAATGGGGACTTATAATGACAACAAATTAAAAATTTAGAGATCTGAGTGATTAAATTCTTAAAATAGGGACTAAGATGCTAACAAATTAAGAATTTAAAGACCTAAGTTTCTAAATTCTTAATATAAGGATTCAAATATCAAAGGTTGCTAAATTTGAAAACTTGAGGTGCAAAAATTTCTATTTTTATTATTGTAATTTTCTTTCTAATACGATTACTCTTACTCGGTGCGTTAGTTTCCATTTGGTGAATTCGCATGCAAGATGCAGATAACAAATCTAAGAGGTGAAGCCTTTATTTATGCATCTTTGTATTTCCTTCTTCTAAAAAGAAAAATCATTGTTTTTCCTCCAAAAGCTTATATATATTCAGTGGCTATTTGGCTGAGTGGTAGGAATCGTGGTTCCTACCACAAACTCAATTATAAACAGTGTAAAGTTTTCACATGCTATAGTAACAATAAAAAAATTGCTACAGTGTAAAATCTTAACACTCTCTTTAGAATTCTTTTTCAGTCTACTTATGAAGGCATCATAAATAATAATAATAATAATAATAAACATAAACTATGTCCGATTGATATGATTAAGTCGAAGGAGTTGCAAATGGATCTGTGGGTTCGCCAATCATTAATGGTTCTAGAACTGCTAACCTTACATTACATGTAATAGTACTTAAAATTACTACTTGAAAAATATATAAAAGATCATTAGGCCATACGGGCTCTCCGTAATAATTATGAACCATCTCTTTGGCTAATAATAATAATAATAAATAGTGTCCAATTGTTATGATTAATCCAAGTTATTAACAAAATTCCTAATTCTATTTATTTTTCTACACAATTAATAGTCTGTAAATGGGAATATATAATTATTTATTTAATTTCATTCTAGGATTAATTTTGTTAAGAGAAAAATACAACTGATGTCATGTTTTTTCTTTTTTTATTTTTTATGCCGCAAAAAACAAAACTTAAAAAAGTTGTGTCACTTTTTCTTATATTATTTTTTTCTTTTCTTTTTTTTTTTTCCAAATTTTCTATCTGCCTCTATATCCTCTCACCCTTTCTCTCTTCATTTCTCACTTTCTCTCTCCTTCTTCTTCTTCTTCTTTTTATTTCTCTCTTCTTTCTCTTTCTATGCTGTAAAAGATCCTGCATGGTCGAAGAAGCTCGACCTCAGATCTGTGACGAAGCTTTGACCTCGAATCCACACTTCACCTCCCAATTTTCCTTCTATCTCTCTCTCCTTTCACCCTCTCTTTCTTCATCTCTCTCTCTCTCTCTCCACTTTCTTCTTTTTTTGGTATGTTTCTCTCTCCTCTCCTCTCTCTAATGCACAAGATCCTTCATAGCTGAAGAAGCTCGACCTGCACAAATCTGTAGCCAAGCGTCCACTTGGCAAAGCTCGGCCTCGAATTCGTGACGCAATCTTTGATGAAGTGTGGTGGCGTAGATTGTGGACCAAGTTGGATGACGACAATGCTTCATCTACGATAGTGATGGCGAGTTCGGGGCAAGATGATGGCTAGTTTTATTTTTTTGGATTTGTTTTCGCTCATTAGATTCTGTTTATTTTATTTGTTTCTACTTTTTTTTTCCTATTTTGATAAGATCTTTCCTATTACAACTATAACATTTGGGAAATTTTTTCTTTTGGAGCTTTCTGGTGATGCCCCAAAATGTTTCTTTTTAAACGACAGACATTTGTAGTATAGAAAAGTTGTCGTATCCATAGAGAGGTGAAAAATTTGTAACTCGGAAGATTGATAAAAATAAACGTTCAAAGAGACAAGCAGTTTTTGAAAACAAAGTTTAAAATGAAATAAATATTTTTGTGATTTTTTTAATTTCAAAATTTAAAACATAAAATTAAAGCGGTGAAGCGTAGAGAATCTCTTGTATATTTCACAATTGGTATGAGATTTTAACTCTGAGTAATTAATTATCTAAGGCTTTTGATTTATTATATCTTTTTTCGTTAATTGCAAGCACTTTTATTATTTTTATAAGTCATCGAAAGCAACAATATAGCAAGCCATAATGTAGTAAGGGTCTTCATATAAAAGTAGCAAATTCATCATTTCTCATTAATGATTAGGTGCACTAATTATGAAAATTTTAACCGCTGTCACTGAATTATAATTAACATAATTTTAAGATAGAAAATATAATAACAAATCAAAATTAATATATTTTAATGAAATAAATTATTGTATTAATTTCAACAGCACCTCGTTTTATTAAATGGTTTAAAAATACACTATGTCATTCTCTGTCCACAATAAATCAAGATTACCAAGCATTTATTGTGCTAGTCCATGTCTATAATGTAGCAGAAACTCAACTTAATAAACAAACATGACTTCAGTATTATTAATATTAATTATGCAACACAATTAAATTACATAAAGAAAACATGACTAAATTTATGTAAGAATTGGATAGTACAACAACATTAATAATTATTAAAACATATAAATATAATTTATTCCACAAAAAAATAAGCATTACAACAAAATTATAGAGATAAAATTCATACTAAAATATTATATATACAAGATTATCTTTTTGTCTTACTAAGCTTTTTACATTAATATAAATATTATTTTATTATGAAGGTATTGTTAAGTCTAACTCGGCAGAGGAAAGAAAAAAAGAGGAGGGAGAAGAAGGCCGGCTGAGGGGTACGGATCAAGGGGCGAGAACCCCCGATTTATAGTGCACAAAATGCACTATTTTTTATTTTTTTATTATTATTTTTATTAATACTTTATTAATTATTTAATTATTTAGCTGCCTTCCACTGTTAACTTGTTTACGAGAACCATGGGAAGGCTGGTTGATATATATATATATATATATATATATATTTCTTTTCTTTTCTTTTCTTTTCTTTTCTTTTCTTTCATGCTGATCCGCATTCTGTAGGGTGCATTTTTTTATTTTGTAATCTGGTGCTTCGCAGCTGCTGAACGTACAATTGAACGAGATCTAGACCTTGAAGTCGAATCGAACGGACGAAAGTCGCTGAGGAAACTGGCCCTGTGGGACCAAGAACGAGGGCCGCGTGATCAATCTTGTACTCAGATCGAAAGGCATCGGAGACGAGAACACATAGAATCGAGCACAGTAGATCGGACAAGACCTCACAGTGGGGGCCGCTGACACGCGTCAGAGCTGACTAGCCAATCTGTAATGACGCGTGGTAGACAAGGCTGACGCACGCAGAAATCAAACGGTCACGATTGCTTTGGCAGCAGATCCAAGGTCCTCGTATGCCACGTGTACAACAATTTGAATTTTGAATTTTTTAATTGTTTCTGAATCATTTGTTGTCTAATTTTATCCGTTTTGGTGTTGTTTTGCTATGTTTTTTCTTTAGATTTCAAATATAAAATTTACAAACACACTAAAATTAATTATTTTAAAAACATAATGTTTACAAAAATATTTAAAATATTTATTTTAATAATAAAATACACCAAAATTACTAAAAATAAATAAAAATTTTAAAATTAACAAACCTTAATAGATATGCTATTTAAGACTCTAGATTATTTTTAGAAATTACTAAAGATATAATAGAATATATTTACAGACTCACAACTTATTTACAAATATTTTAAGATTCATAATAAAATCACTTAACATTATTTTTAAGGTTTTAATTATTTACAAACTAAACACATATTTAACACACTAAAACAGCTCTAAAAATTATCAAAAATATTATTAAACATAAAACACACTAAAAATACATTTTTAAACACATTTACACACTAAGACACAAAAATACTTGTTAACACAAAAATGCTATTAATTAGAAGATTTAATGAGAAATAAAAGCATAAATAAATGATTTAATCCTTAGAAAACATACACTTTTATAGTCTCATCACTTTCTAATAGCTGCAATTCATTGTGCTAAGTTTTTGGGAATATTTCTGTCACTAGTTGAATTTAATGGTGCCAACGAGTCTTTTATTTTTTTCATTTTTGGTTTTTTGGCCGCCATCGACATCTCTAGTGCTGGAGACGAGCAGGTGGCGGCGAGGAGAGAGAGAGAAAGAAAGATTTGAGAGAAAGAGAGAAAAAAAAAGTCCCACTAGGATGCCGGAAAAGGTCCTAGAAGGATATGTCACAACGTCCTAGAGGGACACCAAAAAATATACCTAAAGGTACACTAAAAAATGTCCCTAAAAAACACCCAAAAATGTCCCTTCGGGCCATTTCATTAGTTTTAGAGGGACATCAAAAACATTCTAGAAGGATATGTGAAAATGTCCTGGAGAGTCACCTAAAAATGTCCCAGATGGACATTTAAAAATGTTCCAAAGGAACACCAAAATTCAAAATGTCCCAGAGGAACATTGAAAAATGTCCCAGAGGGACATTTCACGTAAAGTTTATGACATAAATAAAAATTGAGTCTAAAATAGTGGTATTTATGTGAATTTCTTTTTCATAAATTTCCTAAATTATATACCTAGCTTAACGTGTCCTTGAACTTTGAAAAGTTCATTTTACCCTTAAACTGTACAAAATTATTTAAAAACATCCCCTCTGTATAGATTACTAACAGAACAATGATTTGCCACCGATTATAATTTCATAAATGCCCCTAAAGTTATTCATTTTATATCAATTTGTCCCCTAATTTTTTAAAAATTTGCAGGACAAATTGTTACAAAATCTTTAAAGGGAATTTATGAAACAACATTAGTTCGGAGTGTTTTGACCTTTTGACCTATTTTATATAGTTTAGGAGTGAAATGAATACCATTCATAATTTGAGTGGGTATATTGAACTAGAATGCATAATTTGGGGGCCTGCTAGAGGTATACTATATTTTCATCGAGGCTTTTGAATGCTTACGAGGCTTAACACCCTATGAGCGTTGCGACATCACGTTCTTGTGTTTGGACTGAATAAAGACAATATCATTCCTCCAAAATCGCTCTCTTTATAATCGATTTGCAGCTAAAATTATAGCGGTATATAGTTTATTTTTACATACCGTTTGGCACGTTGAACCACAAGTAGTTTATGATCCAACCCATGCAATTGGATTATAATTGTAGCTATTAATATAGGGAGTTTGATTTGATGCCTTAAAACAATAATGTGAAAAAGATAAATTTTGATGAATGCCAAAAAATAAAAAAATCTCACTTTTAAATTTATGCCATGAATATTAAAGCTCTGGATTTATGTCACAAAAATGGATTAATTAAAAGTCAACGGATTTTAATTAAAAGACAAATAGTTTGTGGCATGTCACCCAATTTTCTTTATGTTGTGAGAACATTTGAACTGTAAATATCTAGGGGGCTAGTGAAGTATTGGTGACTGATGGCTTAATTATTTTAGAGGGGGTTGGGAAGTGGATTGAAACCAATGGTTTAGGTTTAAAATACTATAACAATTTAAATTTTGTCAGATAATTAAAACACTATACCAACCTTAATTTGAACCATAAATTTTTGTTCGAGCCGACGTATCCAAAGGTTTATTAGTATAATGAATTTAGCTTGTATTAATGGTATGAGTTTTCAATTTGAAAAAAGCACAGCATAGAAGAGCTCGTTCCAAGTGTCAGGAACACCAGCAAGACACCAATGGCTACAATCGTTACCCTTGGTCCCACCAACGCCGTAGACAGAGGGATGGCCATCTTTCCTCAGCTGAGAAAGTGTGGTTGTGTTGAAAAGAGTGATGACATTTTGCTTAGCACTTGGTCTACTGCTGCAGCTGCTGGTGGCCAACCTCCTGGATATGTTGAACCACTTGCTGGTTCAGTTTGCCCTTTACATGTCGTTAACTTGGAATCATTCCACTGTTCTCCACTGTTCTCCAAAGTAAAAAATTATTCACAAATAATTAGACAATCAGGTCAATAAATATGTACCGTTTATTCAATCAATTAAACCAATAACTAGCTAGGGAAAATTATTATTGTTCGTTCTATATGACACTAGGTTAATTTCTAATTCTTCAATAAACTATAATATTGTGGATTTTTTTAGATGGAAATTTTCTTATTTAATAAGTTCTATGTATAGTTTATTCTTATAACTGTAATAATATAATCATAGAAATTCTCTTGGGGTGTTCAAACTTATACAACATATATATACTATTTAATTTGAATGTCATATACATAAAATCCTAGTGTGGGGATACCCTTTTAAAGAATTTAAGCGTTTATTTGATATCTTGATTGGAATTGACAAACAATATAAAGCTTAAACACTATAAAGCTTGCAGCAACTACAATAAAAAGTAAAAAGCAAAAAAATTATCGTGTGGATGTTATATAATCTAAATACGTTGGCACAATTGTTCCACATTAAAAGCTCACTTAATATTAAGGCTTAGCTACAATGTTCATTTCTCAACTCAACTAATGTTTTTGAGGATAAACAAACATACTGGCCCCCTAAAAAGGATTAAACTTACCTTTTCAGGAGAAGTTAAATAATATATAAAGAAATTAAAACCAAGAAAAAGTTTAAACAAATTCTGGACTCCACTTCAGCCTTCATGCAAAAAAAATAGACATGTATACTTAATTATTTATGGTATATAGCTGAAGCAATATTCTTTTAAATATAAGGGACCACAACCGTATATTTTTTTATCATGCCCAAGACCAGAGCCCGCAGAATTGAAGTGATTAAAGGTACCACCTGTAATGAGTAGGAGGCATGCCTTGAAAGAAAACTGTGGTCCTGTTGGGATCGATGTTAGTGTATACCCACTTGGACCAAGTTGTTAAACCCTTTCTGAAAGCCACCAAGCGGTCCATATCTTACAGTATAATTCCTCCTGCTTCAATGTAATCCGATATATAATTCTCAAAATAACGTAAGAAAAAAATTATGATTAGATTTGACTACAAAATTCCCTTTCAAGTATTAAAACCGTTTTATCTATATCACACAACTAAAATAACCACACTCATTATATGAGTTGTTGGGATATGCTTGGTACCCTCCCCAAGGAGCTCACCTCGATTGGCCAACCACTTTACTAGGACAGAAGTCATTTTTGGAGTTTAAACAATTCCATATTGATCGGCGCACTTTCTTGAGGTGGTCCCTGGGGCCTCCTTGACTGCCACTTAAGTTGTCGCCTTCTCGAGAACAACGCATACTCAAGGTCGGATGGATATGGCCTGAAGCCGGGTAACAACCCATTCCCAAGGCCACCACATGGCCTTGTTGTAGCCCTTAGATAAAGGGTTGTCCATCTTCTGTGATTGTGACTTATGTCACCTACTGTCTTGACACCATCGTTTGGAGCACTTAGGTTAAGGGTCAAACTCACTACACCTGGTCCAAGTGGTGGGCTATAAATAGGAGCATTTATTTTACCACCATGGTAAGTGGACTCTCTCATACCTAACCTTAGTCTCCCCATTGGCTGAACAGGTACTTGACTTGAGCATCGGAGAGCTCTTGGCTGGCACGGCACCAGTGTCCCTTTAACCTCCAAGGCGTTCCCTCTTCTTACAGGTCCCCCGGAAGGCCGAGATGAGCGGGACAAGTAGTCCGATCATTATGCACAGTAGTACGTGGTGTTGCTTGACGACAAGGCATTAATATTTTGGCTCTAGAAGGAGGGCCCTATGCCCTAATAGCATTTCCATTAGCATGGCGACAAGAGGACACACTCGAGATGACGTTCCCTGATAAGAGGGATTGGGGAACGGCTAAAATCGAAACCCAAGCAGACCTCGCAGTAGGCCTTGGGGGCCCCCGGTCATGATCAGGTGGCTAGGGTAGCGCGGGTGGAGCAGTTCTAGGTATTGAGGACTTAATCCAAGAACTAATTGTTGCAATATGTCTTCTTATGGAGCAGATGGCAAAGCAGCAAGCGTGACAACACCTGCCCCCAGTGCTCCTTCCGCCAGCTCTGGAAGACGGAGCAGGTGGTTGAGCAGCACCGAGGGATAGGTCCTAGAGCAAAGGGGACTTCAAGCATGTCAGAACCTAAGCTTCAGAGAATGCCTCCAGAAGCAATCGCATAATCCATAATGGTTGGCTCGGAGCCTAAAAAGGCTGCAATTGCTCCCTACAAGGTTCCTGGGCTTTGGTCTTTGATAGGCTTGGGAACCGGGATGCTTGCCTTGCTAAAGACCGACCAGAAGCTCAAGACAATGACTGGGAAAAAAGTAGAGCCTTGTACTGTATGGAGCTGCCCGTAGATACTAATAGCTGGTAGTTACGTGATCTGCAACGGTAGATCGACTAAATCAAGAACAACTGGTATGGGGTCGACGAGGGTGGCATACCAGACCTGCCCTTTACTGATGCGATAATGAGGGCTCCTATGCTGAACAAGTTCAAGGTGCCATAGATAAAAGCATATGATGGAACAACAGATGTCGATGAGCACCTAGAACTCTACAAGGGCCATATGAGGTTGCAGAATGCCAGTGACACAACAATGTGTAAGGGGTTCTCATTGACATTAACCAGCTTTACTCGACAGTGGTTTAGGCACATTGAGCTAGGCATAATGAGCCTTTTTTGACAGCTTGTCAAAGCAAATTCGATGGCATTTGCCCCATCAAGATTGAGAAGGAAGGAATGTCTATGTAGTGAAACAAGGGGATGGAGAAGTGAGGGATTATATCAATTGCTTCACCCAAGCAGCTTTGGAGGTGAGGGGTTAAAGGCCAACTCTGGTCACTTGTTCTGGAACAGCCATGCAACTTTTCCCAGATGCTCGTTTATGCTCGAAAACATGTGGATGGTTCGGACTATATGAAGAGTCGTTAGGAAGGAGAAGGGAGCAAAAAAGGAAAGAAGGACAAGGACCTACCCAATCAGAAAAAAGCTAGCTAGAACAAAAAGCAAAAGATTGATAAGCTATGGGTTCCCACAAGGAAATTCCAAAGCTATACATCTCTAGTTGCCACTATAGATAAGGTGTTAAACCAAGTAAGTAATCACAATCTGTTGGTGGACTCACCGCCTCTTAAGGGAAATCAAGCAAAAAGGGATCTGAACAAGTACTGCAACTTCCATAAAGACATCAAATGTAATACTCAAGACTGCATTCAGTTGAAGGATCAAATCACGAAGGTCGTCCGAGAGAGACACCTTAGGGAGTTCATTGAATGAGTCCTTACCCTTGGAAATAATCTAAAGGGTGTTAGAAAAACAGTACGCAGCAGAGTTTTAAAAGCTTTATATCAGAGTATTTTTCAAAACACAAGTTTGACATGCTATATGCATAAATTAATCAGATCTTACTAACCTTTGTATGCCGAAAACCTTCCACAATCCGTGAAGAGACGTAACGTTCCAGAAGAGCCTCAACCAACTGGTTTTCTTTGCTATTCTCTATCCACGATCGGAGTGAGTGTGGGCTCACACGTACAGCTCTTTCACTAGTGACTCTCCTTCCAACCAATCGAGAGAGCCCAAAGCAAATGTTCGTGATTTGAGAACAAAAGCTCTCAGGGAGTTTTCAGATTCTCACCAGCAGAGTATCACTCTTAATCTCTCAATTGATCTAAGTAACTTGTGAGAATCACTCCCTATTTATAAAGGTTGGTCCTAGGGTCAGTCCTTATCAGATTAGGTCTCAAAATTTGGATCAATATCTGATAAGATCCGCGTAAAAAGGCGTGATCTTATCCTTCGTTCATCGACAGGCCGAACAGCCTGATCGACAGGCCGAACAGTCCCAATTGGTAGGCCGAACACATGGATCGGCAGGCCAAACTGTCGATAAAAGATCTCCACGAATCTTTCATTTTCCACCCGAGATTCTATAGGATAAAGTCTCAGTTTTAATTCAAATAACCCAATAGAGAAGTTATCTGATCAAAACAACTTTATCTAGATAATCTCTAAGAAAATAAATGAATTCCCAATAATTCTACAAGTTTATCTTGATCTAATTTATCCAAAATTAAATCAACCGATAAATAGACAAGATTATCCGATCCCAATAATTCAACAAGTTTATCTTAAATTAATTTTATCACAAAATTAATTCAATCGATAAACAAACATGAATTATTTAATTCTTCCAAATTTTAACCAATCTAATAAATCCAACATAAGTCACCAATTATTGAAAAAGCACGCTGTATCGTTACAGGATGTTATGAGCTAGCAAAGGGGACCAAATGAACCTATATAGTCCAAGCTCCCGATAATTACGAAACCCAATATCCCATATATACATTTCATAATTATCAACTCCAACGCTACTCCACTAAAAGCTTGGAGCTGCACTCTCAAACTACATAGAATTACGAAGCCCGTATAGCTTAGTCTCCATGACATATCATAGTGTATCGTATCCTTATATGATAATCCATAATCGGCTAAAGGACAAGTTCTGTCTTACCTTCTTGATTATTTTTATCTTACGTTCCATTATCTCACCATCAGAAAACTTACTATCCAAAGATAGTATACAATTTGGTTACACTTATGTATCCAAATGGTTAAGCACTCCAGTTTTTCAATTACAGGATAACGCATATAAAAGGATATCATTACTCCTAAAGAGGAGCCATGGATTCCATATCTATGAATAATAGGTCTACGCCATCAAGAGTCATGCATACCACTATTAAGATGTGGGTGTCACCCTTTGATACATCAAAAGATACAAGCCAAGATAACGGGCCCACTATTCATCTCAGGATTAAGATACAACACAAATGATTGTCTAAAGTGAATCGATTTGTCGAGACAAAATTATCAATCCAAATCAATTCACTTTATATCCCGATCCAACACATCGTCACCTATGACAACGTGCCAATGTTTCTATTCATGGAGTCCACCCCCGATGGCCAAGACAAATCATCTCCCAATTGGGATATAGACAATATAACAATCTTTGCATGAATAAAGCGCCTAACTTTATTCCCTTGATTGTGGATCTTATGATTTAGAACATCACCTTAAGAATTGTGTCTTCCGCATAATCTGTCCATCATATGCCCAAATCTTAAGGTTTAGGCCGACAGTCTCAGACTATTGTTTGCTTAACATACATTCAACAAATATGAACCTAAAGAGGGCAAGATTTGGTATAATGAATAATAAATAAATTCTTTATTGATAAAAATGTCTCCAAAAACATATTACATGTTTACTCCTTAGGGCATACATGTCTAACAATCTCCCACTTGCACTAAGTGAGTAAATACGACAAATTTCACATCCCCATAGCTTCCACATGTCTCTCGAAGACTCTCCCAGTAAGTGTCTTCGTAAATGGATAAGCTAAATTGTCCTCTGACGCGATCTTGCACACCGTGACATGCCTGCCCTCAACGAAGTCTTTTATCACATGATACTTTCGATCACTATGCTTACTTTTCTTGTGAAATCTTGGTTCCTTAGCATTAGCTACCGCCACACTGTTATCACTATACAGTGATACCGCCTTATCCATACCAGGAACTACCTCAAGATCCCCAAGGAACTTGAGGAGCCACACTGCTTCTTTCGAAGCATCACTAGCTGCCACATACTCGGCCTCCATCATTGAATCTGAAGTACAATCTTGCTTGGCACTTCTCCAACTGATGGCGTTGCTGCCCAGAGTAAATACAAACCCAAAGTTGATTTTCTAGAATCCAGACAAGATTGAAAATCCAAGTCAGTATATCCTAGAGGAGTCAAGTCCTCACCCGAATATACAAGCATATACCCTCGAGTCCTTTTCAGGTACTTGAAAATATGCTTTACCGTAACTTAATGGTTTGGTCTTGGATCTGCTTGAAAACGACTTACAATCCCGACCGTATAACTAATATCCAGTCATATGCAAAGCATGGCATACATGAGACTACCCACTGCCGAAGCATAAGGCACCTTCTTCATGTACTCTCTTTCTTCATAAGACTTTGGAGAGTCTTTATTAGAAAGAGTAATTCCAAACCTAGATGGTTGCCCACCTTTCTTGGAATCTTGCATTGCAAACCTCTTGAGAATTTTATCTATGTAGCCGGCCTGTGACAAAGTTATCATTTTGTTCTTCGTATCCTGAAAGATCTAGAAACCGAGAACAAAATTAGCCTCACCCAAGTCCTTCATTTCAAACTGCTTGGTCAACCATAACTTGACCGATGATAATGCCCCAATGTCATTGCCAATTAGCAGAATGTCATCTACATAGAGTAGTAGAAAAACCACCTTCATATCCTTAATGTATTTGTAAACACATGGTTCATCCACATTTTGTAAGAACCCATAAGTCTTGATCGAACGAAAAGCCTGCTTAAGTCCATAAATTGACTTTAACAGCCTACAAATCTTACCCTCTTGACCCGTGACCTTGAACCTGTCTAGTTGTTCCATATAAATAGACTCATCAACATAGCCATTCAGAAAAGCCATCTTGACATCCATTTTCCAAATCTCGTAGTCGAGAGCGGCCGCTATGGACAAGAGAATCTGGATGGACTTAGGCATGGCTACAGGCGAAAAGGTTTCCTCATAATCGATTCCTTCCTTTTGCGTATAACCCTTAGCTACCAGCCTATTCCATCCACTCCTCTTTTCCTCTTGTAGATCCATTTACACCCTATGGGTTTTACCCCTTCGGAAAGATCCACAAGCTTCCAGACCTGATTAATCTCTATAGACTTCATCTCAATGTTCATGGCCTCTGATCAGAGTTTTGAATCAACATCCTCCACAGCTTCTGCGTAAGTATAAGGATCCTTGTCATGTTCATCCAGTTTAGCCAAGAAGACCTCCCCATTGAACATATACCTCTCAGGTTGACGCCCGATCCTCCCACTACGCCGAAGCTCTTGAGGTTGTTGTTCAGGTTTGTTTGGTTTTTCTACACTGATCGAAATGGTTTCATTCGGAACCTTTGGAGTGATCGGATCACTCCTTAACTCCTCAAGCACCACTTTGCTTCGAGGTTTAAAATCGTCCATGTAACTCTCCTCAAGGAAAGTTGCATTAGTTGAAACCACGACTTTATTTTCCTTTGGGTTATAAAAATAACCCCCTTTAGTCCCTTTGGGATCTCGTGATCTCGAGAACGTATATCTAAGACCATGGTAGCCGACCTGTAATACCTGAGAATTTCTGGTGTTACCATTTTGCTCCGGCCTACCAGATATGTCAACTGGCCTATTAAAAGCCCTGCTTCAGCCTGTCAGTGAAATGCCTTAGAGGCAAAATTTTATTCTTTCCTTAGACAGCTGGTTTGTCGATCTTCCCATGCAGCCTGCTAGTCAAATGACTGCTTAGGGATATTTAAGGAAAAATTCCATAAAGGTGAAAATGAGATTTTTAGGATTAAAAATTATGTCATAGTCTTAAACAAGGAAAGAATGAAATAAAATTAAGCTAGAAAGCTTAATTGTTGCCAAATGTGTTGCAACAAAATTTAAGATAGAAATACAGTATAAAAAATACACAGTATGAGAGTAATGTAGTGTAAGGATTACACTGATAAAGTTTTATAGTATAAGAACTAATTGATAAAGTCAGTAGTATGAAACTAAATTGTATAAAGTTAAGCAGTATAGAATTTATACTACATAAAGTAATGTAGTATAGAAATTAGACCGTGTAAAACTAAATAATATAGAAATTATACTGTGTGGATGATGTAGAAGCATGTAGACCATGAAACACAGTGTATATTATTAAACTTTGTTTTTAAGAAATGATGTCTTTGAGGCCTTAGAGGCCAATTTGTTTTCTAAATAAAGTATAGAATTTGTCAAAACAGTGAGGACAACAGTTGTTATAAATAACGTTTTGCAACATTCCAAGACGACTAAATTGCAAAGATTTGTAAAAGTTAGTTAAATTTAAAAATTAGCCAAAAATTCTACTTTAACATTACAATTTTAGGAGAGTTAAAACACAAAAGTTGTAGATCTCATCGAAACAGTTACGGCAACATGGACAGTTAGTCAAAATTCTGCACATTTTGTAAGCTATGAATTTTACGGGATTTTAAGCACAAAATTTTGTAAAATAAGAACATGTTATGAAATGGTGTGATTAGGCTAGAGGGTTTAAGGAAGTTCTAATCTTTGAGAAAAACTAAATGTTTTGGTATAAAACAATTATTATTGGTCTTGGGGGCAAAAATATTAAGATTTTTGTGTTTTGGGCCAAACCATAAAACCATGTAAAACTAAGTTTTCATTGTGAAAATGCTAGTTTCCTACATTGTTGTGGGTAGTGAGTAGCCACAAGTTTTAGGTTTGAAAGGATTAAGAGTTTTTATCAAGTAAAGAAGGAAGGAAAAAACATTAAGGCCAAAAATGTCAAGATTTTTGCATTACGAGTCAAAACTATAAAGTTTTGATAAAAAAGAATTTATTGAAAGAAAATCTATAATTTTTTTTTTGTAATGTTATGGGATGTAAAGGAATGTAAGTTGTGTTTAAAACAGGTTCTGAAAGTTTTCTAAAACCCATCAAGGGCAAAATGGTCTTCTTTTACAAAACGGCCAAAACGGACCCGAAACACTTGATTTAGGGAAATGCACCTTAGAGAGAATTTTTTCATAAGATGTAAGTAATGAGAAGGTAAAATTAAGCAAGAAGTTTAATAAATCATGATATTCACAAAAAACCCATTATGAGTAAAATCGTTTAGGCTGTTTTGTATTGTTTTTAAAATAGGTGAAAATGTTTTTGTTTTAAAAAATAAGAATTTTTGGAAATTGTGCTGAGAGTTTTTTTAAAATTTTTTCCTCGAAAAGTGTATGAAAACATTTTCAAAAATTTTGAAAACAAAAACAAACGAGGTAGTTATTTTTAAGATAACGACTAAAACGAAGCCAAATACTCTGAGTTAGCAAAATGCTCTTTGATAGAAAATCTTCCATAATATGTCAAGTAAAATGGGAAATCTAACTAAGGAATGTTTAAGTTGAGTAAAAGAAAAGTATCTCAACGGGTTACAAAGTCAAGTAAAGTGAGAGGTAACTCGGTGGCTTATAAAGTTAAGTAAAGGGAGAGGCTAACCGATGGGATACAAAGTAAAGTAAAATTAAACTGATAGGATACAAAGTTATATAACAAGGAATGAACAGTTAATGTTTGAGTTATGTTATCAATCAAGCAGATTGATAATAAGAAATGTTAGCTAATAGTTGGGTGTCATTTGAACAGAACACAGTAGCCGACTAATAAAAGGAAAAGAAAAATGAAATGGGAACACTAGAGCATTATCTAGGTAAGTTTCAAACCTCACCTACGACATGAAGAAAATAATTTTCAAATGCTTTTTGTATGTTTAAAGTATATTTGCATGTGTTATGTATAATGTTTTAAAAGTTCAAGTTATGATTTGCAATGTATTTGCAATTATTATGTTTAAAGTATGTTTGCATGTGCTATGCATAATATTTTAAAGTTCAAGTTATGATTTTGCAATGTGTTTGCATTTGCTATGCTGAATGTTTAAATACTAAGTTATAGCATATGATATGTAGCATTTGATATGCTCACGAAAGTTAAAAAGACGGTAAAGTAAAGATGATACGTATGTGTCATACTAGCCTCCTTGATGTGAGATATATAAGTTATGTTAAAATTATAGCCTCGGTGTTCGATGGTCTTAAGTCTTCTATAAAGAAAGCATCATGATTATGTTCTTATGATTAATGATGTTGGTACACACTTTAAAGTTCACAAGACAAGAAAAGATATGAATAGTGATAAGAAGTTTAAGTAGGATATGAATGATCATAAGAAGCTCATAATTAAAAGTTCATAAATGAGCATAAATGGAATCATGGATAACGACCTTGTTTGCATTCCTTTCCATGATACATTTATGAGATATGTTATAAAAAACATTTTGAGAAATGTTTTACAAGAAAAGTTCATGAAGAACATTTTATGGAAAATGTTTTCAAGAAAAGGTTTGTGAAGAAAGGTTTGTGAATAATGTTAAGAAACGTTTTTATGAAAAATGTTTATGAAAAATATTTTATGAGAGGTTTTTTTAAGACAAGTTTTATGATGAATGTTTTAAATGATTTATGATGAAATGTTTGAACTTACTTAGCAAAATCTTATTTCAAATTTCTTTATGCTGTAGGTAATCTTAAGGAAGACTAGCAAGACTGGTTGAAGAGCTCGGTGATGCGGAGAATAGATGCGAAGATTGGGTATAGATAACACTACAAGGAGTCTTCCATTGGTAGAAGAGAAAGTTTTCCAATGTTTGAAAATAGTGTTTTCAAAGTTTTAAGAAAGTTAATGTTTAGGAAATGTTTTATAAGAAATATTTTATAAAAAAATTTTAAAAGATATATTTATGAAATGTTTTAAATAATTCTAAAGATACATTTTAAGCTATGTTTCAATTTACATTTCTTGATAAGTTTTAGAAAAATGTTTTGAATGATTTTAAAGTCAAGTGTTGAGCTATGTCTAAATTTCAGTTGCAACGGAAGTCACAACAAGTTTTAGGTATGTTTTAAAGGAAAAAAAATTAACACAGTAGCTGTCTTACTAATAAGCAAGAAACCGATGTTAAGAAATGATGTTTAAAAGATGTTTACGTAAGTCAAGTAATGGCTCAAAAAGGTGGGACGTTACATGACCAACCCCGCTCGGGCAGAGTGTAACCTGGCCAGATACTAACCAAGTGCACTAGGGGGCTACTGTCTGGGGTATGCTCGGCACCCTCTTTAAGGAGCTCACCTCAGCTGGCCGACCACTTTGCTTGGACAGAAGTCATTTTTGGTGTACAAAAATTCCCTATTCATCGGCGCACTTTCCCAAGATGGTCCCCGGGGCCTCCTTTGACTGCCACTCAAGATGTCGCCTCCTCGAAAGAAAACGTGCTCAGGTCGGATAGATTTGGCCTGAAGCTGAGTAACAACCCATTCCCAAGCCCATCACATGGCCTAATTACAGCCCTTAGATGAAGGGTTGTCCACCTTCTGGGATTATGACACATGTCACCTACAACCTTGACACCACCGTATGGAGCACTCGGGTCAAGGGTTAAACCCACTTCACACCTGGTCCAAGTGGTGGGCTATAAATAGAAGCATTCACTCCACCATCGTGTTAAGTGGGCTCTCTCACACCTAACCTTAATCTCTCCCTCGACCGAACATGTACCTGACTTAAACGTCGAAGAGCCCTTGGCTAGCTTCACAGCGATATCGCCTCGACTTCCAAGGCATTCTTTCTTCTTGTAGGTCCCTCGAGAGGCCGAGACAAGAGGGATAGGTAGTTCAACCACTTGTACAGCCGCACGTGATGTTGATTGACAGCAAGGCATCAACATAAGTAATTGGAATAACCATATATACATGTATATGTACATAAATACATAATTAAAATGACCTTGCATTGAGAGTTTTTTTTTTTTCCTTTCTTTTTTTTTTTTTGGGAAAGGTTTTTATAGCTGACGGTTGTTTGCTGCCTTTGTGGAGCCACCAGTGCGTGGTGTTGAATATGAGGGTGCCGTATCCTTTCCATGCATTGCCGTTTTCTATGGTATCATGCTTCAAAACTATGCCTATGTTTTCTTTAACCAGATCAACCAGAAATGCACTGCAAAACAACATCACCGATGCCCCATAATCCTGCAAATTTCAATACTAAATATACATAAATTTACAAAAATAAAAATATGCATGGTTCAAAACAGTTCCTTACCAACAACAGTTTTTCTGCTAAAAAATTGAGAAAAAGAAAGGAAACTGACTAGAATAAATAAATAAATAAATAAAATGTTGCCCTACATGCAAATAATTAGGTTATCATATCTTCAAAAGATCAACATGCTTTTAGCCCTGAGATGATCAATCATGTGAAAAGCTCATAATATGTTGCAACTTGTTTAAATTACATCCTAACATTTTTCCACCTTTTGCTTTGGCATTTTTGTAGCTTTAATGTGCTAGACTAAAGTGCTCTAGAACAATTTAAAGCATAAAAAGCGCTGTCCGTTGGGCCCCAAAAAAAAATGTAACCTTTTTTCCCGTAAAAACAAGAATGATATATATACTTATTATGTAAAATTATCATGCAGCCGATCTCTCATGTATTTGAATGTATGTGTCAATGTGTAGCATAAAGTGTCGTTACGTATGAACATGTACATACTACACGCGTAGCGTTATATATAAATACATATGATACATCTCAATACTATATATTGGTGAATTACATGCATAGTTATCTTTTGCATCATAGTAGGTGCTGATATTTGCCAGCTTGAATGCGCTACACTAAAGTAGTCGATTTCAGTTCAGGCACTCCAACATTTTGTAGTTTTAGGTTATATGTTGGCTTTTGTGCTATTGATGGTGAAAATGATCAATAACAATTGTCATAAATCACTTATTATTCCTATGGATAAATGCAATAAAAAATGTAATAAAAGGATGCAAAGTAATGGACACACGGATTTTATAGTGGTTCACTCTTAAATGAGCTACATTCATTTAGTTTTCTTTATGAAGAGTTCGTATAATATATTCTGATTTGGAGAAACGAAAGAATTAAAAAATGGAGCTGGGAACCGAAGGAAAGAAGAAGATCCCTTTGCTCTTCCTTCATCTCTTCATTTATAAAGCATCATATTAAAATAATAACGATTAGAATATTGTTAGCCCATTCCTTTTGGGCGTGGTGCTTCTGCACACATGGAGATTGTGTCAAGTCTTATGCTAGTGGTTTTTTCTTCAAACGCATTACCTCGACTGTCTGTTCTTCTTGGAATAATGGGCATAATAATGGGCGGAAGACACAAGTTCTTTTAACCTCGACCTCATGCTAGAGTAACGAGGTTAATTGATATTCTTGACTTCCAATCCATTTGAGATTAATGGACCGATTTGGGCTTTTCTTTGATCTCATGTTTAGGCCCTGGGCCGTTGAGATCTTCACACAATAATTTCCTTCTAAGCGTGGACCAACTTTGGCAAGTTGCTTTGTGCTTTGGCAGTCGAGGATGTGGCGAGTCTCTCGTTGCTCAGAAGTTGAGACATATCCCTTAAAGTTGCTCACTGAAGAAGCTTTTCGCCAGAGTCATGATCATTTTTGATGCTTTGACTCCTTAGGTAGCAAACAGTCACTTCTGTTGAGACAACTACCATATCCCTGCACAAGGCGTGACATCAATATCAGGAGATTTCAATTTGGGCTATTCGATCATCAGGGGGTTTTTAGCCTAAGTTATAGGTCGTTGGATGGCGACATTTGGTTGCTTTAATCTCTGACCATTCATCAACGGTTCCCATGCTTAACGGTTCATATCTCTACCCCGCAAGAGTGCTTAAGGGTTTTGGAACCTCTCGAGTTTTAGAAACCTCTCAAGCTCTTCGAAAGCTCTCTTTTCCTCCAATCTTTAAGAGCAGAATCTTCTCACGAGTCCTTTGCAACTTTGTGCCAGTGATCACTATCGCCGATCACGTAACTCAAAAATTTCAAGCAATCAAACTTCAACACTCACCAACTAGTAAGTTCTTAGATCTCAACTTTCATTTCAAGCTTCTTTATAGGCGTTCCTTTTCTTGTTACTATTTACTCAGATTTTTGGTTTATTTTTCTACAAAATAGGTTAGATTTAGGGCAAAACACTAGGAAATGACAAATCATACTAGTTTAAACTATTTTTAGATGTTTGCAACTATTTTCTGGGATCTTAAGGCTACAATGGTTAATTCTGGGCTTTTTTACGTTAAACTGACCATCATATTCATAGATGTTTTAGGTCAACTGTTTGGATCATACTAGGTTATGAGCCATATAGATTCTTAATTGCTAGGTTGACCTTTTGATATAAGGTAATCTTTTGACATATCTCTTTTTTTTTTACCAGATTATGTTGTCATCTAGTCGTTGTCAAGAGGTCGAGTCTTCTTCCTAAGTCTACCCGAATAGTGTTGAGACTATCAAGACATCCCACTTAAGCGACGAGGCCATCCCTAAGAATGATCTAGTCTTGAAAGATATCTATGACTTTAGCAATGTCCCTCTGATGGACAGCGTCAATGACTTGGTGGACACTGTCCCCATACCTATCTCCACCATGATTCTAAATCCCAAGTATCCTTGCCCAATCATGGTAGACCCAAAGTTCCAAAGCTCGACATCCCATGGAGCAGCCATACCATGGGATGAGCCATTGCCTGCCTGCATTAGCGAGATTATCTCGAATAAGGCTAGAGACACCAAATCCCACTATAAGACTCATGACGTTCATAAATAGTTAACTAAGGGTACGGTCGATGGGAGGTACTTTGAGTTTGTGATTCCCAACGAATAGCACCGTGCTGACGCTGCCCCAGCTAGATAGCTCACCATTGACAACAAATATGTTATGGCTGGTCAAACCTTCCCTCTTCATTCCTTTGTCAAGAGGTTCTACTGCGAGTGCGAGATCTCACCGACGTAGCTGTCTCCCAAATTTTGG
Organism: Artocarpus heterophyllus; assembly: GCA_025403435.1. Taxonomy (NCBI): domain Eukaryota; kingdom Viridiplantae; phylum Streptophyta; class Magnoliopsida; order Rosales; family Moraceae; genus Artocarpus; species Artocarpus heterophyllus. The sequence goes on along the minus strand of CM046330.1, from coordinate 30,267,032 downwards.
TATATCTTCTAGGGGATGTGGATTTAATGGCATCAACATTTTGACTCTCCCCTTCACCTGGATGAGTTTTTGTACTGTTATTACATCAACAAGTCTTTATCCAAGGGCTATTACTACACTATGGCCTATAGTCAAGCCAAGAATAAGGTACCCCCTCATTGTCCTTGATCTCTATACTTCCAATCATGGTTGGAAGAAGATGTTTTTCATGCTGAAGGGGGACTTCAACACCCACCCCCTCGACGGCCAAGAGGGATATGGCCCTAGGAACTACAAAGTTGACACTACCTAAAGAATCGACAGTAAGCCTTTGAAGCCTTATGACATTGAGATTTAGGTTTTTTTATCTTAGCCTTTTCTTGTATAGCTTGTCGAATGCCTCGTACTTTCTTGACAAATGCAAGATAGAGTTAAGTGTATTGTCACCCTTCCATAGGAAGAGAAGCAGATTACGAACCTCCTTTTAGAGGAAAATAAGAGGAAGTCGATGTTAATAATAACTCTCCCCGATCCTTCCTGAGTCGCTCCTAATCAACCCCCCTTCTAGTGAGGACCCTGAGCGTAGGCATTTAATTTTCCCATGGTCTTATTGAATGCATAGTCGAGCTATGTATTTTATAATCGGTATTAACATTGATGTTGTCTTCCATTCAAAGATATTGAACCTCAAACTCCCCTCCCAGATCAACACGTCTCAGGCCTCTATGGAGGGCTCTATGTTGGGGGGTGTTACCCTATCCCAAAAGCCCATCGACTTGAAGAAGGATTCAAGTTGCTGTCCTTTCGATGCCCCTCCGCCCAAGAAGCAACGGGTTAATGATAGCACGTCGTCACCCAAGCGTCGATGGGAAAAGACGTTGATAGAGATTGTTTAACTTCCTTCTCCATGTTTAGAAAAGAGCACCCCACTTTTGCCCGAATGAAACATGAAGGATAAGAACTTCATTGTGAGCGACCTATCCAAAGCCCAGGTGGGAAATATGCTTGACCTCCCACCTTGTTTTAGTCTTCCCTTCTAGAACGGCACTGGGAGCATATATGCAGCCAAGTCAAGGTAAGCGTCTTCTAGTCCTTTCTAATCTCATCATTCATGTGTAGGCTCTGATGATGGCTCTCATCTTCTATAGGGAAATAGAGAAGTTGGTTAATGACTCAGCTAGACCTTGCTAGAAGATTGAAGCACTGAAGGCTCTTTTTGGTGAGGAGAAATAAGTGGTCGATAACACCAAAGAAAAGGAGACCAAGGCCTAGCTTCTCCTTCTCAAGGAGAAAGAGGACTCGAAGAAGCTCACCTAGACGATTGTCAAGCTTTCCACAAAGGTCAAGAATGAGAAAGAGAAAGTGTGTCAGGCCGAGAAGGATCTAGAGGCCAAGAAGAAGAAGAATAAAGTGCTAGAGGGGTCGATACAGAACATGGCCTAGGAGACGGCTAGGAATTTTTGGTTGTTGGAGGAGTATCTAACTATCTAGAAGGCGATTCTTTAGTCAGCTAGTGAGTAGATCATGGAGCATATTCGCACTACTCATCCCAACTAGGACTTGTCTTTTTTATATGCTTCTGATGCACTGACTCTAGCCTATAATTCAACTACTGCGATGAAGGGAGCCTCAGGGTAAGGAATAAGCCTATATTTTTTTTTGAAAGCTTTTGTAAGGACCTCTTTCTTTAACAATACAATCAATATTTACTTATCCTCTTTCTTGCCTGCTTCATCTTGTTTCTTATCATGCTTAAACTTTGAGACTATGGATTGATTGAAATCTACAATAATTTAGTAACTTAAACATTTGGTAACTTAAAAGAATATACTAAGGCATGTTGTGCCCTTAACTTATGCAAAGATCTCCCTTAGAGCATAAGGCTTTGCTCGCTATGTTAGACATGTATGCCCCAAGCAGTAAAAATGTAATACGTTTTTGGAGACATTTTTATCAATAAAGAATTTATTCATTTATATATACCAAATCTTGACCTCTTTACATTCACATTTGTTGAATGTATGAAAAGCAAACAGTATTCTGAGACTATTAGTTTAAACCTTAAGAATTGGGCATAAGATGGACTGATTATGCAGAAGACACGATTCTTAAGGTAACGTTCTAAAATATATGATCCGCAATCGAGGGAATAAAGTTGGGCGCTTTATTCATGTAAAGATTGTTATGTTGTCTATATCCCTTATGGGAGATGGTTTGTCTTGACCATCAGAGTTGGACTCCGTGAATAGAAACATTGGCACGTTGTCAAAGGTGATGATGTGTTGGATCGGGACAAAAGGTGAATTGATTTGGATTAATAATTCTGTCTTGGCAAATCGATTCACTTTAGAAAGTCATTTGTATTGTATCTTAATCCTGAGATGAATAGTGGGCCCGTTATCTCAACTTGTGTCTTTTCATGTACCAAAGGGTGACACCCACATCTCAATAGTGGTATGCATGCCGATACATTGAAAGCGTGACTTTTGATAGCGTAGACTTGTTATTCATAGATATGGAATCCATAGCTCCTCTTTAGGAGTAATGATATCCTCTTATATGCATTGTCTTGTAATTGGAAAACTGGAGCGCTCAACCATTTGGATACATAGGTGTAACCGAATGGTATACTATCTTTAGATGGTAAGTTTTCTAATGGTGAGACAATGGAACGTAAGATAAAAATAATTGGGAAGGTAAGACAGAACTTGTCCTTAAGCCAATTATAGATGATCATATGGGGATACAATGCACTATGATATGTCATGGAGACTTAGCTACACGAGCTTCGTAATTCTATAAAGTTCGAGAGTGCAGCTCCAAGCTTTTAGTGGAGTAACGTTGGAGTTGATAATTGTGAAATGTATATCTGGGATATTGGGTTTCATAATTATCATGAGCTTGAACTTTATGGGTCCATTTTGGTCCCCTTTGCTAGCTCACAAAATCCTGTAACGACACGGCGTGCTTTTCCAATAATTGGTGACTTATGTTAGATTTATCAGATTGGTTTAAAATTTAGAAGAATTGAATAATTAATGTTTGTTTATCGGTTGAATTAATTTTGTAAAAAAAAAATTAGTTTAAGATAAACTTGTTGAATTATTATGATCAGATAATTCTTGGTTGTTTATCGGTTGTTTTAATTTTAGACAAATTAGATCAAGATAAACTTGTAGAATTATTGTGAATTGATTTATTTTCTTAGAGATTATCTTGATAAAGTTTGTTTTGATCAGATAACTTCTCTATTGGGTTATTTGAATCAAAACTGAGACTTTATCCTTTAGAATCTCAAGTGGAAAAAAAAAAAGATTCGCAGAGATTTTTTCTCGAAAGTTCGGCCTGCCGGATGATGTGTTCGGCCTACCGATGGGGCCTGTTCGGCCTACCGATCAACGAGAGATAAGATTATGCGTTTTCACGTGAATCTTATCTGATATTGATCCAAACTTGATTCTGTTTCGAGTTTTTGAGACCTAATCTGATAAGGACTGACCCTTAGACCAATGGCTATATAAAGGGAGTGAGTCTCATGATTTACTCAGATCAATTAAGAGATTAAGAGTGATACTCTTCTAGTGAGTATCTGAAAACTCCCTGAGAGCTTTTGTTCACAAATCACGAACACTAGCTTTGGGTTCTCTCTATTGGTTGGAAGGAGAGTAACCAGTGGAAGGGCTGTACGTGTGAGCCCACACTCACTCCAGTTGTGGATAGGGAATAGCAAAGAAGACCAGTTGGTTGAGGCTCTTCTGGAATGTTACTTCTCTACACAGGTTGCGGAGGTTCTTCGGCACACAAAGGTTAGTAAGATCTGTCTAATTTATACATATAACATGTCAAACTTGTGTTTTGGAAATTACTTTGATGAAAAATTTTTAAAAATTTTGATGCGTATCGCGTTTCCAATAATTGGTATCAAAGTCATGGTTTTTACATAGATTTACAAGTTTGTGATCATGTTATATGCATAAATTTTGTGATCTTTATCTCTCCTATGCTTGAATTAAATTGTATAGAGAGATGGCACTCTAGATTTCTATATAAGATATATGTTGTCATAGATTAAGTGGTGAATGTTTATTAATTAATTATGGTTGATTAAATCATTGTTTAATTATTAATTAATTAATTAATTAATATCGATTATGGTTCCTTAGAGGTTAGAATATGTATCTAAGTTTTTTATGTAATTAGATGGCGGACTATCATCTCCGTCTAGGAATTGTTATTTAATTTTAAATTTGTAAGAATTTTGTAATTAAATGATCATTCGGAGAAGACGGAACGAGAAGTTGGATCTTAAAGATAGATGATGGCGCCTCTAGGTATTTCTTGAGTCTCTAATTTTATGTTTTTGAATTGTTAAAAATAAAATTGATGAATTGCATTAAAGTTGTATTTTCTGGAATAAGTTTTTCTGCTCGGTCAGCATGCCTGATGTCACAGTTCGGCAGGCCGAAGGTTACAATCAACAGGCCGGACGTGTGGTCCAGCAGGCCGACAATGGGGCAGAAATTGGGGTGCTTTGTCGGCAGGCCAAATTTTCAGTTAGATAGGTCAAACCTTCATGGGTCGGCAGGCCGATGAAGCATGACCGGCAGGCCAATGAAGCATGACCGGTAGGCCGATTACCCAGATCGTCCTGCCAACCAAGAGTTGCCAAGTGTCTAGAAAAGGTACAATTTTTTCGGTGCAGTTTTAATTTTATTTTTGAGATGATTCTGAGAAATATTAAATTTGGATATGACTGGAAATATGAAGTATTCGATTCATACGGGATTGAAGACTTGAAGATGGATATTACATGAAGAATGATACAACTTGAGGATTCAAGGATGAAGAATCGATAAATGTCTCAATTATTCTCTTATAATCTTAGTTTTCTATTCTCTAAGGTGGAACCATAATATTACGGTTATTATTATTTTGCTTGTAGCTTTGCTTGATTACTTTGCTTGTCTGCATTATAATATGATTTACCATGTATATTGATAACATGTCATATAGGATAGGAAGTGCCGCTCATATTAAAATTGTTCATGCATAATTTTAAAATAAAACCTTGATTTTAAAAGATTGAGTGGGAGAAGGTTTTCAAAGAGAGGACCTAAGGCCTCCATCGTTGGTCCATAGGAAGAACACGGTGGTCCCGACCCCTAGGAAGAGATTTCTATCATGTACCAGATTGGATCTCTGAAAGGATAATGTATTTTAGTATGATTTATGGTTGCACACCCCTAAGTTGTGATTATAAATCATGGATAAAATATTGAAACGGTGGTTATACACTCACGTTAATTTTATTATTAACCTCCCCTAGGAGCTCTGTTAATAATATTAATGGCCAAAGAAATGATTATTAGTATATGCTAGATCATACAGGTCCTGAATGGCATATATTAATGAGGAGGGGATCCATGTTCCTGATTGAATTTGGCATGACTCCCCTAGGAGCATGTTGAATTTTGAGTTGGGAATTATCGTTGTAAGGTTGTGATATTTTCAAGGTTTTGACACATAAACACATTTGTATGATTTTACATGATTGTGTTATCTTACTAAATTATTATATATGTTTGCTTATATTTGGTATATGATTCTTTATTGTAGATTGAAAATGTCTAAAAACGCTTTATCATTGATACTTGACAAAAACCAATTAATCGGTAAGAATTATAATGATTGAAAACGAAACCTGGACATCGTCCTATCCTTTGAGAAACTGAAATATGTACTGACAACCCCTTGTCCTCCCGAGCCTACGGGAGACTCAAGTAATGAGCAATTTCAAGCGTACGATCGTTGGAAAGATGTTAATGATCAGGACCGCTGCTATGTTATGGCTAGCATAAACAACATACTACAGGCTCAACATCAGGATTATGAGACTGCGAAGCAGATCTTGGATAATCTTCTAGACATGTTTGCAGGCCAGGTCATAACAAAGTGGCAAGGGGTGCTTCGAAAACTCTTAAACTGTAGACAGAGACCGGGGACATCTATAAAGGAGCACATGATGTTGGTCATGGGTTACCTCGCTGAGGCTCAAACCAATGGAGCCGACATCGATGCTGAAACTCAGATGACTATGGTCTTTGAGACTCTGTCTAAGGAATTTATTCCATTTAGAGCTACTTTTAATTTAAGTAATAGATGGGATATGACCTTGATAGAACTGATGAAACAGTTACAGGAGTTCGAACTGCTGATCAGGGAGTCTCCTGCTGGTGGTGAGGCCAACATGGTAGCTGCTTCTAGTTCCAATCCTAACTTAGGTAGTGGAAAGAAGCAACGGGCCAAGAACGGGAAGTCTTCTATTCCTGCTACTACCAAGAGCAAGAAGAAGAAGAAGAAGAAGAACCCAAAGAAGCTTAAGTGCTTCTTCTGTGGTAAGGTCAGGCATATAAAGAAGCATTGCAAGGACTTCCTTTCCAAGGGAGGTAGGTGTGATCTTCTATATTTAGAAACTTGTTTGGTTGAGGAATTCAGTGACATCTGGGTCATAGATTCCGATGCAACTAATCATGTTTGTGTTTCTCTGTAGGGATTCAAAGAAACGAGAAGTCTACTACGTGAAGACTAAACGCTTTGGATGGGCGATGGATCCTTGGTCTCAGCAGAAGCAGTGGGAGATGTCCATCTTTACTTTGATAATTATAGGAATTTAATTTTGCGAGATTGTTTTTATGTTCCTAAATTTAAAAGGAATTTAATTTCGGTATCTTCTTTATTTAAAGACTCCTACATGGTATCTTTTAATGAAAAAGTGGTGATTCGTAAAAACAAATCTTTTATCTATTCTAGATGGATGCAAAATAATCTATATTTTATCAAACCTAAGATGGACTTATTGCTTAATGCTGAGATAAATGATAATGGCTTAAAAATACTTAAAACTTCTCACTCTAATAAGACTTATCTTTGGCATTTGCGCCTTGGCCATATTAACCTGAATAGGATTCAAAGGTTGGTAAGGGATGGACCTTTAAGTCACTTAAAGATGGAATCTATACTTCAATGTGAATCTTGTTTGGAGGGTAAAATGACCAAAAGACCATACGAGTCTAAGGGCAATAGGGCCGAAGGGGTTCTAGAACTTGTGCATAATGATGTTTGCGGACCAATGAACATCCGGGCACGAGGAGGGCATGAGTACTTTGTCACTTTTATTGACGATTATTCAAGATATGGCTATGTGTACCTGATGCACCATAAAAGCGAAACTTATGATAAGTTCAAGGAGTTTCGGGCTGAAGTGGAAAAGCAATTGGGTAGACCCATAAAGGCACTTTGATCTGATCGAGGTGGGGAATACCTTTCTGATGAGTTCTTGGGACACTTGTTAGAGAATGGGATTTTATCCCATTTGACTGCGCCGGGCACTCCGCAACAGAAGGCGTAGTGGAGAGAAGGAATAGGACTTTGTTGGACATGATTCGGTCCATGAAGAGTTATTCATCATTGCCTTTATCCTTTTGGGGATATGCACTACAAACCGTATGTTATCTTTTGAACAATGTGCCTTCAAAATCGGTCCCTAAAACTCCTCATGAGTTGTGGACAAGACAGAAGACATCCTTAAACCATATTTGCATATGGGGATGCCCAGCTCATGTCCTGTTTAAGGATCCAAATAAGTTGGAAGCACGTTCAGAAGTTTGCGTGTTTGTAGGATTTCTAAAAGGGACTAAAGGGGGTTATTTTTATAACCCAAAGGAAAATAAAGTCGTGGTTTCAACTAATGCAACTTACCTTGAGGACAGTTACATGGACGACTTTAAACCTCGAACCAAAGTGGTGCTTGAGGAGTTAAGGGGTGATCCATTCACTTCAGAGGTTTCGAATGAAACCATTTCGATCGGTGTAGAAAAACCAAACAAACCTAAACAACAACCTCAGGGGCTTCGGCGTAGTGGGAGGATCGGGCGTCAACCTGAGAGGTATATGTTCAATGGGGAGGTCTTCTTGGCTAAACTAGATGAGCATGGCAGGGATCCTTATACTTATGCAGAGGCTACGGAGGATGTTGATTCAAGACTCTGGACAGAGGCCATGAACATAGAGATGAAGTTTATGGAGACTAATCAGGTCTGGGAGCTTGTGGATCTTCCTGAAGGGGTAAAACTCATTGGGTGTAAGTGGATCTACAAGAGGAAAAAAGGAGTGGATGGAAAGGTCGAAACCTTTAAGGCTAGACTGGTAGCTAAGGGTTATACGCAAAAGGAAGGAATCGATTATGAGGAAACCTTTTTGCCTGTAGCCATGCTTAAGTCCATCTGGATTCTCTTGTCCATAGCTACCGCTCTCGACTATGAGATTTGACAGATGGATGTCAAGACGGCTTTTCTGAATGGCTATCTTGATGAGTCCATTTATATGAAACAACTAGACAGGTTCAAGGTCCCGGGTCAGGAGGGTAAGGTTTGTAAGCTGCTAAAGTCAATTTATGGACTTAAGCAGGCTTCTCGTTCTTGGAACATAAGATTTGATCAAGTGATCAAGACTTATGAGTTCTCACAAAACGTGGATGAACCATGTGTTTACAAACACATTAAGGATGGGAAGGTGGTTTTTCTACTGCTCTATGTAAATGACATTCTGCAAATTGGCAATGATGTTGGGGCATTGTCATCGATCAAATTATGGTTGACCAAGCAGTTTGATATGAAGGACTTGGGTGAGGCTAATTTTGTTCTCAGTATCCAGATTTTTTGGGATAGGAAGAACAAAATGATAGCTTTGTCACAGGCCGGCTACATAGATAAAATTCTCAGGAGGTTTGCAATGCAAGATTCCAAGAAAGGTGGGCAACCATCTAGGTCTGGAAGTACTCTTTCTAAGAAAGACTCTCCAAAGTCTTATGAAGAAAGAGAATACATGAAGAAGGTGCCTTATGCTTCGGCAGTGGGTAGTCTCATGTATGCCATGCTTTGCACACGACTAGATATTAGCTATGCGGTCGGGATTGTAAGTCCATTTTAGGCAGATCTAGGACCGAACCATTAGGTTGCGGTAAAGCATATTTTCAAGCACCTGAGAAGGACTCGAGGGTATATGCTTGTGTATTCGGGTAAGGATATAACTCCTCTAGGATACACTGATTTGGATTTTTAATCTTGTCTAGATTCTAGGAAATCGACTTCGGGGCTTGTGTTTACTCTGGGTGGCGGTGCCATCAGTTGGAGAAGTGCGAAGCAAGATTGCACTTCGGATTCAACGATGGAGGCCGAGTATGTGGCGGCTAGTGATGCTTCAAAAGAAGCAGTGTGGCTCCGCAAGTTCCTTGGGGATCTTGAGGCAGTTCCTGGTCTGGATAAAGTGGTATCACTGTACTGTGATAACAGTGTGGCGGTAGCTAATGCTAAGGAACCAAGATTTCACAAGAAGAGTAAGCATATTGATCGAAAGTATCATGTGATAAAGGACTTTATTGAGGGCGGGTATGTCACGGTGTGCAAGATCGCGTCAGAGGACAATTTAGCTGATCCATTTACGAAGACACTTACTAGGAGAGTCTTTGAGAGGCATGTGGAAGCTATGGGGATGCGAAATTTGCTGTATTTACTCACTTAGTGCAAGTGGGAGATTGTTAGACATGTATGCCCTAAGGAGTAAAAATATAATACGTTTTTTGAGACATTTTTATCAATAAAAAATTTATTCATTTATATATACCAAATCTTGTCCTCTTTACTTTCATATTTGCTGAATGTATGATAAGCAAACAGTAGTCTGAGACTGTCAGTCTAAACCTTAAGAATTGGGCATATGATAGACTGATTATGCGAAAGACACGATTCTTAAGGTGACGGTCTAAAACATATGATCCGCAATCGAGGGAATAAAGTTGGGCGCTTTATTCATGTAAAGATTGTTATGTTGTCTATATCCCTTATAGGAGATGGTTTGTCTTGACCATCAGAGTTGGACTCCGTGAATAGAAACATTGGCACGTTGTCATAGGTGACGATGTGTTGGATCGTGACATAAAGTGAATTGATTTGGATTAATAATTCTGTCTTGGCAAATCGATTCACTTTAGATAGTCATTTGTATTGTATCTTAATCCTGAGATGAATAGTGGGCCCGTTATCTCGACTTGTGTCTTTTGATGTACCAAAGGGTGACACCTACATCTCAATAGTGGTATGCATGCCGGTACATTGAAGGCATAACTCTTGATAGCGTAGACTTGTTATTCATAGATATGGAATCCATAGCTCCTCTTTAGGAGTAATGATATCCTCTTATATGCGTTGTCCTGTAATTAGAAAACTGGAGCGCTCAACCATTTGGATACATAGGTGTAACCGAATGGTATACTATCTTTAGATGGTAAGTTTTCTAATGGTGAGACAATGGAACGTAAGATAAAAATAATCGGGAAGGTAAGACAGAACTTGTCCTTAAGGTGATTATAGATGATCATATGGGGATACGATGCACTATGATATGTCATGGAGACTTAGCTACACGAGCTTCGTAATTCTATAAAGTTCGAGAGTGCAGCTCTAAGCTTTTAGTGGAGTAACGTTGGAGTTGATAATTGTAAAATGTATATCTGGGATATTGGATTTCATAATTATCATGAGCTTGAACTTTATAGGTCCATTTTGGTCCCCTTTGTTAGCTCATAAAATCCTGTAACGACACGGCGTGCTTTTCCAATAATTGGTGACTTATGTCGGATTTATCAAATTGGTTTAAAATTTAGAAGAATTGGATAATTCATGTTTGTTTATCGATTGAATTAATTTTGTAAAAAAAATTAGTTCAGGATAAAATTATTGAATTATTACGATCAGATAATTCTTGTCTGTTTATCGGTTGTTTTAATTTTAGACAAATTAGATCAAGATAAACTTGTAGAATTATTGTGAATTGATTTATTTTCTTAGAGATTATCTTGATAAAGTTTGTTTTGATCAGATGACTTCTCTATTGGGTTATTTGAATCAAAACTGAGACTTTATCCTTTAGAATCTCGGGTGAAAAATAAAAGATTTGCGGAGATTTTTTTCTCGGGAGTTCGGCCTGCCGGATGACGTGTTCGGCCTGCCGATGGGGCCTGTTCGGCCTGCTGATCAGTGAGAGATAAGATTACGCGTTTTCACGCGAATCTTATCAGATATTGATCCGAACTTGATTCTGTTTCGAGTTTTTGAGACCTAATCTGCTAAGGACTGACCCCTGGACCAATGGCTATATAAAGGGAGTGAGTCTCATGATTTACTCAGATCAATTGAGAGATTAAGAGTGATACTCTTCTAGTGAGTATCTAAAAACTCCCTGAGAGCTTTTGTTCACAAATCACAAACACTAGCTTTGGGTTCTCTCTATTGGTTGGAAGGAGAGTCACCAGTGGAAGAGCTGTACGTGTGAGCCCACACTCACTCAGGTTGTGGATAGAGAATAGCAAAGAAGACCAGTTGGTTAAGGCTCTTCTGGAACGTTACTTCTCTACACAGGTTGTGGAAATTCTTCGACACATAGAGGTTAGTAAGATCTATCTAATTTATACATATAACATGTCAAACTTGTGTTTTGGAAATTACTCTGATGAAAAATTTTTAAAAATTCCGCTGCGCACCGCGTTTCCAACACGCTAGGCATAGGGATTTTAGATGTAGAGATAAATCTTTAATCGCATGGCTTTGTCGTTAGAGTGTGAGGCTTTGCCTACTCAATGTGTTTTTATCCTCGTTGTGGCTCTCCTATCCCCTATGTCAAATGTAGAATAACTCTAGTGTTTGACATTCTTTTAATAAGATAGATATAAAGAGATTTTAGCCATTAAAAACCAACTCCGGTGGAGTTTCTTTTTTATATATAACAAGGATGGTAGACTTTACATTACTAGTAATAGGGTCACAAATGCTCGACATTCTTGTTAGAAAAATAATACACAACAAAAATTTAAAAATTTTTAATCAGAGAATTTTTTGAAACACAAATTTGACACGCTATATGCATAAATTAACCAGATTTTACTAATCTTGTATGCTGAAGAGCTCCTGCAATCTGTGAAGAGAAGGGCGTTCCAAAATAGCTTTAACCAACTGGTCTTCTTTGCTATTCTCTATCCACGATTGGAGTATGTGTAGGTACACCTCGTACAGCTTTTCTCTAGTGACTCTCTTTCCAACCAATTAAGAAATACCTAGAACTACTGTTTGTGATTTGTGAATAATAGCTCTTCAGGGGAGTTTTAGAGACTCACATAATAGAGTGCTCACTCTTGATTTCTTAACTGATCTAAATAACTGTGAAGTCTAACTCCATATTTATAGAGGTTGGGCCTAGAGAATAGTCCTTATCAGATTAGGCCTCAAAAATTCAAATCTAAATCAATATCTGATAAAATCGCGTAGAAACGCATGATCAGATTATCGTTCAGCTAGCAAGCTGAATTGGCAGATCGATCTACCGAACTCACTTTATTGGCAGGCCGATCCTAAACTTGAAGATCGGCCTACTAAACTTACAATAAATGATCCCAGCAAATCTTTTATTTCCCATCCAAGATTCTTTGGATAAAGCCTCCGTTTTAAGTCAAATAACCCAATAAAGAAGTTATCCGATCAAAACAACCATATCAAGATAATCTGTAGGAAAATAAATATTCTAGATAATTCAACAAGTTTATCTTGAATTAATTTTTTTTACAACATTAATTCAACTGATAAACAAACATGAATTATATGATCTTATCGAAGTCAACCAAACTGATAATTTAACATAAGTCACCAATTTATTGAAAAAGCATGTTGTATCGTTATAGGATTTATTATGAGCTAGCAAAGGGGACTTGATGGACCTATTTAGTTCAAGCTTCCAATAATTATAAAACCCAATATATCCCAGATATATGTTTCATAATTATCAACTCTAACGCTACTTCACTACAAGCTTAAAGCTGCATTCTCGAACTATATAAAATTACAAAGCGCGATTAGCTAAGTCTCCATGACATATCAGAATGTATCGTATTCCATAATATAATCCATAATCGGCTTAAGAATAAATTATGTCTTACCTTTTCGATTATTTTTCTCTTATATTCTATTATCTTACCATTAGAAAACTTACCGTCTAAAGATAGTATACCATTTAGAGGGTGTTTGGAAGGGTGGTATGAACCGTTGGTTAGAACCACTTTTACTGTAGCAAGTGAGAGCTTAACACTGTAGTGATTTTTTATTTTTACTGTAGATATAAGAGCTTTACACTATTTATAACTGAAAAAATGGTAGGAACCATGGTTCCCACCTCCCTTCCAAACACCCGGCTAGTTACACCTATGTATCTAAATGGTTGAGCCCTCTAATTTTTCAATTATAGGATAACGCATATAAGAGGATATCATTGACTCCTAAAGAGGAGCTATGGATTCTATATCCATGAATAGCAAGTCTACACTATCAAAAGTCAGGTCTCCAACGTACCAGTATGCATACCATCATAAAATATGGATGTCACCCTTTGGTACATCAAAAGACATAAGCCAAGATGACGGGCCCACTATTCATTTCAGGATTAAGATACAACACATATAATTGTCTAAAGTGAATTGATTTGCTGAGACAGAATTAATAATCTAAATCAATTACACTTTATGTCCCAATCCAATACATATCACCTATGACAATGCTTCTCTTCGCAGAGTCCATCTCCGATGGCCAAGACAAACCATCTACCGTAAGGAATATACACAACATAACAATCTTTACATCAATAAAGCGTCCAACTTTATTCCCTCGATTGCGGATCTTACGATTTAGATTGTCACCTTAAGAATCATGTCTTCCGTATAATTTGTCCATCATATGCTTGATTCTTAAAGGTTTAGACCAACAGTCTTAGACTTTTGTTTGCTTATCATATTTTCAACAAATATAAACATAAAGAGGACAACAATTTAGCATATGAATAATAAACAAACTCTTTATTGATAAAAATATATCCAAAAACATATTACATTTTTACTCCTTAGGGCACACATGTCAACAATCTCCCACTTACACTAAGCGAGTAAATATGATAAATCCCGCATCCCCATAGGTTCCACATGCCTCTCAAAAACTCTCACAGTTAGTGTCTTCATGAATGGATTAGCTAAATTATCCTCAAATATGATTTTGCATACAGCAGCATGCCAGCCCTCAACGAAGTCCTTTATCATGTGATACTTTCGATCAATATACTTACTCTTCTTATAAAATCTTGGTTCCTTAGCATTAGCTATCATTGCAATGTTATCATAATACAGCGATACTGCCTTATCCATGCTAGAAACTACCTCAAGATCCCCAAAGAACTTGCAGAGCCATACTACTTCTTTTGAAGCATCACTAGTTGCGACATATTTGGCCTCGATTGTTGAATCCAGAGTGCAATCTTGCTCAACACTTCTCCAAACAATGGCACCGCTGCCCATAGTAAACACAAAACCAGTAGTCGATCTTCTCGAATCCAAACAAGATTGGAAATCTGAGTCAGTGTATCCTAGAGGTGTTAAATTCTCACCCAAATACACAAGCATATACCCTTAAGTCCTTCTCAAGTACATGAAAATATTCTTGGCTACAACCTGGCAGTTTCATCCTAGATCGAATTGAAATCGACTTACTATCCCGATCACATAACTAATATCCAGTCATGTGCAAAGCATCGAATATATGAGACTACCTACTACCAAAGCATAAAACACCTTCTTCATGTATTCTATTTCCTCATTAAACTTTGGTGAGTCTTTCTTAGAAAGAGTAATTCCAAACCTAGATGGTTGCCCACCTTTCTTGGAATCTTGCATTGCAAACTTCTTGAGAATTTTATCTATGTAGCTGGCCTGGGACCAAGCTATCATTTTGTTCTTTCTATCTCGAAAAATCTAGATATTGAGCACAAAATTAGCCTCACCTAAGTCCTTCATGTTTAACTGCTTGAGCAACCATAATTTGACCGATGACAATGCCTCAACGTCATTGCTAATTAGCAGAATGCCATCTACATAGAGTAGTAGAAAAATCATCTTTCCATCCTTAATGTGTTTGTAAACACATAGTTTGTCTACATCTTGTGAGAACCCATAAGTCTTGATCACTTGATCAAATCTTATGTTCCAAGAATAGGAAGCCTGCTTAAGTCCATAAATTGACTTTAGCAGCTTACAAACTTAGCCTCCTGACCCTTAGTCTTGAACCCATCTGGCTATTCCATATAAATGGACTCATCAAGATAGCCATTTAAAAATGCTTTCTTGACATCTATTTGCCAAATCTCATAGTCGAGAGCGGCAGCTATGGACAAGAGAATGCGAATGGACTTAAGCATAGCTACAGGCAAAAAGGTTTCCTCGTAATCGATTCCTTCCTTTTGCGTGTATCCTTTAGCCACTATTCTAGCCTTATAGGTTTCAAACTTTCCCATCCACTTCTCTTTTTCTCTTATAGATCCACTTACACCTTATGGGTTTTTACCCCTTTAGGAAGATCTACAAGTTCCCAGACCCGATTAGTCTCCACAAACTTTATCAAAATATTCATGGCCTCTGTCTAGAGTTTTGAATCAACATCCTCCATAGCCTTTTCATAAGTCTAAGAATCCTTGTCATGTTCAACCGGTTCAGCCAAAAAGGCCTCACTATTGAACATATACCTCCTAGGTTGATGTGCGATCCTCCTACAATGCTGAAGCCTCTTAGGTTATTGTTCGGTTGGTTTTTCTACACTGCTTAGAACGGTTTCATTCGAAACCCTTGAGTGATCAAATCACTCGCCAACTCCTCGAGCACCACTTTGCTTTGAGGCTTAAAGTCGTACATGTAACCTTCCTCAAGGAAAGTTGCAATAGTTGAAACCACGACTTTATTTTCCTTTGGGTTATAGAAATAACCCCCTTTAGTCCCTTTCAAATATCCTATAAACGCACAAACTTTTGAACGTGCTTCCAACTTATTTGCTTCTTTAAACAAGACATGAGCTGGACATCCCCATATGCAAATATGGCTTAAGGATGTTCTTTTACTCATCCACAACTCGTGAGGAGTTTTAAGAACCGATTTTAAAGGCACATTGTTCAAAAGATAATTTACAATTTGTAGTGCATATCCCCAAAAAGATAAAGGCAATGATGAATAATTTATCATAGACCTAACCATGTCCAACAAAGTCTTATTCTTTCTCTCAGCCACGCCATTCTATTGTGGGGTGCCTGGTGCAGTCAAATAGGATAAAATCTCATTCTCTAATAAGTGTTCCAAGAACTCATTAGTAAGGTATTCTCCACCTCGATCGGATTGAAGTGCCTTTATGGGTCTACCTAATTACTTTTCCACTTCAACCTTAAACTCCCTAAACTTATCATAATTTTCGCTTTTGTGGCACATTAGGTACACATATCCATACCTTGAGTAATCATCAATAAAAGCCACAAAATACTTATATTATCCTTGTGCCTGAATGTTCATAGGTCCCAAACATCACTATGCATAAATTCAAGAACCCCTTCGGCCTTATTGCCCTTAGATCCAAATGGTCTTTTGGTATCTTATCCTCCAAACAAGATTCACATTGTGGTATAGATTCCACCTTTAAGTGACTTAAAGGTCCATCCCTTACCAACCTTTGAATCCTATTCAGGTTAATATGACCTAGTTGTAAATGCCAAAAATAGGTCTTATTAGAGTAAGAAGTTTTAAGCCTTTTAGAGTTATTATCATTAACCTCAATATTCAGCAGTAAGTCCATTTTAGGTTTGATAAAATATAGATTATTTTGCATCCATCCATCATAGATAAAAGATTTGTTTTTACGAATCACCATTTTATTATTAAAAGAAACTACATAAGAGTCTTTAAATAAACAAGCTCTAGAAATTAAATTCCTTTTTGATTTTGGAACATAAAAACAATCTCGCAAAACAAAATCCCTATAATTATCAAAGTAAAGATGGACGTCTCCCACTGCTTCGGCCAACAGTAAGGATCCATCGCCCATCCAAAGTGTGAAGTCTTTATGTAGCAAACTTCTCGTTTCTTTGAACCCCTACAAAGGAGCACAAACATGATTAGTTGCCCCAGAATCTATGACCCAAGTGTCACTAGATTCCTCAATCAAACAAGTTTTAATAGCTAGAAGATCACGCCTATCTCCTCGAGAAAGGAATTCCATGCAATTCTTTTTGATGTATCTGACCTTCCCACAGAAAAAGCACTTGAGCTTCTTCGGGTTCTTCTTTTTCTTCTTCTTGTTCTTGCTGTTTGTAGGAATAGAAGATTTTTTGTTCTTAGCCTGTTGCTTTTTTCCATTCCCTGAGTTAGGATTGGAACCAAAGTCAGCCACCAAGTTGGCCTCACCACCAACAGGAGTTTCTCTGATCAGATTTTTGAACTCCTTAATTGCTTCAGTAACCTAGTCAAGGTCATATCCCTTCTATTGCTGAAATTAAATGAAGCTCTAAATGGGATAAACTCTTTGGATAGAGTCTCACAAACTATAGTCATCTGTGTTTTAGCATCAATATAAGCTCCATTGGTTTGAGCCTCAATAAGGTAACCCATGATCAACACCATATGCTCCTTCATAGGAGTCCCTGGTATTTGTTTGCATTTTAAGAGTTTATGAAGTGCCCCTTCCGTTTTTTTAGGGCTTGGCCTCCAAATATGTCTTCAAGATTATCCAAGATCTACTTCACAGTCTCATAATTTTCATGTTGAGCCTGCAACACATTATTCATGCTGGCCATAACTTAACAATGGGCCTAATCGTTAGCATCTTTCCAGCGATTATACACTTGGATTTGCTCATTATTGGAATCTCCCATAGGCTTGGGAGGACACAGTGTTGTCATCACAAATTTTAATTTCTCAAAGGATAGGATGATATTCAGGTTTCGTTTCCAATCATTAAAATTCTCACCAGTTGATTTTTTTTGTCAAGTATCAAAGATAAAGCATTTTTAGACTTTTTAATCTACAATAAAGAATCATATACCAAATATAAGCAAACATACTATAATAATTTAGTAAGATAACACAATAAAGTAAACAAGCAATTGTGTTTATATGTCAAAACCTTGAAAAAATCACAACCTTACAATGATAATTCTCATCTCAAAATTCAACAAGCCGCCTAGGGGAGACTTGCTAATTTCAATTAGGAACATAGATCCCCTCCTAATTAATATATGCCATCCAGGACCCATAAGATCTAGCATATATTAATAATCATTTCTTTAGCCATTAATTTTATTAACAGAGCTCCTAGGGGAGGTTAATAATAAAATCAACTTGACTGTATAACCATCATTTTAATATTTTATCCATGATTTATAATCACCACCTAAGGGTATGCAACGATAAATCATACTAAAATACCTTATCCTCTCGAAGATCTAACCTGGAACATGATGAAGTCCCTTCCTAAAGGTCAGAACCATCATGCGCTACCTATGGACCAACAATGGAGGCCGTAGGTCCTATCTTTGAAAACCTTCTCCCACTCAATCTTTTAAAATCAAGGTCTTATTTTAAAAAACATGCATGAATAACTTTTAATGAGTGGCACTCTCTATTCTATATGACATGTTATCAACATACATGATAAATCATATTATAATGCAGACAAGCAAAGCAATCATGCAAAGCCATAAGCAAAATAATAAATAATTGTAATATTATGGTTCCATCCTACAGAAAAGAAATCAATGATTACAAGAGATTAATTGAAACATATTATCGATTCTTCATCCTTGAATCTTCAAGTTGTATCATTCTTCATGTATTATCCATCTTCAAGTCTTCAATCCTGCATAGATTAAATACGCCATAGTTCTGATAATATCCAAATTTAATATTTCTCAGAATTGTCCCAAAAATAAAATCAAAACTGCACCAAAAAATGCACCTTTTTTGAAATTTCACGGCTCTCTGTTGGCATGTCGATTTGTGCAATCGGCCTGCTGGTTATGACCCTTTAGCCTAGTCAAGATAGATCGGCCTGTCGAACTTGAAAGTTCAGCCTGTCGCTAGAGCCGTCAAAATTTTGCCCCGCAGATAGCTTGCCAATCCTGGAGGTTCAGCCTGTCGAACTACAACCATCAGGTTCGGCTTGCCGACCGAGCAGATTTCATTTTTTTTTCAAAAAATACAGTTTTTATGCAGTTCTTCAATCTTATTTTCAACAATTCAAAAACATAAAATTAGAGACTCAAGACATACCTATGGAACACTATCATCTATCATTTAGATCTGTCTTCTCTGAATAATTATTTAATTATAAAATTCTTACAAGTTTAAAATTAAATAATAATTCCTAGACAATGATGATAGACTGCCATCTAATTACTTGAAAAACCTAGATACACATTCTAATCTCTAAGGAATCATAACCTGTACAAATTAGTTAATTAATAAATAATTAAATAATAATTTAATCAACCATAATTAATTAATAAACATTCACCATATAACCTCATGACAACGTAAATATATAAAAACTCTAAAGTGTCAACTCTCTATAAAAATTAAATTCAAGCTTAGGAGAGATCTAGATCACATGATTTATTCGTATAGCATGATCACTAACTCTCTAAAAAAGATATTAAATTCAAGCATACGAGAGATGAAGATCACATAATTTATACATATAGCATGATCACAAACTCGTAAATTTATGTAAAAACCATGACTCTGATACTAATTGTTGGAAAAATAGTACGCAGCAGAAATTTAAAAATTTTTAATCAGAGTATTTTTTAAAACATAAGTTTGACATGCTATATGCATAAATTATCCAGATCTTACTAACCATGTTTGCTAAAGAGCTCTTGTAATCTGTGAAGAGAAAAGTGCTCCAGAAGAGCCTCAACTAACTAGTCTTCTTTGCTATTCTCTATCCACGATCGAAACATGTGTGGGCACACCTTGTATAGCTCTTCCCCGGTGACTCTCCTTCTAACCAATTGAGAAATACCCAAAACTACCGTTAGTGATTTGTGAACAATAGCTCTTCAGGGGAGTTTCAGAGATTCATAGAATAAAGTGATCACTCTTGATTTCTCAATTGATCTAAATAACTATAAAGTCTCACTCCCTATTTATAGAGTTTAGACCTAAGGAATAGTCTTTATCAGATAAGGACTCAAAAATTTGAATCTAGATCAATATCTGATAAAATCAAGTAAAAACACGTGATTAAATTATCGTTCGGCTGACAAGCCAAACTGGCAGGTTAGCCTGTCGAGCTTACTCCATCAACAGGCCAAACCTGAAGATCGGCCTGCTGAACTTATGATAAATTATCCCTTTGAATTTTTTATTTTCTATCTGAGATTCTTTGGATAAAACCTCAATTTTAAGTCAAATAACTTAATAGAGAAGTTATATGATCAAAACAACCCTATCTAAATAATCTCTAGGAAAAAAATATTCCAGATAATTCAACAAGTTTATCTTGAATTATTTTTTTTACAAAATTAATTCTACTAATAAACATATATGAATTATCTGACCCTATCGAATTTCAACCAATCTAATAATTTAACATAAGTCATCAATTTATTAGAAAAGCAAGTTGTATCGTTACAGGATTTATTATTAGCTAGCAAAAGGGACCTAATAGACCTATATAGTTCAAGCTCCCAATAATTATAAAACCTAATATCCTAGATATATTTTTCATAATTATCAATTCTAATGCTACTCCACTAAAAGCTTAGAGTTGTACTCTCGAACTATATAAAATTATGAAGCCCGAATAGCTAAGTCTTCATGGCATATCAGAATGTATCGCATCCCCATAGGATTATCCATAATCAGCTTAAGGATAAATTTTTTCTTACCTTCTTGATTATTTTTCTCATCCATTCCATTATCTTACTATTGGAAAACTTATCATCTAAAGACAGTATGCCATTTGGTTACACCTATGTATACAAATTGTTTATTGCTTTAGCTTTTCAATTACAAGATAACGCATATAAGAGGATATCATAGACTCCTAAAAAAGAGCAATGGATTGCATATCTATGAATAACAAGTCTACATAGGGGTGGCAAATCAGGTCAACGGGTCAAGTTAGTGTCAGGTTGGGGTCAATTTACAAAAATTAGGTCAACACTAACCCACCCGTGACACGAACAGGTTAAAAATTCTTAACCCTAACCCGACTCATTTAGTACGAGTTGACATAAACATTACCCGTGCCAATCCATTCCTTATGCGTAATGTAAAAAAATTGACTCGTGACCCGTATTTGACGCGCAACTCGCCTATACTAATATATATATAACACAAAAACAAACATAAAATTGGATAAGTTTCATACCACAACAACAAGAAAGTCCAGTCTTAAAATTGAAAAACATCCAACAAGTCCAAAACATATCATAAGCCATCATACCAGCTGTTGATACTGTTACTAAATATAGATTCTGATTCAACTGTTGATACCGAAATGTTTAAAATGCCATGAGCCATCATAGCAAGGAAAGGATAACAGAACTAATTTGTCTTCCAAAGTGGAGGTAGGGTTTTGATGTTTAGGGTTATACTATTGTCTATATTGTATTTGATATATAATAATAGAATAAAAAATATCTGAATAAATATACGCGGGTCAGTTTAGGGTTAGGCTGGTTGACTTAAACCTGACCTGTTTTTTGGATGGGTCAATTTCAGGTTGACACTAAACTAACCTGGAGTTAATTTTTTTGACACTAACAGGCAAAAATTCATGTCGGGTTCGTGTCGTGTCGTTGTGTCACAACCCATATTGATGGCCCTAAGTCTATGCTATCAAGAGTCGTGTCTTCAATGTACCAGTATGCGTACCTTTATAAAACATGGATGTCACCCTTTGATAACCAAGACAACAGCCCACTATTCATCTTAGGATTAAGATACAACATATATGATTGTCTAAAGTAAATTGATTTGCTGAGACAAAATTATTAGTCTAAATCAATTACACTTTATGTCTTGATCCAATACATGTCACCTATGACAATGCACCAATGTTTCTATTCATGGAGTCCACCTTCGATGGCCAAGACAAACCATTTCCCTTTAGGGATATAGACAACATAACAATCTTTGCATAAATAAAACATCCAACTTTATTCCCTTAATTGCGGATCTTATGATTTAGACCGTCACCTTAAGAATCATATCTTCTTCATAATCTGGCCATCAAATGCTTGATTCTTAAAGGTTTAGACCAACAGTCTCGGACTTTTGTTTGCTTATCATACATTCAACAAATATGAACATAAAGAGGACAACAATTTGGTATATGAATAATAAATAAACTCTTTATTGATAAAAATGTCTCAAAAAACATATTATATTTTTACTCCTTAAGGTATACATGTCTAACAGTTTCAAGGATGCTCGACGCATCAACGCATCTTCGATTTTAGTATGTAGGTTCTTGGTCTTATGACATCTCAAATCTTATAAGGCCCTTCCCAATTTGGACCTAGCGTTCCAACATCCCTTGGCTTTGTGCTTGGAGTTACCTTTCTCAAAATCAAGTCTCCAATGGCATATCTTTCCTCTTTGACCCTTTTGTTGTATTATCCCACTATCCTTTGTTAATAAGTGACAAGGTGTATTTATGAGTCGATCCTTTGTTCTTCTAGTAGGTCAAGCTCTACGTCCTTGAGTTTGGAGTTTTCTTGTTCATTGTATTCCATTACTTGACTAGTTGAGGTAATCATTTCTACTGGCAAGACCACTTTAGCATCGTAAGTGATGAAAAACAGAGTCTCACCCGTAGTAGTTCTGCTTGCAGTTTTGTAGGCCCATAATACCTTAGGCAACTCCTCCACCCATCACCCCTTGAGGTCGTCTAGATGTTTTTCAATGTGTGCTTGATGATATTGTTCACTACCTTAACCTACCTATTTGATTGTGGATAGACAATGGCGGGAAGTTTTTATGGATGCCATGGTCTTCATAGAATTTCCTTGTCTTGGCATTGTATAATTACTTACCATTGTTAGAGACGATTAAATAGGGGAATGCCAAAGAGGCAGATGATATGAGACTAGATAAAACTAGTGCAATTTGTCTCAGTGATCGGGGTGAATGCTTTGGCCTCCACCCACTTTACATAATAGTCGATCGCCACTATTGCAAACTTGTCTCTCAGGCCTTATGACAAATGGACCAACTATATTGATTCCCTATTTTTGAAGAGCCACAGGCTTAAGATCGATGTTAGATTTTCAGGGTGTGATCTTGGAATGATGGCATAACGTTGAGACTTGTCACATTTTTGGGCATACTCATGGGCGTCTTTTTTTAGGGTTAGCCAATAGTATCTTTATCTTAGCGCCTTATGGGCTAACGATTGTCCTCTAGAATGGTTTCTGTATAAGCCTTCATGTAGCTCTGTGAGTACTTTCAATCCTTCATCTTTAGTGATGCAATGAAGAAGAAGAAGGGCAGAATTACTCAACGGTAGAGCATCCCATCATGTAGCAAGTAGCATGCCGATCCATAGCAAGCCCTTTTGGCCTTTAAAGGATCTGGGGGTAGCTTTCTATCAGCAGGTACGATATTATAGAAGTCATCCAATGCTCCCTTTGTTCTTTGACCATTGTATCTTCGACCCCCTCTTGCTAGATGGTGGGAAGTTCTAGAATTTCCATAGGGGCAACTCTTAAAAACTCAAAATCTCTAGACTTGGTGACGTGAGCTAAGGCATCTTCATTTCTATTTTCATCATAGGGTATTTGCTTTATCTCCTAAGATTGGAACTTAGAAAGTTCTTCCTTGACTTTCTGCAAGTATTTGACCATTGTCCCATCTTTAGCTTTGTATTCATCTAAAATCTGGTTCATAACGAGTTGAGAATCATTGTAAATCTCAAATAGGTCAGCTTTCAGATGGTGGGTGGGTCTCAATCACATGAGCATCACTTCATACTCAGCCTCATTGTTTGAAGCTTTGAATTTAACTTTAACTATTGCTATGCTTTTGTGATCCTCAAGGCTAATTAGCATAATCCCTGAGCCTGCACTTTGCTCATTTACGGTACCATCAACATACAGTTTCCATTTGGGTCTTCTTTCCCCGTTCCCTTCTTAGAGCCCCTCCATCAAGTTCTAAATTCAGCCACAAAGTTAGCCGGGCTTGACCCTTAATTCTTTCTTGAGGCTTGTATTCAATATCATATTGGCTTAGCTCGATCAACCATTTTAACAGTGGCCTACAGGTTTTTGGCTTTTGTAGTGCTTGCCTCAAAGGATTATTGTTAGCATTACTACCTTGTGTTTTAGAAATACCTCTTTAACTTTCTTGTCGAAATAATCAAGACAAGGGCAAGCTTTTCCATTTCTAGATACCTCATCTAGGTGTCAAGCAACCGTTTAGTTGCATAATAGACTAGCAGCTAAGGCTTTTCTTCTTCTTTGATTAGAATAAAGCTTAGAGTGTGTGGTAAGGCGACCAAATAAATCTGTAAGGTTTCCCTAGTAAAGCTTTGGAAAGCAAAGGGGGATCTTTGAGATATTCTTTCAGGGGTTTGAATGCGTCATTGCATTATTCTATCCATTTGAAACGCTTTCTTCCTTTTAGAAGGTCAAAGAAAGGAATACATTTATCGACTGCTCTTGAAATAAAGCGGTTAAGTGTTGCAATATATCCTGTAAGCTTTTGTATCTCTTTGAGCTTCTACAGAGCTTCCATATCCAACAAAGCTTGGATTTATTCTTGGTTAGCCTTTTTTCCTTGTTTGTTAACCATGAATCCTAGGAACTTCCCTAATGCCACACTAAATGCGCACTTTAGAGGATTAAGCTTTATCTTGTGTTCTCTTAAGATGTTGAGCATCTAGTCTAGGTGTGATATATGAAAGATTGCCTTCCTAGATTTAACTAACATATTATCGACATGCACCTCCATTATCTTCCTTTTTTGCTTGGGGAACATTTTATTCACCAAGTGTTGGTATGTCACCCTTTATTTTTCAATCCAAAAGGTATGACTAGATAACATTACAATCCCCTAACAGTGATAAAGGACGTATGTTCTTGATCATATGGATGCATTGAAATTTGATTATAGCATGAATAGGCATCCATAAAGCTTAACAACTTATGCCCTACAGTAGCGTCGACCAACTTATCTATTCGTGGTAGAGGAAAACTATCCTTGGGGCATGCCTTGTTCAAGCCACTAAAGTCTATACATGTTTTCCACTTCCCGTTAGGTTTTTGGACGAGAACGAGATTTGAGATCCAACTTGTGGACCTCTTCTTAGAGCACTTCATAGCTTTTTAGTTTAGGGGTTGCCTTTTTTGCCTCTTTGGAGGGCAGCTAGGGTCGATGTTGAGGCGATGGCAGCAACTTCTAGGTTTATTTGCGCCATGTCTTCAGGAGTCCATGCAAATACATTGAGATTCTTGTTAAGAAATTTCTTGAGTTCATCCACTGTCTGTCTACTTAATCCTGACCCAGTTCTAAGAATTTTGAAGGTGTCCCCTTCATCTAGGGCCACTTCTACTAAGTCTTCAGCGATTCAAAGCTAGTTACTTTTTCTTCCATTTTTGGTCTATGTCTTCTACAAGGGACCGTTCACGTTCCAATCTCATTTCCATTCTTCGGGGGTTGGCATAAGCATGAATAACATTAGAGTATGTTAGTCTTGACTTGTATTGGTTTCCTCTTATCTCGCCACCCCTTGGGGAGTAGGAAACTTCACTTTTTGATGATATATGAAGGTTATGGTCTTCAAGGCCCTTAACATTGGCCTCTCTATCACTGCGCTACAGTAGTCTCCACCTTTTATGACCAAGAAATTTGACATTATAGCCGCTTTTTTGGCTTCTTCCTTGTTGTAACTAGTTGTGTGGTTTTCCCTTTGGGTATTATGTGTTAGTGATGTGCCCTAGGCCAATTATGTAATGACTATATTTTGACTTTGTTACATTTGCATTTTATTAATAAAGAGGCATTTTCATTATTGTTTTTTATTCTAATTCTAATTCTGCTTAAGATCATCAAGTATGTGACTTGATAGTAAAACTCTTAGGTGAAAATTGGATTCTATTCTAGTATGAAGTTTGACTGATGATTATGTTTTACTAATCATGTGTATGAGATACTAAGTCAACTCATAGATACATATTTGAGAAATGATGTATTAGATTGACCAGCTATGAGAATACTGCATGGATAATTGTCATAAGTGATTCTCATCACAATAGTATTATCCTAGTCCTCTGACCTGAAATCACCATTGTTTCCTACATGACAAGTTCTATATTTTGACATATTCTAATATTATCTTTAATAGGATGATGGAATAGATTGTTGTTGGATATAGAGTGAATCATGTAAGGAATATGAGTGATTAAGAAGGAATTTGTCCCTTATTTATTATGAGAAAGATATCTATGGGCCCCTCGATAAGTTAGACTGAAGAAAAATGTATGGCCATGCTGGAATGAATTGATAAGGGTTACCAATATTAGTCTACTTAAGATCGAGAAATAATATGATTGAATAGTATAAGGTTGACATAAACTATGCCTTATGTTCAATCAAGGTATCTAGTGACAAAAAGACTTTAATACTTATTGTGGATTAGGTTGTGTCAGATTATTGACATTCGCATAACTTGGGTAATCATAATGTCTTGCTAGAGGCCGCTTATGATTTGTGGGCCAAAAACAAAATTTCAAGCCCATTACCAATGTTATCTGAACCTACAGGGTCGCACACTTAGAATAGACCAAAACGAAATTTGGGTTTATTGTGTCTAGGTTTAATGAACCTGATAATGTCAAGATTTGATGTACTAGATATGTCTAGGTTCATTGAATTTGAAATTATCTAGATTCTCTGAATCATATTCGAATTACTGACATTATCTAGATTCTCTAAATCATATTCGAATTATAGACATTGTGTAGATTTTCTAAAATCATATTCGAATTACAGTTTACCCTAGTTAAAATTTGACTCTATCTCAAAGTCAATAGATATATATATATATATCTATTTTAGGGTTTCTAGCTAAATTAAGAAAAAAGAAGGCATTCTATTATTCTAAAAGGCGAGAACATTAAAAACCCTAAAAATTAGAGTCATTTAACGCAAAGGAGAGGGTGCTAGCACACTAATTCGTTGTGAGAGAGTCTGTTTGTGTGGATACCTGTAGAGGGTGTTGCTCTAAGTAACAATATCTGAATCTGATCCCGAATATAAAAAGCTCGAGTTAGGGTGTCACCGGAGTGAGCCCGCTATCTTTCTTCCAGAAATCTTGCCCCTTATTATTATCTTGGTAAGATTCTATGGCTTTCTTATCAATCTAATCAAATTGCATTGATCATGCAAGGATTTTGTGGGAATTAATTTTAATTTTTGTTGCTTATTTGAATCACAAAATCCAACAAAACCCAACATTATGCTATCCCTAGTAAATCCGTACAATGACCAAGAGTTCAACGTCGTCTGGTCCAAGGAAATTCCCATCCTACTCAGGCAATCCTGTAAATAATATTGATAGAGCTACCGTTGTCTACTAGGATTTGGCATACAGAATAGTTTCCAATCATGACCTCGACAACTAAGGCGTCATTTTGACGGAAATCTATGTCGTGGGCACCCACCTCAAAGAAAGTTATCTTTGTTTCCCTATACCTCGACACCTTTGTGGGTCTACTCGCTAACATATTCCAAAACCTATGCCTTGAGTTCTTTCTCGTCTCTCGAACATAGTTCTTTTGAAACCTTCGGGAGTCACCCCTAGGATATGGTCCTCCAAAGATGGTACAAATTACTCCTATAAGCATGTTATCCTTGTTTTGTCCTTGGTCTCCTTCATGTTGTAATCCTTCATTCCTTCGGTTGCTTGTACGACCATTTCCCTTATCATGCCTTTTGTTCTTATTGACCTTGTACTCCTACAATTATCCTTCCCTTATCAGCCTCTCCATTTCATCCTTTAGGTTAATAGACTCGCTGGTGTAGTGGCCCACATTGCCATGGAACCTGCAATACTTTGTCTAAGTCCACTTGCTTAGGTTTGACCTCATTGGAGGTAGATGTTAGAGGTCGAGCTTATCGTTGATTTGGGGGTAGATGTCATCAATTAGGGCTGTGAGACCATGATAATTGTCATACCTCATTTGTAGTCCAACTTGGCCACCTTATGCCCCTACCATTTGGCACTATCCATGATAACGACTTTGTTCAAATGAGATGCTGGCGAAGGATAAAAAACGGGTAACCTTGGACTATCCTGCCCTTAGGGGTTTCCCCTTTTCTTTCCTCCACCACCTTATGATGATGCATTGCCATTGCTACTCCCTATAGTTCTGCAGAAGGCCAAGCATTTAACCTCTTCCTGGTTGATGTAACCTTATACGCTTTTTACAAATTCTCTATATGTCTTTAGTCCGTATGCTACTCAAGGCCCCTATAAAGGCAACATCTTCAGACACTCCCTCTATGGAAGCTACATCCTTTGTAAACCTAGCAAGCCAATCCTTTAGAGGTTTATTCATCCCTTGAGTTAGGGGACTAAGTTTCTCTTTTGATGGCAGTAGAGTTCTCACCCTTATAAACTGATTGAGGAACGACACTTTCAAATCCTGGAAGCACATGACTTTCAAATCCTAGAAGTACATGAGTCTTTTAAGTTAGGGTCTAACTGAAGGCTTTGTATATGATTTCTTGTGGGATTCTATAGAATTCCATATATGATTCATAGATTTAAATGTGGTCATCGAGATCTATAAGTCCTTCATAGGGTGTTCTCTGTGCGGGTTTGGACTTCTCCATGAAAGGTGGTACCATAATGGAGGGGGGAATAGATTGATGTGTGTTATTTCTTCCCCGCGGTGAAAGTTGAGCTTGTCCTCAAGGCTCCTAACTCATCCTACGAGCTGCCTAATCTTGCCTGTAGGGGGTCCCAAAGCTATCTGTGTTTGCTCATTTACTTGCTAGGCTATCAATTTGGGGTTGATGTACTTGGTATTTGTTAGTTGATTTGTAGCTAGTTGTTCTACCATATTGGGGATATTTCTTACTGATATGGGTCTTCCCTCCTGGAGTGATTCCTCAAATCTTTTCTTTATATCTGATTCCTTAAGTCACCTTCGCTTTAAACCAAGGCTTCATGTAGCTGTGCATCGCGCCTAGGGGGAAGTGGAGGAAGACCTGTGGGCTACCTCTATTGGTTTGGTTGACATATTTCTTGTGTTAGAGCCTAATTTGCTCTCGTCCTTCGTTCTTGGCTACCCATAGAATTAGCTATTTTCCTTTGATCGCCTTGGGTCTCATTGATTCCCTCAAGGTCAGCCCATTTGGGTCAACACTCGAAGGATTGGCTCCCTAGCCTTAAAGCCGTCCAAGGGCACCGAGATCTTCTCAAGCAATCTATTCATTTTATCCACCCTTTGCTCCAGCAAGGTGGTTCATGAGGGTTGTTGACCTCTCTTTGATACCCTAGCACCTCCACCAATGGAGTTGTCACCTTTTGGGCAATGGATTTGTTGTCGTTACCTTCGGTATGGTTGGTGCGAGTGGTTACCATGATGATGGAACGGTTCTTCAAAAGATGAAGCCTTCCTTCTAGCGTCAATTGTTGATGGTGAAAAATGATAACCAACAATTGTCATAAATCACTCATGGTTCCTATACATAAATGCAATAAAAGATGTAATAAAAGGATACAAGGAAGTACTAGATAGAATTTATCCTTAAGTCAATTATGGATAATCCTATGGGGATACGACACATTATGATATGTCATGGAAACTTAACTACTTTGTAATTCTATATAGTTCAAGAGTACAGCTGTAAGCTTTTAGTGGAGTAGCATTAGATTTGATAATTATGAAATGTATATCTAGGATATTGGGTTTCATAATTATCAGGAGCTTAAACTGTACAGGTCCATCAGGTTCCCTTTGCTAACTCATAATAAATCCTGTAACGATACAACGTGCTTTTCTAATAAATTGGTGACTTATGTCAAATTATCAGATTGGCTGAAATTCAATAAGATTAGATAATTTATGTTTGTTTATCGGTTGAATTAATTTTGGTATAATTTAATTCAAGATAAACTTATTGAATTATTAGGAATATTTTTTTTACTAGAGATTATATAGATAAAGTTGTTTTAATAAGATAACTTCTCTATTGGGTTATTTGAATTAAAACTAAGGCTTTATCCTAAGAATCTTGGCTGGAAAATAAAAGATTCGCAAAGATCATTTATCGTAAGTTCGGTAGGCTAGTCTTCTGGTTCAGCCTACCAATGGAGTAAGTTTGGTAGGCCGATCTGCCAATTCGGCCTGCCAACCAACGATAATCTAATCACGTGTTTTTATGCTATTTTATCATATATTGATCTAGATTTGAATTTTTGAGGTCTTATCTAATTAGGACTAACCCTTGGGCCCAACTTCTATAAATAGGGAGTGAGACTCATAAGTTATTTAGATCAGTTGAGAAATCTAGAGTGAGTACTTTGTTTGTGAGTCTTTGAAACTCCCCTAAGAGCTATTATTCATAAATCACGAACCTTAGTTCTGGGTTTTCTCAATTGGTTGGAAGGAGAGTCACCAGGAAAGAGCTATACATTGTGCGCCCACACGCACTTCAATTGTGGATAGAAAATAGCAAAAAAGACCAGTTGGTTAAAGCTTTTTTGAAACACCTTTCTCTTCACAAATTGCAAGGAGCTCTTCAAGATTAAAAGGTTAGTAAGATCTAGTTAATTTATGCATATAGTGTGTCAAACTTGTGTTTGCGAAAATACTTGGTATAAAAAATTTTTAATTTCTATTGCATACTATTTTTCTAACAATTGGTATCAAAGCCATGGTTTTTATGTAAATTTACAAGTTGTGATCATGCTATATGTATAAATTATGTAATCCTGATCTCTCCTATTCTTGAATTTATTTTTTAGAGAGATAGCACTCTAGATTTCTATATATTTATGTTGTCATAGAATTATATAGTGAATGTTTATTAATTAATTATGGTTGATTAAATTATTATTTAATTATTTATTAATTAATAAATTTATGCTGGTTATGGTTCCTTAGATGTTAGAATATATGTCTAGGTTTTTCATGTAATTAAATGACAGTCTATCATCACCATCTAGGAATTATTATTTAATTTTAAATTTATAAGAATTTTGTAATTAAATAATCATTAAAAAAACAGATCTAGAAGTCGAATCTAAAAGATAGATGATAGCATTTCACAAGTATTTCCTAAGTCTCTAATTTTATTTTTTTGAATTGTTGAAAATAAGATTGAAAAACCACATTAAAAGTTCATTTTTTTTAGAAATAGTGATATCTGCTTAGTCGTTAGGCCGAACCCTCAGGTTCGATAGGTCGATGGTCGTAGACCGGCAAGCTAGACCTTGGGTTCTGCAGGTCGTCTGCGGGGCAGAATTCTGACGATTTTGATGGCAAATCAAGCTTTTATGTTTGGCAAGCCGATCTGTCATGACCGGCAGGCCGAACTATGGTATTCGACAGGCCAAAAGGTCATGACTGGTAGACCGATTGCATAGATCGGCAAGCCAGTAGAGAGCTATGTATTTTTAGAAAATGTACATTTTTCACTGCAATTTTGATTTTATTTTTGGGACAATTCTAAGAAACATTAAATTTAGATATGACCGAAAATATGAAATATTCGATCTATACGGGATTAAAGACTTAAAGATGGATTATACATGAAGAAGGATACAATATGAAGATTCAATGATGAAGAATTGATAATATGTTTCGATTTATCTCTTGTAATCTTTATTTTCTATTCTCTAGGGTAGAACTATAATATTACGGCTATTGATTATTATTTTACTTGTAGCTTTGCATGATTGCTTTGCTTATCTGCATTATAATATGATTTGTCATGTATGTTGATAACATGTCATATGGAATAGGGAGTGCCAGTCATTAAAAATTATTCATGCATGTTCTTAAAATAAAACCTTGATTTCAAAAGATTGAGTGGAAGAAGGTTTTTAAAGAGAGGACCTACGGCCTCCATCATTGGTCCATAGATAGCACATGATGGTTTCGACCCTTAGGAAGAGACTTCATCATGTACTAGGTTAGATCTCTGAGAAAATAAGGCATTTTAGAATGATTTATTGTTGCACACCCTTAGGTGGTGATTATAAATCATGGATAAAATGTTGAAACAATAGTTATACACTCATGTTGATTTTATTATTAACCTCCCCTTGGAGCTTTGTTAATAAAATTGATGGCCAAAGAAACGATTATTAATATATGCTGGATCATACGGGTCCTATATGGCATATATTAATTAGGAGAGCATCTGTGCTCCTAATTGAATTTGGCAAGTCTGCCCTAGGCGACTTGTTGAATTCTAAGTTAGGAATTATCGTTGTAAGGTTGTGATACTTTCAAGGTTTTGATACAAAAACACATTTGTATATATTACATGATTGTGTTATCTTACTAAAATATTATGGAATGTTTGTTTATGTTTGGTATATGATTCTTTATTGTAGATTAAAAATGTCTAAAAATGCTTTATCTTTGATACTTGACAAAAACCAATTAACAGTGAGAACTATAATGATTGGAAAGGGAACCTGAACATCGTCCTATCCTTTGAGAAACTAAAATTTTGTGTTAACGACACCATGTCCTCCCAAGCCTACGAAAGATTCCACTAATGACCAAATCTAATCTTATGATCACTGGAAGGATGCTAATGATTAGTCCCGCTATTATTTTATGACTAGTATGAATAACATACTGTAGGCTCAATATGAAGATTATGAGACTACAAAATAGATCTTGGATAATCTTGAAGACATGTTTTGAGGCCAGGCCCTAACAAAACGGCAAGGGGAGCTTTGGAAACTTCTAAACTGCAAACAAAGGCCAGGGACATCTATAAGGAGCATATGATGTTAGTTATGGATTACCTCACTAAGGCTCAAACTAATGGAGCTGGCATTGATGCTAAAACTCAGATGACTATGGTCTTTCAACTGTCTAAGGATTTTATTCCATTTAGAGTGACATTTAATTTAAGCAATAGACGGGATATGACCTTGATTGAGCTGATGAAGCAGTTATAGGACTTTGAACTTCTGATTAGGGAAACTCCTACAAGTGGCGGGCCAACTTGATGGCTGCTTCTAGTTCTAATCCTAATTCAGGGAATGGAAAGAAGCAACGAGCCAAGAACGAGAAGTCTTCTATTCCTACAAACGGCAAGAATAATAAGAAGAAAAAGAAGAACCTGAAGAAGCTTAAGTGCTTTTTCTACAGAAAGGTCAGGCACATAAAGAAGAATTGCAAGAACTTCCTTTCCCAAGGAGGAAGGTGTGATCTTTTGGTGTTAAAACTTATTTATTTGAGGAATCCAGTGATACTTAGATCATAGATTCTGGAGTAACTAATCATGTTCGTGTTTCTCTGAAGAGGTTCAAAGAAACGAGAAGTCTGCTACATGAAGACTTCACGCTTCGAATGGGCAATGGATCCTTAGTATTGGCTTAAGCAGTGGGAGATGTCCATCTTTTTTTTATAATTATAGGAATTTATTTTTGTGAGATTGTTTTTATGTTCCTAAACTTAAAAGGAATTTAATTTCTATAGCTTGTTTATTTAAGGACTCTTATGTAGTTTTCTTTAATAATAAAGTGGTGATTTGTAAAAACAACTTTTATCTGTGATGGATGGATGCAAAATAATCTATAATTTATCAAACCTATAATGGACTTACTACTAAACACTAAGGTTAATGATAATAACTCGAAAAGACTTAAAATTTCTCACTTTAATAAAACTTATCTTTGACATTTATAACTAGATCATATTAACCTGAATAGGATTCAAAGGTTGGTAAGGGATGGACTTTTAAGTCACTTAAAGGTAGAATCTATACCATAATGTGAATCTTATTTGGAGGGTAAAATGACCAAAAGACCATTTGGGTCTAAAGGCAATAGGGCTTAAAGGGTTCTAGAACTTATGCATAGCAATGTTTATGAACCGATGAACATCTGACACAAGGAGGGTATGAATATTTCATCACTTTTATTGATGATTACTCAAGGTATGCATATGTGTACCTAATGCACCACAAAAGTGAAACTTATGACTAGTTCAGGGAGTTTCAGGGTGAAGTGGAAAAGCAATTGGGTAGACCCATAAAGGCACTTTGAATTGATCGAGGTGGTGAATACCTTTCTGATGGGTTCTTGGGACACTTATAGAGAATGGGATCCTATCCCATTTGACTGCGTCGGGCACTCTACAACAGAATGGCGTAGCTGAGAGAACAAATAGGACTTTGTTGGACATGGTCAGGTTTCTGTTGAGTTATTCATAATTGCCTTTATCCTTTTTGGGATATGTACTACAACTGCATGTTATCTTATGAACCATATGCCTTCAAAATTGGTTCCTAAAACTCCTCACGAGTTGTAGATGGGGACAAAGACATCCTTAAACCATATTCACATATAGGGATGTTTGGCTCATGTCCTGTTTAAGGAAGCGAATAAATTGGAAGCAGGATCAAAAGTTTGTGTGTTTGTAGGATATCCAAAAGGGACTTAAGGGGGTTATTTCTACAAACTTAAGGAAAATAAAGTCGTGGTTTCAACTAATGTAACTTTCATTAAGGAAATTTACATGGACAACTTTAAGCCTCGTAGCAAAGTGGTGCTCAAGGAGTTAGTGAGTGATTCGATCACTCTAGGGGTTCCAAATGAAACCGTTCGAATCAGTGTAGAATAACCAAATGAACCCGAACAACAACCTAAGGGCCTTCAGCAAAGTGGAAGGATCGAGCTTCAACCTAAAAGGTATATGTTTAATGGTGAGGCCTTCTTGGCTGAATCGATTGAATATGACAGGATCCTTACACTTACAAAAAGGCTATGGAGGATGTTGATTTGAAACTTTAGACATAGGCCATGAACACAGAGATGAATCTGGAGACTTATCAGGTCTGGGCGCTTGTAGATCTTCCTGAAGGGGTAAAAACCATAAGGTGTAAGTGGATCTATAAGAGGAAGAGAGGAGTGGATGGAAAATTCAAAACCTATAAGGTTAGACTGGTAGCTAAGGGATACATGCAAAAGGAAAGAATTGATTACGAGGAAACTTTTTCGCCTGTAGCCATGCTTAAGTCCATTCGTATTCTCTTGTCCATAGCCACTGCTCTCGACTACGAGATTTGGCAGATGGATGTCAAGACGGCCTTTTTGAATAGCCATCTTTATGAGTCCATTTATATAAAACAACCAGATGGGTTCAAGGCTAAGGGTGTAAGCTGCTAAAGTCAATATATGAACTTAAGCAGGTTTCCTATTCTTGGAATATAAGATTTGATCAAGTGATCAAGACTTATGGGTTCGCACAAAATATGAACGAACCATGTGTTTATGAACACATTAAGGATAGGAATATAGTTTTTCTACTGCTCTATGTAGATGACATTCTGCTAATTGGCAATGACGTTGGGGCGTTGTCATCAGTGAAATTATTGTTGACTAAGCAGTTTGACATGAAAGACTTTGGTGAAGCTAATTTTTTTTCTCCGTATCTAGATTTTTTAGGAAAGGAATAACAAAATGATAGCTTTATTCTAAGCATGCTACATAGATAAAATTCTTAAAAGGAATGCATTGTAGGATTCCAAGAAAGGTGGGCAACCATCTAAGGTTGGAATTATTACTTTTTTCTCAGAAAGACTCTCTAAAGTCTGATGAGGAAAGAGAATACATGAAGAATGTACTTTATGCTTCGGCAGTGGGTTGTCTCATGTATGCCATGCTTAGCACATCATCGGATATTAGTTATGCCGTCAGGATAGTAAGTCGATTTCAGTCGGATCTAGGACCAAACCATTGGGTTATAGTCAAGCATATTTTCAAGTACTTGAGAAGGACTCGAGGGAATATGCTTGTGTTTTTGGGTGAGAATTTAACAACTCTAGGATACACGAACTTGGATTTCCAATCTTGTCTGGATTCAAGAAGATCGACTACTGGTTTTGTGTTTACTCTGGGCGGTGGTGCCATTGTTTGGAGAAGTGTCAAGCAAGATTGCACTTCAGATTCAATAATGGAAACTGAGTATGTGGTAGCTAGTGATGCTTCGAAAGAATCAGTGTTGCTCCCCAAGTTCCTTGGGAATCTTGAGGTAGTTTTTAATATAGATAAGGCGGTATCGCTGTATTATGATAACAGTGTGGCGATAGCTAATGCTAAGGAGCCAAGATTTCACAAGAAGAGTAAGCATATTGATTAGAAGTATCATGTGATAAAGGACATCGTAGAGGCAGTCCATGTTGCTATATGCAAAATCACATTCGAGAACAATTTAGCTGATCCATTCACGAAGACACTAACTGCGAGAGTTTCAAGAGGCATATGGAAGCTATGGGGATGTGGGATTTGTCAGATTTACTCACTTAGTGCAAGTGGGAGATTGTTAGACGTGTATTCCCTAAGGAGTAAAAATATAATATATTTTTGGAGACATTTTTATCAATAAAGAATTTATTTATTATTCATATTCCAAATTATTGTCCTCTTTACGTTTATATTTATTGAATGTATGATAAACGAACAAAAGTCTGAGACTATCAGTCTAAACCTTTAGAATTAGGCATATGATGGACAGATTATGCGAAAGACATGATTCTTAAGGTGACAGTCAAAATCATAAGATCCATAATCGAAGGAATAAAGTTAGGTGCTTTATTCATGTAAAAATTGTTATGTTGTCTATATCCCAACGGGAGATAGTTTGTCTGGCCATCGAGGTGGACTCCACGAATAGAAACATTGGTGCATTGTCCGTGGTGACGATGCATTGGATCGGGACATAAGTGTAATTGATTGGATTAATAATTCTATCTCTACAAATCAATTCACTTTAGATAATCATATGTGTTGTATCTTAATCCTAAGAAGAATAATAGGCCCATTGTCTTGATTTATATCTTTTGATGTACCAAAAGGTGACATCCATATTTTATATGGTACGCATGCCAGTACGTTGGAGAAATAACTCTTGATAGTGTAGACTTATTATTAATAGATAAAAAAATCCATAGTTCCTCTTTAGGAGTTGATGATATCCTCTTATATGCATCATCCTGTAATTGAAAAACTAGAGCGCTCAACCATTTGGATACATAGGTGTAACCAAATGCTATACTGTCTTTGGAGGGTAAGTTTTCCGATGGTGAGATAATGGAACGTAAGAGAAAAATAATCGGGAAGGTAAGACATATTTATCCTTAAGCCGATTATGGATAATCCTATAACGATACGATACATTATGATATGTCATGAAGACTTAGCTATTCAAACTTTGTAATTCTATAGAGCTCGAGAGTGCAGCTCTTAGCTTTTAGTAAAGTAGCGTTAGAGTTGATAATTATGAAATGTATATCTAGGATGTTGGATTTCATAATTATCGGGAGCTTGAACTATATAGGTCCATCAGGTCCCCTTTACTAGCTCGTAATAAATCCTGTAACGATACAGCATGTTTTTCCAATAAATTGGTGACTTATGTAAAATTATCAGATTGGCTGAAATTTAATAGGATTAAATAATTCTGTCTGTTTATCGGTTGAATTAATTCTAAATTAATTTTGGTATAAATTAATTCAAGATAAACTTGTTGAATTATCAGGATTATTTATTTTCCTAGAGATTATTTAGATAAAGTTGTTTTAATCAGATAACTTCTTTATTAGATTATTTAAATTAAAACTGAGGCTTTATTCTAAGAATCTCAGGTGGTATCATAAGTTCGGTAGGCCGATCCGGCAGGTCGGTCTTCAGGTTCGGCCTGCCAATGGAGCAAGTTCGACAGGCTGATCTGCTAGTTTGGCCTATTAACCAAAAGATAATCTGATCACGCGTTTTTATGCGATTTTATCATATATTGATCCAAATTCAAATTTTTAAGGCTTTATCTGATAAAGACTAACCCCTAGGCCTAACCTCTATAAATAGAAAGTGAGACTCATAAGTTATTTAGATCAGCTAAGAAATCTGGAGTGAGCACTCTGTCTATGAGTTTCTGAAACTCCCCTGAGAGCTATTGTTCACAAATCACAGGCTTTAGTTTTGAGTTTTCTCAATTGGTTGGAAGGAGAGTCACCAAGGAAGAGCTGTATGTTGTGCGCCCACACGCACTCCAATCGTGGATAAAGAATAGCAAAGAAGACCAGTTTGTTGAGACACTTTTGGAACGCATTTCTCTTCACAGAATGCAAGGATCTCTTCAATATTAAAAGGTTAGTAAGATTTGGTTAATTTACACATATAGCGTGTTAAATTTGTATTTTGGAAAATACTTTGGTAAAAAAAATTTTAATTTCTGCTGCGTACTATTTTTCCAACAGGGTTGAGGGTTCGAGTCATACTTAGTTCCACTTGAAAGTGGTGACATTAAATAATTAATATTGTTTCTTATGTTAGTTGTCTTATCTTAGGAGTTAAAAAAAAAAATCCTTTATTTGAATTATAATACATACTAGAGTTAAATAATATATATATATATATATATATATATATATATTATTTTTGGGACTTAAATTTAGGAATCAATAGGGCAAATAAGAAACTGCTTGTAAGCATGGTAAGATGATTGAAATACGCAATTAATTATGTGAGAAAGAAAAGAAACTCACAGGGAAAGAAAACATACCCATCTTTTCTTGTTAGTGTGAAATTGGATTGGGGCACGGAAACATGAAGCATACATGTCAGAGATTGCCATGATTGAGGCTGAGGGAGTTCTCAACAAATAATACCTTCTTTCGCTTGAATTTCCTCAGGAATTCCATATCATCGAATCTGCACACACATCCACATATGCATATTATATATATATATATATGACACATCCCAATAATATACATAATTTCAGCTTAAACTCACATATATATACATATATATATAATTATGTATATAATATACATGATATTATATATATATATACACATCCACCCCACACACATTATACATGTATAATATGTTAAACTTATAGCCCACCTGATTAATTAAGGATCTATTAAATTTATCAGATTTATTTATTTATTTAAATGTTAAAATCTTATTGACTATAAGAAGATACAACTTTTATTAAATGATATGTCTATATCTGAAAGAATGTGTGCTTTGATAAAAGACACCTATTGAAGGTCGATAAATAAAAAACTAGTCTTTTTTCTACCCAATTAGTTTTGTATTTCTTATTTCCATCAGAAAAATATGTTAAAATAACAGTGGGTCTAAAGAAAAAAACTAAGATCTTCTTCTTTAATAAAATTTATGTACAAAAATTCTCTATAAATTAAAACCATAAATCAAAATACGTTTTAAATCTTTTTTAATAAAAATTATTGAGTTTTATAATTACTAAAAATTATAAAAATTAAAGTTCTTACACGGGGCATTAAGAGCAATTAGATTTTTGAAACTCATAATTCTCCTTTTATAGTTATATTCCATATCATATGTATGAATCGTTGCACGAACAAAGAACAGAGAAATTATTGCGTACACTGTAATCGATGCCGATCAATTACTGATATATATATATATATATATATGTGGGCATTTATTGTAACCGTTCTGGACGTTTATTGATGATATATATACATATATATATGTATATATATGCTTCTCATATGAATGCCGATCAAATAAATGCAATGTTTTTATCTCTTTGATTAGTAAAAGTTAGCGGATCAACAAGCATTCTCGCATATCTGATATATATTGATGGTATGCAATCAATCAATACATGCTATATATTGATGAAGAGTTGATGTTTGTTGTCAATTATAAATATAGATAAATTGATGTGATATATACTGTTTGGATTTATTTTAATAAAACAAATATGTAAAATGTTATGTTTATGGAAACTTCTCCATTTAGTTGTACAGTAAAGGTTGCATGCTTGATATTGATGCATGCATATACTTATCATGATTAATTACTTAAAACAAGTAAAACTATTGTTTCTTGTTTGAAACTATATGATTGTAATTTGTTAGTCATTAAAGTGGTCAAATTTTAAAATTTAGTAATTTTTAATTTAAAAAACAAAAGTTCAATAACTCATGAATTTTGATGCTTATAATTGAAATGACATTTATAAATCATGGGTAATTAAAATTCATCTATTATAAGAGCTTAAGAATCACCCAAAGCTCAATTAGTTTTCTTTATAATTGATAAATATGATAGTTGATAATTAATATGTCCTATTATTTTTTTTAACCAAATATAGCAAGCAATTTTTATTAGACATATTTATGATTACCAAATTAAATTTTTATTTTTAATTAGCATTATTTATAATTTGTGTATCTTACTATCACCCAAAGGATAACTAGGATCTACAATTATTGTCTTAGTTTGAATCTAAGTATATGATGATCTCAAAGCATTAATGTATGATGTTTTTTGCATATTTGTGGTATCAGTTCTTGTTTCTCTATATTCGCATGCTTCATCTATTCCTTTATTTAATAGATTGAATTTCTCTAATTGGTGCTAACAAATTCAATTTCACTAAGGTGTCTTAGATCTTGATTTAACACTTTAAGATAAGAAACCCACTACTATTACTAATACTAGTAGTGAGGAGGAGAAATCTTTTCATAAAATATGGGAAAGGTCGAACAAATTAAGCTTAATGTTTATGCGGATGGCAGTGGCAAACAATATTAAAAGTACTCTTCTGAAGACTAAAAGTACTAAGGAATTTATGATTCCTATGGAAGAATGCTCTCAAACTGCTAATAAATTTTGTGATTTGGTTATGCAAACATTGATGTTGTGTGGTGTGTTTTTTGCACTAAACGAAAATTTTGGTATTTTCTGGCTGTAGGCGACATCATCGATGTCGATGATATTCGACAACGTCGTTAATAAATTTTTATATTTACACAGTAATACAATATTTACAAGTTAATATTGTATTTTTGGGGCCTGATGAAGTCGCGGTGAGTTTTTTTTTTATATGGTAATATAGTTTTACTAGATTAATGCTGTATTTACCGGCAGCTAGCTGTCCGATGAAGTCACTGATGAATTTTTATATTTACATAATAATACAATATTAACTGAGTAATATTGTATTTTTCGGTTGCTTGCAGTCCGCGAAGTCACTGGTGAAATTTAATATTTACACTATGATATAGTATTACTAGAGTGATACTATATTTCCTGGTAGCCAGTGGTATGACGAAGTCGCTAGTGAAATTTTGTGTTTACACTATAATAATGTATTACTTTGGTAATACTGTATTTCCCTGCCACCGGCACATACATTGTAATACAGTATTACTTTCATAAATATTGTATTTCCTAGCAGTCAGCGATTCGACGAAGACTTAGGAGAAATTTTATATTTACATTATAATACAGTATTACCAGAGTAATATTGTATTTTTTGGTTGCTGACATTCCAGCAAAATCACCTGTGAAATTTTTTATTTATAGCATAATACAGTAAAATTGGAGTACTGTTGTATTTCCCGACTAGCAACGATTCTGCGAAGTCACCAGTGAATTTTGTGTTTACATGATAAATACTGTATTTCCTGATAAATTTTGTATTTTTCAACAGTCGACAGTCTGACGAAGTCGCCAATGAATTTTTGTATTACACAGTAAATACAATATTTCCTAGTAAATATTATTTTTCCTGGACATCAATGGTCCACGCGAAGTCGCTGGTGAATTTTTTTATTTACACAATAAATGCAATATTTCTCGATAAATATTGAATTTCAAGGCTGTCGCGTGGTACGATAAATTCGCTAGTGAATTTTGTATTTACACCATAAATACAGTATTTTCCAGTAATATTGTATTTTTCAACCGCAAGTAGTCTGGTGAAATCAACAGTAAATTTTGCATTTACATGATAAATACAGTAATTCTTGGAAAATATTATATTTTTCAGCGACCGACAATGCCAACAAGAAAGAAGGATGAGAGATATAGAAGACACAGACATCGGGGTATTTTGGAGCTTTTGTTATCAATTTCTCATGAAATATTATTCAATTTATCATCATATATCATAAAATACATATTTTGAAACTATATAACATTATTTATTAAGGTTTATTGTAGATATGCAATTTTGCTTTTTCTCCCCTTATTTTTTTCCCGTCAGGAATGCGTTGAAATGTCCATGCTTCATAAAATAGTATAGTTATATTTAATATAAACAATTTCCTTTTTCTTATTTTAATGTTTCAAAGAATTAGATTGTAAAGAATTTCGTTCCAAGTATCTGGAACTCCAGCGAGGCACCAATGGCTGCAATCCATGGCAGTTAAGCCTCCAAAGCCATAAATAGAAGGATGTCCATCTTTGCGCAAGAGTGACAGGTTGGTGATGTCCAGCAGTTTGACAGGCTTTGTAATTCTGCTCAACACATCCTTTAGCACAAACAAAGCTGGTGGCAAGCCCCCTGGATAGGTTGACCCAGCCAAGGGCAGCGTCTCTCCCTTGCAACTCTTTGCGCTTGGCTCATTCCACAGTGTGCCACTGCAAAATTTCAAATTAAGTTGATAAAATAGGATGAGATATACAGTTGATTTATTATCATTATCAAATTTGTAACAACATTCTAAATCAATGGTTGCCTTTTTTTAGGTAAATTGTCTGAAATCTTGTTCATCATTAATTAGTTGTTGTACATTGGAACTAATTTGTTAGAAATCTCATTAGCAAATTCATTTAGAGTGGCGACAAATAAAACTTTAAGAAATATTATATCTTTTCTTTTTTAGTTATTTTTTGTTCAAAAAACTGTAATTCGAGCCTACGAATCAAACAGGCTAGTCTCACATACGAAAGAAATTATCATTGCTTGTAGCCCGTAAGATTGATTAAATTGGTTTAGTTGAACTTTCATAAAATTACATTTAATTATTATGAAGAAGAAAATTTTATGCTTACTAATTTTGTGACACTTTTGCAACCTATATTCAATGATGAACATGGTACATGGCATCCGGTGCACGGGAATAATTATTAGAGCACCAAATATTTGCCAAATTGAAAATTATTGGCCCCATTTGGTATTATTTTAAGAGTTTTTAAAAATATTTTTATGTGTTTTTTTATGCAAAAATTTTAAAAACACTCTCAGCATAATTCTCAAAAATTTTTATTTTTAAAATAAAATTATTTTAATTTATTTTGAAAACATTAAACAGAACTCAGGTATTTCCAAGTATAGAACGAAATTTGGGGAGGGAAACTTTCACCGATGGGCTGGGCCCAAGGAACCAACTGGACAAATTTAGTAGCCGGAGCCGACAATGACAGATTATAAATGAGAGGCATCATAAAATTTTTCTGTTTTCCTTTTTCTTTTCAAAAAGATCCAGACAAGCACGAGAATTATATAATAATCATAATGGTATATAAGAATCATATTTCTTTATTATGGCACACTAAAAGTTAAACAGTTTTGAAAAGAACTAAAACAAATTAAAAAAAAGGGAAACAGAAGAAGCTTACTTGTAATGAGATGGAGAAATTCCTTGGAAGAAAACCATAGTTTTAGCAGGGTCAATATTTGTATCCACCCATGCTGCCCACGTAGTGAGAGCCTTCTGGAAAGCAAGCATACGATCCATGTCTTTGCTTATCTGCCCACCTATTTGAATATAATCCCACCTGCAGCACAATTAATAAAACCATTAGACGTCCCTAGCTTATACTTTAAAATATATGTTACATACATTCATAATATTTAAAAAAAAAAAAGCTATTCACTTTATTAACTATAACCGTACGATTTAAATTAAACGGCGCTTATAAAGCATATATAACAGTTCTCTCGAAAGATCTTTATACGATATCCATCCTCGTATCACATTCACCGTTTGATTTAGATTGTAAAATTGGATTCAATGGCTTAATGAAATTTGTATAGTGAGGTGTGGCCACCAAGAGTGAGTTTTATACATACGGTTGAGTAGGACCCCTACGGTTCCACCAATGCCAAGTGTTGAAGATAAGCATGTCAATTCCTTTCCACAGTTTGCTTCCCTCAATTGAATCCAATTTCAATACTCTGCCAATCCTCTCCCTCACAACATCTACTAGGTACACATTGCGGTCAAGCATCACCCTGACCCCATATTCCTGCATAATAATTTAAGAGATTTAATTAGTCTAAGTGGTGCCAAACTTTGTAATGATGACAATGAAATAAACACTGAAAGATAGAAAAATTGCTTTGCTAGAAAGATGTAGCCTATCTTATGTTGTTAAGAATTCAGAATTCAGGAAAATTTCTCTATTTATTTTGGTTTTGGTGATCTTCTCTTAAAAGAAAATAAGAAATTCTACCATTATGAGTTTTAAAAGAGTTTCTGCTTGAATGGGAGAGTTACTTGGATCATATAATACTATGGTCAATATTTAGCTTTTGTTTATAATATATCCAAATGTGGACCTTATTATATAATTATAATATATCAAATTGCCTTTAGCATTAGTGTTCTTAGAGTTTTTGTAAGGATATTATTATTTCAGAGTTGTTCTTATTTTAATGTTGATTCGTTGGCATATAATTATCACCGACACTTCTTTCTTAGGTCACTTCTCATTCTCATGATAGGTTTTGCAACAAGAACAACACTATCTAGGTATTCCTTAGGAT
Organism: Artocarpus heterophyllus; assembly: GCA_025403435.1. Lineage (NCBI taxonomy): Eukaryota > Viridiplantae > Streptophyta > Magnoliopsida > Rosales > Moraceae > Artocarpus > Artocarpus heterophyllus. Next base: position 30,222,329 of record CM046330.1, on the reverse strand, counting down.
AATACGTTTCGTATATAATTTTTTTTAAAAAAATATTATTGTTATTTAAAGGTTTTGTTAGGATTTAGAGTTTTTGGAGTTGTTCTCATTTTAATGTTGATTTGTTAGCATATAATTATCACTTCTTTCTCATGTTTCTAGAACACATTAAAACGACAAGTGAAGACAACATAGTTGATTATAAGTTCTTTTACCCTAACCATAAGTTGAGGGTTCGAGTTACGCTGAACCCCATTCAATAATGATAGTATTCTTCTCCCCTCCTCTTGTATCAAAAAAAAAAAAAAAAAAGAACACATTGAAGCAAAGAGGCCAACAATTAAGCAAAACCAGAGAGTTAATACACAAAAGTGAAAATTTACAACACAAATTGACACAGGGAAAATTAACATTCTAAAGTCGCACAAGCGGACAAATATTTTGGGGCCAAGTAATTGTCTGAAAAAGGCGTTCTGAAACAAGCCCTCTGAAAATGGGCATCTAAAAAGAGGACCACATGGTTGGTACAATGATGGCAAAAGTTAAAAGTCTTGATAATGTTTTAATTTCATTGAAGACAGACCAGAAATTTCATGTGATGTTTTAGGTTGACACTGACAACCCTTCATTTCATGAAAAATGACTAACTAAACCCAAATCCCTCCATGTTTCCAAATTATGCAATTTTACGAGATACTTGTCTAAAATAGAAGTGTGGAGTGTGTTGAGACTAGCATGACGCAAAATTAGCACGCGGATTGATCTTTTTGTTCATGTGTTTTAGCAATGGTATTTTAAACTTACCTCTCATGTGTTGCGGTTTCTCCAATTATACTTGATACGCCTTTTAATATATATATATATATATATATGAATAAGAAATAAATATAGAGATAGGTGATTTCTCTTATAATCTTGTTTATATTCTAGTAAAATTCTACAATACTTGAAAATGACTTGAAACTATTCGTTTTTTTATAATGTACCATAAACTTTTTATCTTGGTAAAATTAATTTTTAAATTTTGAAATCATTAGTAATTGAGATTCAATAGTTATTTTTAATTTCTATTCAGTATTTTTTCTATGTGTCGAGCTTCAATTTTTTTAAATGATGAGCTCCACTTTTAAAACAATCACATGTCAATCTCATGACCAAAATTGTTCATACTTTTTAATACTTATTAGCTATTAGATCTCAATTATTAATAATTTAAAATTTAATATGCATATTGTCAAAATTAAAAGTTCAGGATGCATTGAACAAAAAGAAAATAATTTGATATAGAGCGGTGCAATTTACTTCAATTAATATGATGTCACAAAATTTTCTGTTTGTATAGTCATTTTTTTTTTTTTTTTACCAAGTAGCAGCACACAATTATAATAGCTAGTAGCACAATATAAAGTAAACACGTGAAGCTAAAAGAAAATAACGTACCGTAAATTCAAATATGGACACGTCATCTACTCTTGTCATGGTGTAAGTGGCGTTAGGTACTGCAGAGTGAAGCATGCATGTGAGCGACTGCCATTGATTTCGGCTTAGAGAATCTCCGACAAACATTATGCTCTTTCCTCTTAATCTTTCCAAGAAATCCTCTCCATCAAATCTACAATCCAAAAAGCTTTCCCACGATTAAAGTGTTCTGTTTCCAACTTAATTTTACAGTTTTCCTTGTTTATGACATAACTCTAAACTCTAAAATATGATACTAATATTGGACTAATTAACAGCATATATGGGACTAAATAAGATAAATTACTGAAATTAAAAAATATATATATAAATATCAACTTGGAATCAAATCTTAGCATATGAACATGTAACTCAACACTTATCAACTTGATTATGCTTTTTGTGCTTGCAGCTATTTGGATTGCAACATCCTTGTTTGGTGTCTCTTCATAAGTAAATTTATGGATTACATAAAATTAAATTTTGCAGCTCTATGAATAAAGGGTCTTTCCCTTTAGGGGACCAAGACTCTGTTTTTTTATTGTCAGATCTGATGAAAATCGTTTTTTTTTTTTTTTGACATTTAACGACTAAAAGATAGATACCTAACGACAAATTATTTTCCGATTCTAATCACAAATATTGCCATGCAAAAAAAAAAAAAAACGCGGCTTCTATATGGTGTAAAGTATATGTCTCATCTTTCGAATGAAACAGCATGTCACATGGACAATGCACCGCAGAGCCCCGTGATTCTTTACTCTAAAAAAAATCCAAGGGAATATAGTTGTAATTGCTTTCACATTGGCACCGACCGTGGTCCATTTTAGCTTGCACAGGATAAATATTCATTTACATCAAGGCATCAACAAAGCCTAATCGATGTTAAAAAACTGTGAACAATCTCCGTTAATTGAATTAAATATGGGCAAAGTCTAAACTCTGACACTAAGACCAGTCTAGTATTGGTAATATTTTTTTGTTGGACATAGTAACATCTTAAATACGTTTATGTATCACTTAATCTGCTTCAATGTAATGCACCATATTACTAGTATTTTATTATATTTTAAGTGTGACGTTATAACAAATTAAGTGTTATATAATCATACTAACAATTTTACTTTATTGAATGAAGAATGCTATTACTACTGGATTTGTTCTGTCGTCTTGAAGACATTTTCTTAAACATGACACTCTTTTTAACATAAATTTATGCCTAAATGTGATAATTTTCACGTTCATCTGTTACACAAAGACGAGTTATACTAAGGATACCAACTATAATCTTAAATTTCTTTTACTAACATAACAATTATCATTACTTTATTAGTAGTCTTTTTTAGATTGTCGCATCAATTTGATTACTAGTTAAAGGTTGCACCTAAAATAAACAATAAGACTAATTTGAATCAAAATTCAACCGACGTAAATTTTAGTATCTCTGTATTGTATTTGCTTCTGTACCTTTTCTTTGTTTTTCTTTGCAAGGAAAGTTATCTATCCTTCAAAAAAGAAAGATCATTTGTGTAGTTCTTCTTTGAAATTTTTTTTTTTTTTTGGTTTATTGAAGAAAATTCTCCTCGACGTGGAGCGTATCACCTCCCTCCACGGAATATGCTAATAAGGATATGTGTGGTATAATCTCAGACTTTCACTCAGCTTTTGAACCTTTGAATACAAACCCATTATGTTAGTCTATTAAAACTAAGCCACACCACTCTGTATGCTTGGCAGAGTAGTTTGACATGGAGGGTTTTTTTTTTTTTCTTGTTTAAAGCTAGGTATGAAGGAGTTTAAGAGTCCTTAATGACACCAGATATTACATATGAATTACCTGTACCAAAAGTAAGTACATTTTTTTTCCTCTCCCTTTCTAACAAAGTCTCTGCTAGGGTTTGTTCTCTATTGTTTTTAGCTACCCCTCTCTCCCCTAGGGCCAAGGCTTGGTGCTGCCTTCAAGCTAGCCATCAGGCTTACGACCTATGAGAGGGGGTGGGTGATTGGGTCGAGTATGGGAGGAACCATAATCTTGGCCAAAATATCAGAGCTACACTATTGGGGACAAGAGGTTTGGCGACTAGCAGAGATATGCACCGGTGAGATTTGGGTGAGGGCGCTATGGTTGGAAGTGGCAGATTCAAAGGCTAATGTGACCGAGGGGGGATGGTTGCAGGCAGATGGGGTGGAGGCTGAGAGATCCAAGGCAATGGGGGAGCTTCGTCGGTGTGGAAATATAGGGAAGCCATGGGGGACCTAGTTCAGGCAAAGGTCTAAGTTAGTGGCAATAGGATACAACGAATTGGAGAGGTTGTCGATGGAGGCCGGTCTTAGTGCATCAGATTAGTGGCTATGGGTGACTTGATGGAGAGATTTGAGTGAGGGCATCGGAAGTTTAGCCGTGATGCAGATTGCCTAGAGGGGGCTAAACGGTGGAGGCAGCGGGTTTTCTTTTGTCAATGGATTATCTCCCTTGTTCTGTTTTTTATCTAGGTTATGCTTTTGTTTATTTAGAATAAATGCAACAGGATCTCCGTTGTATCTGTTTTGTGTGGTGTCTGTGCTTTTTGTTAGTATTTCACACTCGTTGGTTAGCAAAGATGTGTGTGGTGATCTTTGGTTTGATATGAGTCAAGGTCGGGTCGTATATGCCTCCATCAAGAAGGGTTTGGTCTTGGTCGATTGGTATATAGACTGTTGTGGTGTCTTGAGCTCTATTTTATGTGTCAAGTGAGTCTTTTTCCTTTGATTCTCGATGCTTGTATGCTTCATATGTTTTTATTGGTAGATCCGGTCTTTGTTTAGGGTCAAATTTGTCCACAATAGGTGATCATAGGTGACTTTGTTTGTACTATTTTATTCTCCCCTACTTGAGTCTCAAAAATGGTAACCGACACATGCACGAAAAGTTACTCTCTTTGAGGAAAAAAAAAATTACTGCCTGTTAATTAAAAAAGTAAGAGGTTGTTTGGCTAAGGGTGATTCATACCACAAACTCAGTTATGGACAGTGTAAAGTTCTCATATGCTACAGTAAAAAGAAAAAAGTTACTATAGTATAAATTTCTCACATATTATAATAAAAATGGTTCTCATTAATAGTTCCTACCACTAGCCAAACACCTTATAAAATTATACGGGGCATGGCATTGGCGTTTGGTTTGTACTACACAAACCAAAGGAACAGTTGCACCGTTATTTACGATGGGGTGGGCCTCATCAGTGGACCCATGTAGAACTCACCAACAGTGCCCACTCCATTGTCAGTAATGCATACTTTTCCACGAGGCTTAATAATGTTTTCCTTAGCGTCCTTTTATGATTACAAAAAATAAAAGGGTGTTACAATATGATAATTTTAGATATTATAATTTTTAAATTTAAATTTTAGTTTAAATTAAAGTGTTAAACAACCTATTAATTTTATCTCAAATCTAACTCAACCTCTAGCAGCAACCATTTTCCTAAGGCTAAAATATTACTAGAATATTTGAAAAAAAAACATACAAATAACTGCATTCATGATTCACCGAAGCACCAACTGCGTTCAAAAAAAAAAAAAAAACTGGACAACCCAGCAGCCGTTAATGAAAGCCAACAACATTACAGCCACGAACATTAAATACAAGCTCATGCAAATAAATATTTCTATTTTTTTAGCAAAAAAAAGAAATAAGAAAATAAATAAAAATATTGCTATCAGGTTGACATATGGCCCAATCGCCTCACGATGAGCGTGGAATAGCACAGCAACAGACTGACACATTTTTTTATTCTTTTTTAAGTAAAAAAAATGTTTTTCCGCAAACATTCTTGACAGAAAAAGTCAAACAACCACGCGCCCTCTTATTGGCAACGCGCTTCATATATTTTTTTTAACACATGCTGCTCTGTTAACAAACAGGATACTGTTTAAGTCAATTTTAGAGCTTGCATGAGTACAGCTGTTATCATTTGTTTACAAATGTATGGCACCGATCTAATCGTTTAATAATTTTTTAAATTTTTACCAAATATATCAAAAGTAAATAATAAAAGAAAAGCATCAATCAAAAAAACAAAAAAAAGAACAGAGAGGAAAAGGGAAATTGCTTGTAATTTGCAATTAGATTTCCTTCATAAAAGCTTTTTTTCCCCCTTTGTCGCTGTAATTTTCCTTTTCCATTCTTTTTGAAAGTGGAATTTTGCTTTTCAATTTTGGATACATCATATATGTATGAAAATAGATAATATGACCATTCAAGATAGCGCACACTTTTTACCAATTTTTCATAAAAATAAGAAAAAGAATAAAAAAATGGTTTAAGAATTGACAAGTTGCAAAAATTAAGAGTTGCCTGATTGGTACCGAATTATAGAAAGCGCAAAAAACATGTCAAATTTAGAAGAGAATTATACATCCTTAGATTTGGACTTGTGCTCCAAAAGCCCCTACCAATTCGACAAGAGACTCAAGAACTGTAGCATCCTCCGTAATTATAACAAAAAAACAACATAAAACTCTCACATGTTATAGTTTTTAAATTTAAAACTTTAATTATTCCTGAAATGTCAAACGGCGCACTAATGATTATGAAAAAAAAACATCTTTTTTAGTAAGTATAAAACATTTCCAAACAATAAGATCTAATCCCAATCAGATTTTTCTGATAGGATACTTTATCATAATCTGCTGGAAAAGGAAAAATGTTATATGACTATTTTGAACTGTCGAATTGAATTTATCGGTTTAATTTTTTATTTCAATTTTTTAATTCATTTCACGAGATGTTCGGCTCCACCCACAAGCTACCTCAAGAAGACCAATTACCACACGAAAACCAATAAGCTGCTAACAATATCACAGTTATGTCTCACTCTAATGGGTGGGGTTATCATCATTTCTATTGTCAAACTTCACTGCCAAATGGAAAAAAGAACTATAAAGACAATTGTTTTTGGCCTTTCCTCTTCTTGTGGCTAACCAACGGAGTCCTGTTAGACCATAAAGTTGTACATCACTATCCCCCTACCCATAGAAGATAATTAGTACCATATGCTTAGAGATTATTGCAAAAACATATCCTAATTTTTTTGATTGAAAAACATATCCTAATTGATTGCATCACCTTGACATCGTAAAAGCATAAACTTGTGCCCAAAAAAAAAAAAACACTTTTGATTACTTGCCAACTCATTTCACATGATTTATATGTTTTTTTTATAGTAAATTCCATCTAACATTATTTAAAGCATATAAATCGGTGGCATGATAGCACAGAAAAGTTAGCAATTTTTCAAGGACTTAATGATGGTGTTTATGAGGAAGCAGTGTATGAAATCACAATTCAGAAACAGAAAATGCTATGCTATAATCAAACATTTTTATCATCACAACACATAACATGATATAGCAATCAAAATTTTAGCATTGCCCAAAATATTAAAAAATAAAAAATCAAAATAAAAATACAAATTTGGCAGAGAGATGAGAAAGAGAAGGACAATACCTTACTAAATTGCAGTCTTGTGGTTGCCATCTGTATTTGGTGTAAAGAAGATCAGGTCGGCCATTCCTCTGGCAAGTGAACTCGTGCTCAAGAAAACGACATGTAGAAGGGTCGTAGAGTGGATAAGTGTTGTCCAAAATCCACCTTCCTTTGTAGATATCACACTCAGAAGTTATGCCCTTCGCTTGGGGCAAGTAATGAAGAACAACAAGAAGAACAAGTGAAAATGTAATAACAGAGTGGTGAGAGCAGAAACCCATCTCTAAATACTATCAAATAAACCTACAGAGAGAGAGAGAGAGAGAGAGAGAGAGAGAGAGAGAGAGAGAGAGATTTGGGAGAAGAGTGTTAATATGGGACTAGAAACCTCTCTTTCTCTCATTCTTGTTTCTCTCTGCTCTCTCTCTATATATAGAGAGACTGTCTGTCAGTTTGCCTTGCTCTTTTTCTTGCGGTTAATAAAATTAAATATTAAAAAATAGAAAAGTGAAAGAAAGAATGAAAGAGGTGAAAATTGCACATTAAATGGTCCAAAATGAGAAACAAATTTTCCTTTACTAATTACCATGCCTTTTTGGGCTTACACAGTGAAAGAGTCTTTTAAAAAAAAAAAAAAAAAAAAAAGGAGAGAGAAGTTGGTTTGCGTTGGGCAGTAGCTGGAATCTTTTGGCGAGCAAAAAAGTCGATATGACATACTACCCTATTTTTGGAGAATTTTGTTCATAGAGACAAAAAATGGGACATGGGCAAGAGAAAGTTTTAAATCGCCAAATCAGATTTTTAACGTACACTATCGAGACGTAAGACAACCTTTAGAGAAAGAGAACGAGAAAGAGAAAAGTAGAGAGAGTGTGTGTGTTAAGGTCGGTGGGCCCGCACGCCGTCGGTCAACTAGTCACCATTCTTTGTCTAAAGAATAGTCGCCAAGCAATCTATGTGGTTTCTGGCTTCATGCCGCCTGGGGAGAAGGTTTTGTCTTGTGTTGGAGTACCGGTGTGAAGCAGGGAGAGTAAGGTCTGTCGTAGCCAATCTGGGTCTGAGGAAGGAGGAGTCGTGTCGTCATCTGCAATAGTCATGGGAGGCTCCGATCTCCTCCGAGATCAGGTTGGGTCGGATGGGCAAGGGAGATGGCTCGGCCGTGTAGGGCTGCGGTGGGTTGGGCGGATTTGGTTGCCTTTTTCTTTTAGCCGGCGTTGAGGGGCCTACAGGTGGCCATGGGTGGCTTCGTGCTGCAGAATAAGGGCAGGGTGAGGTAGATCTTGGCTGGCCAAGGAAATGTCCATAGAGGGGCTGTGAGAGCTTTTCGACAGGTAGGTGGCTGAGGCTTTTGGGTGGTTGGTGTTGAGGGACATTGTCTTCAAGGATCACGATGGAGGCTGCACTCTAGAGCTGTGTTCTATGTTGTTTTTGTTTTTTATGTTTGTTGTAACAAGGGCAGTGTTTTCCCCACCAGCCCTCTATGTTATGTTTGTTGTCCTTATGTTGTGATTGTAGGCTGGTTTCCCCTTGCCTCTTAATTTGTTCGGTGGTTTCTTGAGTAGGCAATGCGTCAAGGTATGGATCTTTTTTGCGGTCATTGGGAACACCGTGAGTTAGAGTTTAGCTCCATCTAGGGTTAGGTTTTCGTCTATCTCCATCAATTAGGGCACAAAATCTCAGGTGGGTTCTTTGAGTCTATTTGTATACCCGGTTCTACGTCTTTGGACCTTTGACTATACCTTGGCTGTTTTCGGCTCGTTTTAATAAATTCCTCATCTAGTTGAAGGCCTTACCTCTCTAAAAAAATCACATTATTAACATATAGATTGAAAATAGTACCATTTATTAAAGACATGATAACAACTTAATGGTTCAAACTTATGCCTTGAAGATTAATTTCTTTTTTTTTCATACTTTACCGCAAAAAGTTTCTCATTTTTCATGATAAATTTTTTACCCTTGAACTTTTATAATTATATTAGCTTTCTCCTAAAGTTAACCGGCATATAAGTCTCTTGAACTTTAAAATAGTAAAAATACCCCTCAAACTTTAACTTTAGCAAAAATGCCTATTTTTATAATATTTTGTCCATAAAATTTTATTTTTACCCTCTAAACTTTGGTAACTACATCATTGTGCCCCTATGAACTTCAAAAATTGGTATACATACTCTCTTGAACTTTTTCCTTTTTTTTTTAGTCAACAATTCTTTACACAAGTCGAAACAAATTACTCACCCAAAAGTCAAGAATAGAGCTAAGAAGAAAAGGTACACCATCATGATGAGGGTGAGCTTTATAGAGGATGAGATTCACGATTGTGAATGACACAGTTAGCGCAGAGCCAAAGAAGATTTGTTAAGCAGTTGTCGAGGCAGCCAACAAAGAATGTGCGACACCCAAAATTTCTCGTGCATTAAATATGCAATGATTAAGGATTATGTTAAGTAAATTATGAAAAAAATTTGTGAGCTAAAGTTTATGCTCGAAAATTTGTTAAATATTTTAAGAACATAAAGAGTGTCACCAGGATTATTATTTAAATCAAATTTTACGATAAAATTCCATAAAGGGAAAAATGGGATTTTTAAAGTTAAAAAATCATGCCATAGTCTTAAACAAGGAAGGAATGATATAAAAATAAGCTAAAAAGCTTAATTGTTGTAGAATGTGTTTCAATAGATTTTAAAACAAAAATGCAAGTTAAGAAAAAATACTGCATGAAAAATTATACAATATAAAATAAGTAGTATAAAATTATACTGTATAAGGATTATACTAATAAAGTTAAACAGTATGACAATTAGATTGTGTAGAGGACATAGATAAGTAGGGAATGCTGTGCAAGCTCATAACAGTGTAGGAAATATACCGACAGTATAGGAGAAATACTAACAATATAAAATTAGATTGTGTAAAAAAAGTAATGTAGGGCCCTCAAGGACACCTTAAGGATGGAAAAGAATGCTATATCTTGCTCTTTGGAACCGGTTTTGGATATATATGGGAGCAACTTTTTAAAAATTGCAATTTGTTCCATAGATTAACTATGTTTCCAATTAGGAACCTAAGTGAAAATATCCATCAAAGGGACACTTTTATGATGGAAATTTGGCCATATCTTTTCCCTCATAAAACTGGATTTTGGCACATGAGGGAGGGCAATTTGTGGCATTTTAGCCCCCATGATATGTCTTAGTGGCAAAAGGATTAGTTCGAAAAAAAATCCTATCTTTTTTCTCCATCAAATTTTCCTCATGAAACAAGAAAATAACTCATCTTCTTCATCCAAAAACCGCCCCTTTCTATATTATTTTCTCTCAAAATTTTGATAACCCCAAGTCTCGAAATTGTGTTTTGAAGTAAAGTCAAGAGGTGTAAAGAAAGATTTAAGGAATTTTAGAGGTAAAACCTAAGCTTTTCTCTTGGTATTTCTAGTATTTTTGCTTAGGTTTTAGTGGGATTTTCATGGAGTTTGTTATAGTTTTTGCTAATAAGGATTAACAAAATCCAAGTACTTAAGTGGAGGATCAAAAGGCTTGAGAAAACTCATGGTAAGGACCCAAAATTTTAGTCTTGAAAGTTTGTTGATTTTCATAGATTCTATGATTGATTTTGTAACGTATTGGACTATGGCATGTTAAGAGGATATTATGTTATGATTTTATGACTATGTTATGTAATTTATGGTTGATGATGATGGATTGATGAAAGCTAAAGAAAAGTTTTGACAAATTTTGTTATAAACACAAAGTTTAAGCATTTAAAGTGTTTGATAAAATTACTTTGGTCATGGCATGTAAAGAAAAAGTTATAACATGTTTAGTTTGGATATTATATTAATGATAAGGAGATTGAAGGATTGAAAACAAAGGTTTTAAAGCAAAAAAGAGAAAGCTTGTTAAACTTTGTCAAAAATGCAAAGTTTAATTAGTTTTCAAAAAAAGGAGATTTTGAAGAACTTAGAGGCCAAACTTTTTCCTAAGTTTGACACGTAATTTATTGGAAATGTCAAGCGAGACAATTTTCATGAAAAAATCCCGCTTGAATTCCAATCGGAATAAGCTAAAAAATGTTCATTTTGGTCTTGCCTTTTCATGAACGTCATTAAAATGAATAATTTTGAGAAAAGTTAAAACAAAAAAGTTATAGATCTTATCAAAACTATTAGAAATCACGGACAGCTTGTGAAAATTTTGTACCCATTTTAAGTTATGAATTTTATGAGATTTTAAGTACAAAATTTTGTAAAAAGAAAAATGTTTTGAAATGGTTTGAATTAGACTAAGGAACTCTTGAAAGTTTTAATCATTGAAAAAAAAAATGGACGTTTTGGCATAAGATGAGTATTTTTGGTCTCGGGGACAAAAATGTCAAGATTTTTGTATTTCATACCAAAATCGTAAAATAGTATAAAAATGAATTTTTACTAAGAATTGTTAGTTTTTTGCATTGCTATGGGCAATGAGTAACCAAAAATTCTAAATTTGAAAGGATTTAAGGTTTTTATCAAGTAAAGAAAGAGAAATACATTAAGGGCGTAATCACCAAGATTTTTATATTACGGGTCAAAACCATAAAGTTTTGATCAATAGATTCCTCACAAAACGAAACCAATGTTTGGTCTTTCGTAATGTTATGAGTAACAAAGAAACATAGGTTTTGTTTAAAATAGGTTTCGAAAGTTTTAAGTCCCATCAAGGGCAAAATGGTTATTTTTCATAAAAAAACCAAAACGAATCCTGAAATATCTGATTTAAGAAAACACCTCTTAGCAAGAATTTTTTCATAATTTGTAAGGGGCGGAATGGTAATGCAACATGAGAAATTTAGTAAAGTTACAAAGACTAAATCCACACATCTAGAATCTCTAATTCATTGGGCAAACAAATTAAAACATAAAAAATAGAGAAACACAAATAGTTTGAAATGAAATTCAATCAACAATCAATTAAAACTTCAAAACATAGTCGATATCAAGCTGCATCATAGCCCCTAGCTTTAGAAGTTTAGCTAAACATCAAAGATCTCATATCTATAACCAAAATCACATCACAATCAAATCCATGTTTAAGCTCAAATTAAGGAAAATACAAGTTCAAGAGTTAAAAAGAGATAATGAGAAGAAGAAATGAAGAACTAGTTGTTGTTGCCTAGCTCCCAAGCCTTCAATCTTTTTTGAGCCCTCAAGAAATCCCCTAAACCTTGGATTTTCCTCTTTTGATGATTGTCTTTTTTTATTATGATTCTCCAAGAAGGCTACCTAAAAAATATTGCACATTTTTTTTTTATATTCTACTCAAATCAACTGCAAAATGTCAGCTCTATGTGTCCGAGCACTCCAACAAATAGATTTGTTGCTGTAGCGCCACCAAGAGTGTAGAAGGAAACCCTAGGGCTCAGGCTCGATCGCTGCAGCAGCCAAAGATGGTGCTGTAGCAACTGCTTAATTCTTGCTGGGGCGCTACAGTGGGTGAAAGTGGTGCTACAACACAAGCCCTTTTTTGGCACGAGTGCTGCAATGTGCTGGAATTACTCTAGTTTTGGCACTGCAGCACCCATGGCTACTCACAAACTCCTTTTTTTCTCCAAAGTTCCTCCTTTTGATCCCTCTTGCATTGGACCTATAAAAACAAATTAAAACACTAACAAAGTTCTCAAAAACCAACAAAATAACAACAGAGATAAATTAATAAACCAAATTTATCAATCAACAAGAACAAACTTAAAATGCGTTGTATTGAAGTAACTTACAATGTTATGTTACTGAGTGGTTATAGCTGTTATTTTTTTTATTTTAATATTATACAAAAACACAAATTAAAAATACTAGTAAATCAAAATGATATTTTACTCAATAATTTATCAAATTTATATCTAAAAATTAAGAGGTTAAAAATTTTAAGTGCCCTTAAACTCGATATAATTAAGTGACTGCCATTCACGGTTTTTTTTTTTTTTTAATGAGGCATATATGAAAAAGTAAAATTCTACTCTTTTTTCCCCTAAAAAAAATTCTACTCTTTTTCGTTTCTCTCCTCTATAATATAACCTAGTAAATAAGGTACTCGATTTGGTTTGATCAAAAGTCATTGTATGTCACACAAAATAATTGTATTTTAGGGAAAATTTACTAATTTGGATAAGTTGACACTTCCACAAAGTGCTAATTAGGTTTTACTACACGTAATACACCATTGTGATAATAACTTGGCATTAGCATTTTGCAAAAGTGAGTGTTACTTCTTATATTAAAAGGGTTTTGGATAATCATATTAAAAGAACCAAAATAAAAAAAAGAAATTCTACAACGGGGAACAACTTGTGTTCCCATCTATGTGAAATTATAGGTGAACCGTTTGATAAAATTTGGACGGATGAATACACAATTGCACGATGCATTGAATAAAATCACATGCACACGATAGAAAGCTGAGCCATTTTGTTCTTGAATAACAAAGGAAAACGACATCCAAGTTTATACGACGACGTTTATTGGAGCATGAGAGGTGATTAAATATGCAGGCTTCATAATCGGCTGCAACATCCAAAATCAGTAACTTCGTATATGCGCCGACCTGGGTATATCTACTTGAACCATTATCCTCAAAAACAATAAATTATTACCCAAGTTAAAAAAAAAAAAAAACACATTATTTTCTAATTCACTTGAGTCGAGTTGTGGAGTGCTCTATGATCAATAAAAAACGTAATAACAGATAAATTTCTTTGTTAAAGATACCATTACGTTTCTATTATGAAAGTAACCATGAAAACGTGTTCTAAAATACACAATGATTGCAAGGCTTAATAGTAATTCCGCTACTAGAAAATGTAGAGTTGGAATCCTTTCACTTTAATTCAAAAAGGAAAAAAAAAAAACTTTGGAGGGCTATACACTTAAAAAGGAAAGGAAGGCCTTGCCTCTTGAAAATTAAGGCCATGTTTGGTTCGAGTATTTGGATAGAGTATTTGAATGAATATTTAAATTTTTATGAGAGAAAATACTGTAGCAAAATGATTCGAACCGTGATTCAAGTATCGAAACAAACGGACCCTAAATATTTTGCCTCTTGAAAGCTTTACTTTCATTATCCCTTAAATTTTTATTATACACGAGGAGGTAGCATTCTCTTTTTTCATGTAATTTTTTTCAAACTTTAGTGAATAGAATAGGATCTCAAGTCTTCTAGTTCTTTGTGGGACCTAGATATTGATTAAACTTATTGCCCTTTAGTTACTATATTACTAACTGGCAAAATTAAAATCCCAATTAAAAAAGCATTATTAGTTCGTCTAGATAACAAGTACAACCGAATACAACATTTAGAATATCCAATATTACTTGTAACAATTATTGCTCAAGCTTTAGTGGCCTCCTTTCATTTTAGCAACCAAAGTAAATTTCATGTATGCACTGACAAGTATTGTAACAAAAGTTGTTGTACAACGTCACTTGATTTTCTAGCTAGTTGCACAAACATTGTCATATTTCAATTTTTCTCGACATTGGACTTCATGACTTGATCTTAGCCGGGCGCCCTGCTGAGATTTGTTTTTTTTTTTTTTTAATTGGATATAATTTTTTTTTATAAATTTTAATTGTGCCACAATCCATTAAAAGTAATTTTTCTTTTTGTTTTTAGAGAATTTTCATTATATCACACATATATGTATTATTTCTCTGGATTTTTTTACCTCCCCCACTACTTCATAATTGTCTTTCTTGTTTGTGTGTGTGTTGGTACTTTTTATGGCATTTTTAGAAACTGAAATTTTCACTTTAATTGGGATAAGATACCTAATAAATAGCTTCACTTTTAAGATTTATTTTTTCTAAATATCATACATGTTTATTTATCGTATAATTTAACATACAATATGAATAATATTATGACATAAACTTTTCTAAATTTGGTATAAATAAACACAACTTTAAAAGTGTGGTATAATATGTAATTTACTCAAATAATGCCGTGTGTTTTGGAGATCATTAGAAGGGCCACGTCTAGAAGAATGAGATTGACAAATGCAACTCAGCTAAAAACTCTTTCAATTACTACCACTTCTGCCTCCATGTTAATTTAGGAAGGACACCAAATAATTGGTGGGACAGTGTGGCAATTTTAAAAAAAGTTCTTCTAGAGTGGCATATTTTAATCTTAGCTCCTTATCTGTGGCAAATGTGTAAAGCTCCCAGTGTTTTGTGGCACATCACATTCAACCATCGTCTGTTTTTAAATTTCATAATAAAAACCTCTATTTTGACAAAGTTTGGTCAAACTTAAGTGGGAAAAGATCACTTTAACACACTTCAACACTTTTGATGGTCAACTTTGTAGTTAAACTGGCGTTTTTTGCATCTTACATATGATCAAACTTTATTAGAGGAAAATTCTAGTTACAAAATTAAACACACAAGGAATGTTCATGACATTTTTAAAAAACAAATGGCATAAAAAGTGACAAGAAAGTTTAGGTACTTATCCCTTTTGACAAACCATGATGGTCCATCATTTTAAAATAAATTAAAAAAAAACTATGACAGTCCATCACATATTTTGTAGTTATTCAAGGATCAAGCTTAACTTTGCGAAATGGCATTGTCACAAGTCCTATCGTGGCAGGACATTAGCAATGTTTGATTGAAGAACATTACCTTTTTTTTTTTTTTTTTTGAGAACGGGAAAATATTAAAGTCCATTTGGTTCGAGTATTTGAATAGAGTATTTGAATGAAGATTTAAATTTTTTGTGAGAGAAAATACTATAACAAAATGATTCAAACCGTGATTCAGACCACGAAACAAACAGGCTCTTATATATTTGCATTCATAGCGTTACTCTATAACGTGGGACGTTTCAAGTATTGGCAGTCTGAGAGCACGAGTATAATTTTCTTCAATTGCACTTGTTCTGTTATTGAAACAACACCTCACATGAATAGCATAGCATCAGAATATGGTAAAGCAATTACAACACTAATACAAAATGAAATTGTGGCGAATAGAACGCTGTAGCATTATAAACATTATTGTTACTCTTGCTCCCGTTTACTAAAGTACTCATTTAGAATTTCTTTTCTTTACAACAGTTTCTTTAAAGCTGTTGCAATAGCCAGAGATAGTATTTGGAGTTTCGGGAATTAATCATAGAATGTGCCTAAAAACCATCACAAAATTCTTTACATTTTATGATTGCTTTAGAAAATATTACAAAATTGAACTTTCCAAAGATTGCCATAAAATTTAAAAAATTTTCAGAAAAGAAAGGGATAAGAGTTATCGTATTTTCTCCTCCATATATCTTTTTTTTTCTTTTTTTTTTTTTCGAATTTTCTCCAAGTCTTTGAGTAAAAATCTCTCTTCTCCATCGTACAACACGACTATCATCCAACAACCGTAAACGCTTTCGTAATCCCACCTAGAATGAATCTGCGCCCTTTTTTGCTATTTTTTTTTTTTTAAGAAACAAAGCAACTATTGTTAATAATAATGAATAAGAATAGTTACAACAAGAGGAAAAAATAAAAATAAAAATATAAGTTTACTAAAAAATGAAAACAGGACTTAAAAAAGGAGGACGAATCTCTAATTAAATCCAAAAAGAAAAGGTTATTAAAATCCTTCTCAGAATGGATTTACAAAGCAATATTTGCTTGAACCCTATACTAAATGACTAAAAATTCCTCCTCACAACCCTCGAAAATCGTGTGGTTTCTTTCAAGCTGTATGCCCCACCAGATTACCAGATCATTTCAAAATTTAGTTGAAACTAAAGTTTTAGGTCGAAGAACTGTAACATGCGAGACTTTTACTAAATGACTAAAACTTCCTCCTTACAACCTTGAAAATTGTGTGGTTTCTTTCAAGCCATATACCCCCACTAGACTGCCAAGCCGTGTCAAACTTTAGTTGAAACTAAAGTTTTAAGGCTAAGAACTATCGCATGTGAGAACTTTACACTGTTTATTAGTTGAAACCATGGTTGAAACTGGTAAAGAACTTGCTAACTCCTCCCGACTCTTAGGGACCACCCACTCGATGCCCAAATCCTTCAGTAATAGACACCATAACCTATAGGAGAAGGGACAATGAAAAAAGAGATGATACACTGATTCCCCGCTGCTTTTGCAAAGGATGCACCAACCTAGAGAAAGGTAAGTAAAAGGCTTCTTTTGCTGCAAAAAAATCGTGAGTGTTCAGTTTATCAAGAAGTAGCAACCAACACTTTTAACTTTGTTTGGGATTCGGGTTTTCCAAATAAAATTTTTAAAGATGAAATCAAGGGTATTATTGTCATCAACAAGGAATTCAAAGAAAAATTTAACAAAAAGAATCCTGAGTTGTCAAGCTTCTACCATCTCCTATCTTGAACTCCCTCTCTTCTCTTTGGCTGAGTGGTGGGAACCATAGTTTCTACTACAAACTCAATTATAAATAATATAAATATCTCACATGCTACAATAATAAAACAAAATTACTACAATATAAAACTCTCACAACAATTCCTACCACCCTTTCAAATACCACTATTTTAGAATCCCTCAAAAACCAAAGTCAACTTCACAGCCTCCAAAGCCTCCCTATTTGATAAATTCCTTGGGAATTTGTAGTCGCAAATCACTGACTAGAAGGAAGGGCAAAAGTGATTATTGGGTTCATTGTGACTGCTAGTCAACTTTCATTGAAAAATAAAATAAAAATAAAAATAAAAATAAAAAAAAGAATCAAAAGCGCATCCAGGCAGGCCGATTGCTCTACCATCACCGCCGCACATTGCCCCCCACCGTGCGCCACTCTTCCCATCAGCCATCTCAGATTTCATTTTAGCTTTCTTAGACAAGAAATTAGAGAAAAGGAGCGTTTTGCACAACAAGAACAAAAACATGGACCTTTCTTGCAATTGTAAGTACTAAATTTTCACCCCTCGAGTACTTGATGAGTAAAAAAAAAAGTATCAAAAGCCTTAAACTTCGTCAGCTAATAGCAGATAGCATGATCCTTGATTGCTTGGAAGGCTATAAAGAGTTTTTCTTTTTTAGAAGAAAAAAGAGAAGGTAATGTCAGACAGTAACTTCCCCTCAAAAAAAAAAAAAAAAAAAAAAAAAAAAAGTCAGACACTAACTTTCACAATTTACAATTATCATTGTCACCAAAAAAAAAAAAAAAAAAACAAAACAAAAAAAACCAAACAAAATGGTAGATGAGACTGAACTTTAACATAAAAGATACGTTGAACTAGTATGAGATAAAGATGCATAGACGGTTGACGATCAATACAGTTTGCAACAGATCTCTAGTTCCTGCTCTGCGAGTAGTCGGAATCTGGATTGACAGGATAGAGATCAGGAACCGACGAAGAAGAACCGGTCCACGGTCCTTCAATTGACATGCTGTGTGTCTGGCTGTCAGCAGGATTCCCTTCTTGAATGACTTGATAATGTTCCCTCACCACGGAAATATCATCCCTCGAGACTCTCGTATCCTGGATCAGCTCCTGAATGGCCGTCTTGCCTTCCAGTACGCTCACCACAGACGACATGGTAGGCCTAACAGCTGCAGAGACATTGGTGCAGAGAAGGGCAACTTTGATGGTCAACAACACCTCTTCTTTGTCATAGTCCGAGCCTAACCTCGGATCAACTAGCTCCATTAAATCCCCTTTTTCTTCCAGAGTATGTGCCTAGAAAGTAGAAACGACAAATAAACTTTAGTTGTAATGAAAATTCAGCCTTACCACACAATGAATCTTTAGTTTTGATTAGGACTGTCGAAGGCTAAAAACATAGTTCTAAAGTTTAAAAACTGTTTGAACAAGAGCGAAATAAATTCTCCGGTAATTATATGAGGTAAATCAAATTAGTTTCTATCAATCGAGAACGATTAAATCTCTATTTTTGCACAAACTAAAGATAGAAATACGTTGAGAAATAATTTGGTATCCAGTTTTTCTGCAGTTATAAGTTGAGCCAAAGGTATGTCAAAAATTCCAAGAAACAAAGTAGAAAAAATACTGGGAAGCAAATTTACCCAATCAAGAAGATAAAAGCAGTCATCTTTTGAACGGTAAGTAGTGTTGCTCTTTCCACTAATAATTTCCAAGACAACAATTCCGTAACTGTATACATCCGCCTTATCGGTTAAATAACCGCGCATTGCATATTCAGGTGCCATATATCCACTGCAAAACCAGGAGAACCCGTTAGAGATGTGTATAGAATTAACAAGAATTTTGCAAGTGGTATCATTATTTTCAACTTCATGCTCGACTACAACAGAAAAGTTTCCATATTTGAAGAGAAAATCTTATGTCTTTTGCACAAGACTAAAAATTACTTAATTCTCTTCAAAACGTTATTTTCTAAAAAATACTCATATGTTGAGGAAAATCGGTCGTGTGCCTTTATTTTTTTAATTCTGATATGCCATGGAGATAAAGAAACAAAGAGAAGAAACAAAATCAAGACACAAGGAGGGACTTACTAAGTTCCAGCAATTCGGGTGCTTATGTGTGTATTCTCTTCGTCATCAAGCTTGGCCAAACCAAAGTCGGATATCTTCGGATTAAGATCTTTATCAAGAAGGACATTAGTAGCCTTGATATCTCTATGAACAATCTTCAATCTTGATTCTTCATGGAGATAAGCCAAACCTCTTGCAATGCCGACACATATCTTTCGCCTTGTTGGCCAATCTAAGTTTAACTGACTCTCCTCAGGGCCTAAAATTTTTCAAACCAATAAAAGTAGAATATTATGAAGGTTTAGTGGGTCAAACAAGTTATCCTAATAGGGAAAACCAAAAACAGCTGAATATACGCAGGCCATCTTACCAAATAAAGCGCGTGCAACGTTGTTATTTTCCATGTACTCGTACACAAGCAGCAATTGGTCTCCTTCTATACAACATCCATAGAGCTTAACAAGATGAGGGTGTTGCACAGCAGAAATCATGCCTATCTCATTCAAAAATTCACGATTCCCTTGCTTTGATTTGGAAGAAAGCTGCTTAACCGCAATTATGGTGCCATCAGATAGAAGACCCTGCATTTGAGAGCACATCCAAAGTTCCTTCATTTGAAAGGAAAAAAAATTCTCGAGGAAGAGACACAGACCACAGTTAGCTCCAATCAACAACGAACATCAATTGATAAACATAAATTCGGGTCCCCGATGCCAAAAGCGAAAAAGTTTAGGATCCAGCTTGCTAACCAATGAAAAGTTTTAAGGTTCATTTTGTGCAATACTTTGAGGGCATTTGGTCCATTAATTGACTTCCATTTGCTATTGGACCAAAATTGTGATTAAGTTTTAAATTTGCGTCCCATTTGTCAAATTGAGAGTTCTGGGTCTAAATTGCCAAATACTGATAATTTTCAGATAAACTGATGAAAAAACCCACAATATAAAGCATCCAATAGTTGTGAAGAATACCTTGTAAACAGAACCAAAACCTCCTTCTCCAATCTTGTTGGCTACATCAAAATTGTTTGTGGCAGCTTTGATTTGCCTTAATGTAAATTTACCAGTTTTCAGGTCCACACCCTTTAGATCTGTATAAGAAGCAAACTATTTATAAATAAACTGTGCATATTACAGAAAGCCTTAGCATTCTCAACTTTCTGTTGCAGATCTATGGACCAAGCTAAATATTCCAAAAAAAAAAAAAGCCACTATATCCACCTTGATAAAATAAGACACAAGCATGCATACATGATTATCCATACACCTGTAGATGCATACGCAAGCTGACAGCTTCAGTTATGGAACGTAATTTCATGTCAGTTGTGTCAAAATTACCTCGCTCCAAAGTAGTTTTCTGCCCTAGGCAGCATTTCCACCAAAGGACGCCGACAATCAGCAATATAACAAACAATGATCCAGCTACAATTCCAACCACTGCACCTACAGATATGCTACTTGCAGTTTCTGCTGATGTAAATGGAGGTTCAAAGTCTGCAAAAAGGAAGATAACAGTCATACTCTTGGAGAATTTTTATTACAAATAGAAAACAAAAGGAAGGACTAATTATGCTCATCATTTTCTTCATTGAAAAGCATTATATAAGCAAAATTTATTTCAAAACTTCATAACATTCCCATATTTCCTTTATTCCCCAATAGAGAAAAAAAACGAAGAAGAAGAAAGGTATTTGAAACATCTCGAAAGAAAATTTTCAGTTTTGGATGTTATTGCATTTAACTTCACATATAATAATTCTACAAAGACATTAGGAAAATACATGATAGTGTAAGATATACTTATGCATAAAATCTTTCTTTAAGTCTAAAACTAAACAATCTTCCACAATATACAATTTAACTTAAGAGGAATCACTTGCCCATGTTGATCTGGTCAAGTTGAGGAATAATAGGGAATAACAAGAAGCTCAATATGGCATACAGCATACCAGAATCCACAGAAATAGCTGATATGAGAGGACCATAGACTCCTCTATTAGGGATAGCGGTCGTCCCTTTCCCGGCCCAATAGAAACGGATTTCCAAGGTGCTACTAGTGACAGGGACAGTGAAGTTTTTCATGACCGCTTTACCAGCTCCACCCGCTTCATCCGCAATATTGAAATCCTTCAGCACTTGCCTTCCCTGCAATATACTTGTCCATTACTGAAAATTTCATTGTGTCTATGACGTTCAAATCTTAAACATTTGACAGCAATTGAGAGTATGACAAAAATATGTCAAATTTCAACATCCGCAACAGAAAATATGATTTTAAAAAATTAAAAAATATACTTGGTAAAAGTAATATCAGCCCCCTTCAAAAAAAAAAAAAGTAATATCAGCCCCTTGGTTTATACGTCTGTTTGGCATTGCTTTCTGTAAGTTGTTTTTGGCTTCCTCAGTCCAAAGCTATCTCTCAAAGTGTTAGTTTAACATTTTTAGAAATTTGTGCCACAAAGTGTGATGTCTTGCTTTGAAACTTGTGCCAGAGTTTTAATAAAATTTATTAGAAATTTTGAATATTATCTTTGTCCCGCCAAGCACTTTCAAAATTGTGTTTCCTAACAGTAACAGCTCTTCTTTTACTGCCTAAAAGCATAAGTAAAAACAAATGACAAACAGGCTCAAAGTTTGTTTGAATGTGTTTGATAAGGTACCTGCATGTAGACATCAAATAGACGCCTTCCCAGGCTGCTGTACGTTTTGTCATTTGTGAACATTATCTCAGCAAAATGGAGTTTTACCGTGTAGTTTCCGTTTCCCAAACAAAAGGCATAATAAGTTAGGGAAATGGGAGAAAGCCGTGCATTCATGTACAACTCAGGATTTGCCATGGTTAGTCTTGATATATTTCCCGATATGTAGGAGTCTTCAGGACTGTCATCATCAGCAAAGTAACCAGTGGTGCTGATTGCCCAATTTGTTTTACTTTCGAACAAATTTGAAGGTCCAGCTGAATCGGTATCGGCTTCAAATGTGGTCCCATTAACAGTAACCTCATTTCCACCACAGTTTATATGAAGAGAGTACCAATCTGAGACAGAAACGGCAGCAGTTAGTAACCAATAAAATAGAGACCATATTTACCCCGATAATAGGTTAAGAGCTGACATGCAAAACCCAGCAACAAAAGTACAGTCTTAAACCATTGGCATTATTCCTCACACTGGAAGTAGGGAGCAAAAAGATTCTCTGCCTTAAGATAAAGGTACAATCTAATTTTTCCATCTGAATCTAATTTTTAAATTTAATCTAGCATAATGGCTGATTTAAACTAAGTAAAATTTACTTGTTTTTCGGCATCAAATGAACAAAAAATCGACTTACTTCGTGGGCAGGAGAAGCTTCTCAAACATGAAACAATTTTGCTGCTAAAATAATAGAGATTCCATAACATGTCAGAAACATAAAATGGTAATCAATTTGGTAATTCATAAACATTAGAAACACGAGGCTAGCTTAAGTTAGTTCGAGAATTTTAAGACGATAGTTTTGAGAAAATTAGTATGAAACTTACGAGTTATTGCCTTGTGACGAGCTTGCAAACAAGTTTCTGAAGAAAATAACATAAAAATGAAAAATCAAATTTATTTGCATAAAGATCAAGCTCTAAGGGGATGAAGAAGTACTTACACATTCTGCCGCTGACAGCTTGAGCTTCCAATAGTGAAATTGTTGTATGAAAGATCACTGCATAAAAGAAATTGTCACTCAAAAGAAATTGTCACACAATCTATTAAACCCAAAATGCAGTAGACAAAATGAACTCAATGAATGCAAACGCTATATATATTGAAGCTATAAAATCTTAATCTAAAAAAAAGGTATCTTAGGATCCAGTATTATTTGAGTTAAGATGGAAAGGTTGCAGAAAAGTAAGGGAGACACTAAAAACTTTCCTGAAAAACTTGGAAATCTTTAAGAGTAGGAATAATTTCAACAACAAAAAGCCTTAGGAAACGTCTCAAAGTTCTCAAATACAATATGGAGCACTACAAGTTGCATCTTGAATTATCTTCCAAATTGTAATGTAGTTTTAGTCCTTCCTTGTTCTTGAGGCTTTATAATGATCTGACAACATTTGTTATCACTCAAACATTTTTTTGCATCAGTGTCCTTAAATTCATCATTCACACTAAATTAATATAGAAGCGACTACAGGTTGGAAAAGTATTCGGTAGTAATAACCATGAAAATTAAAAAGAAGTTTTATGACAAAACTTGATATAAATGCTTTATCAAATGTGGATAGTATAGATTGAAACTAGTTTCATAGTTGAAGGAACAGAAGCTTACATGCTCTCTCCTCTTTTGAGCAACCAGTCAGCCACTTCTCCAGAAAGCAAGTTTCCAGTTAAGAATCTAAACAGAATCAACATGAAGTATTTCAGCAATTTTGTCAAAAATGGTACTAAAGGCTAAGGATACATATTGTTAACAAACATCTTGTTAACAATCAAAACAAAAAGATATTGATATATTAAACTACCCAATATACTTGGAACAAGAGTAACAAGGCACTAATGTAACCATGTAAGACAGTTAACTAGATCCACCTTGAAACCCACCAACAACTTCTGTTAGATATATTGTGAAGAATTTACACTAATTACAAATGTTAGAAAACAAAAGCTACTGATAGCCCACCTCTTATCAGTCCAATTTTCATTATAAATGAGGAAAAGTTGAAATTTTTTAGAAAAATAAAAAGGCTTGCACTTTCGACCATAAAATGAATTTAGGGTAAATACCTACCAGAAAGCATACTGGGCGTGTATCACTTACCAATACCAGTTCCATGACACGTTTGACATGGATAATAAGTATTCTTTAGGGTGCCCATGTAATCAAAATCTTGGCTTGGTATTAAGGCAAATAGTAAAGTTCACCATTTAAACATGTTGTATGATTTGAAATAGAGTCACAGACTACCCTGCTCCACCCTAACATTCCTTGTAAATGTCACAATGCTAAAAGGTTATTGTGCCTAATTTTGTAAATCGTCTTATCATTTTGTTTTATCACAAGGAAATCAAGTCCTATAGGTTACTTGAAGGCTTCATGGCCACTCTCTTGAATGCATGTATGCACAATACCAAAGTGCTAGACATCTTCCAAGGTTGCTCTAATTATGTGATAAGTGGTTGGTTCTTCATATAAAGAAAAACTTGCTAATACTATCAATTAACCCAATCAATAATCGTTTTTTGGCCAGAAATATGTGACTGCAGGCATTTTGGAATGAGACATTGGATACTTAGAATCCAAATTGCTTACATGTAATCCACCTTTGATAGACTGGCAAGGCTGTTAGGTACGTTTCCCCTTAGTTTGTTGAAGCTGAGATCTCTGTCAGAAAATTTTTAAGCATTTGAACTTAGAAAATGTTATCAAGGAGGTAAATCTTAAAAAAGTTTATTTTCTCTGAAATGATTACTTAAAAAGAAAATAATTGACATATGCATTCAAACTTCTTAGTCATTACTCAAACGCAGGCAATGTAATTAGTCACTGCTATGGAAGCCTCTGGAATAAAATTATGATGTCCTTTTACAAGATGTATACAAGTAAGAACAAAAATAAGCAGGAATGGGAGGAAATATAGGGTTGAGATTCATACACAAAATCTGGGATGGTGAGACTACAAATAGATAATTGAGGTTTAAAAGCAAAAAATAAATGAATAAATAAAAAGAGAATAGGGATCCATTCCATTCTTCGTTTATGTTCTTATAGTTCTTATATCTCATTAGGCCTCTAGATTACACGCTGTTCAACCAAGCTTATGTTGTAAAATTATCAATACATGACAAGTTGCTTCATTGTATTCCATTATGCACACAACCTTCCTCTTAGACGTGTTCTTGCTTGAATTATTCTTTGATTCATAAATCAACATTCAAAAGGATAAATCTACACAAAAATATAAAAGAGAGTGAAAGATATAGACGCTAACAAAGTTTTCAAGTTCGTCATTTCACCAAGGTAATCGGGTATGGTTCCATTAAGATGGCAATTCCTGAGGATACTGCAGAAAACATATAAATAGATATAATATCATTTAGAGATTACTTTTCAAGTATAGTGGACTCATTCTAATACATATAAAAAAAAAAATTAACTCACAGAGTCTTCATTTTTGTCAGATTATTAAGTGGTGGAAAGATTGCTTCTGATCCGCTCAAGTCGCTAATTCGCCTGCAATTAGAAAATTAAGAAGTTCAAATATAGATAATCATAAATTCTGTTATTCATGAAAAGATTACAGGATCTTAGCAAATGTCACTAACAAGTCGGATAAGTTTTCCAAAAGAGCAATGCTGGAAGGAATAGGCCCACTCAAACCACTTGCTTGAATCGCTCTGTTGTTGTCAATACAGATCAAACCATCGATAAACATAATTTTCTTAATGGGAAAATTAAAACATCAAATGAAAGATCTCTCACAGTTTCTCAAGTTCAGTCCATTTCTGTATAAAACTTGGTATCATCCCAGAAAAGCGATTGTCTCCAATCCGACTGCATTACAATGGGAAAGATATTATCTGTTAAGCATTATCATACAACAACTAAACTGCTATTTTGCAAATAAAATAAAATAAAATAAAAAATAAAAAATCTTACAAGAAGAAAAGCATTAAAAGCTTACAAATCTTTTAGCGTCGTCAGCTTTCCAAGTGTTTCAGGCAATTCTCCAGTAAGATTGTTTGATGTAACCAGACTACATTAACACAAACAATGATATAAATAAGAGATATAAACCAGTTAACCGATCATCACTAATATTCTTAATCTTTAGTCTTAGAATTTCTCACAATCTCTCAATGTTGGAAAGATTCCCAAGCTCCGGAGGCAGATTTCCAGACAGACGGTTGATCTCGAGGACTCTAAAAATTTCAAACAAATTTCTTACAAAAGAGTTTTCATAGTTTAAATGAGGAATGATCAACAAAAGGGTCAAACAGAAACTCACAAACTTTTTAGAGTGGCGATGTTTGCTAGTTCTTTTGGGATTGAACCCGTTAACCTGTTTCCCAAAAGGGAACTGCAACACAAACCATATCTCAGTTTCATAGAAAAATGACAAACAATAAAAATTAAAAACAGAAGAATAAAATGGCTTAAGAAGATCCAAAAGTATTTAAAAAAAATTTTTAAAAAATAAATACTAAGTACCCATTTTGTGAAAGAAATAGTAAGTAGCAGTAGAAAGAAGAACAATACAATCAATTTTAGCCCCCCAAAAAAGAAAGTTACAACAGTATTCAAACAGGCAAAACAGAAAGAGTGAGAGAAAGTACATATTGACAAGCTGGGATGAACCCCATTCTGGAGGAATGGTACCGTTAAGGTAGTTGCGTGAGAGGTCACTGAATCAAAAAAAAAAAAAAAAGAGAATTCAGAAGGATACATAGAACTTATAAATTAAAGTTTATGCGTTATTCTTTCCAACAAAACAAGAACAGTAATAATATAATAACAGTAACAACTAACAAGTTTATGAATTCAAGTTGAGAAGTGTTACACATGACGTGATCATATAAGTACTGTTCATTATAACTGCGACGAGCATACAGCAGAATTTCTTTAATCGATTTCTAATAAAAGAAAAAAAAAAAGGAAAAGGAAAGGGAGAGTGGTAAACAATGAGGACTTACAATTCTTGGAGATAGGGAAGCTTCAGAAGGTCCTTAGGGAGAGTGCCTGGGAGACTCTGGGCCTTCAGAACTCTGCGTTTTCGGAGCAAATTACGTATCTTCTTTTGGTAATAAAAACAAGACAGGACAAATTTTAAATTTGGATTTTTATTATTTTCGTACCATGTGTTTTAATAGGGCCGGCAATACGGGTTGCGACACGACGACACGACACGAATCTGACACGCTTTTTTGCGGGTTAGTGTAGGAAAATTTGACCACGGGTCATTTTAGTGTCGACCCGAAACTGACCCGTCAAAAAACGGGTCGTGTTCGGGTCAACTCGTCTGACACTAAAATGACCCGTTTTTGACCCGTATTTAATTAATTAGCTTTTAAAAAATTAATATTATTTCATATATAATATAAGCTCTTAAAATATCAAACCTTACCTCTCTTATCACTCATCTTCTTGTTGAAGTGGTATGAAACTCTTCTAATTTTATTTTTTTTTAATATTATATATATTAATGTGGGCGGGTTAGAGGCGGGTTGCGGGTCATAATCAGGTTACGGGTCAAAATCGGGTCACGGGTTATTATTTTTTGGCACTATGCATAAGAAACGGGTTGACACGGGTCGGGTTAGTGTCAACCCGTGTCAAAACAGGTCGGGTTAGGGTTGAGAATTCTCAACCCGTTCGGGTCACGGGTCGGGTTAGTGTCGACCTAATTTTGTAAAAATTAACTCCAACTCGACACGAACCCGACCCGCCAACACGTTTTGCCACCCCTATGTTTTAACAACTAAAAAAGAAAGAAAGAAAATAAAAGAAAAGAAGCGCACACGCACAATAACAAATATTGAAATGGGTTCTCCAAAAAGTTGATTCTGGAACCTAAATCTGTACTTTGGGACAGGAATTTCTAATTTACCCCATTAACGGGCTAGTTCCATTTTTTTTTTTTAAAAAAAAAATAGATTAATTTCACTTTTGACTCATTTTGACTCTTAAATTTTTAACTAACATACTTTAAAATGTTCATAGATCAGATTACATAGATTACGAGTAAATTTAGTCCTAATTCAAAACTAATCCATGAGACTTCAAATAACACGCTTAGGGTTGTTTACGGACTGGATTACACAAATTAGGAATAAATTCAATCCCAATGCAAAACTAATCCATAAGACAATTTTCAATTGACCCCGTTTAGAAGAATGGTCTGCACTAACAGTTTTTGGTTTAAGACTGTAGCATATGAAGCTTTATACTTTACCAACTTTTTGTTTTTATTGTAACATATGAGAGCTTTATACTGTTCCTAGTTATAATTAATGGTTCTAACCGTATTCCAAACAGCCTATAAGTCTTTTAAATTCAATAAAAACTAAAAATTAAAATAAACATAATATAACTTAATTCAACAAAATCCAACATATTACAATCCAGACAAATGCAAGCCTTTGATGGTAAATTAAATTGTAGCTTGACAATCCATTACAACAAACAAACTTAAATTAAAATTAAAACAAAGTCTTATAATCCATTGTTGCTAAACATTACTTTAAAGTGGGTTGGGCTTCTACTAAATTGAGAAACTAACTAAAATTATGAGAGACCTAGGGCAATTCAGATTTTCAAACAATATTTATAGTAAAAGTGTATATTTACAATTTAAATAGTTTATTTACATATAAATGAAAATTATTTACAGTAAACAAAGAGTAAATAAATTATTTGCACATTAAATCTATTTGTGGTATAAATAAGAATTATTTACACTATAAATAAGGAATAAATAAATTATTGTATAATTTGTTATTTATTACAAATATTTTCAAATAATTAGCTTTCGAATATTTACTACAATATATGCTAAATAAATATGCACTGTATATGGAAAATACAAACGCCGTGCGCTTGCATATTTATTTAAAAAACATCTAAATATATATATATATATGCATAACTTTTATAATTATACAATTTAAATTCATGGATTACGAGATGCTAAATCCGTAATCCAATTAGTACTTTTTAGATTAGGAAAATCTGAATTCATTACCAATTTATAAATCTTCACAATCTATTAGATGCCGAATTAGATTGGATTGAGTGTATTGAACAAACTAAGGAATTCTGTGAACACCCTTTGACACAATAATAATCCTGAACTTTTTAAACATTACTTTAATTATACCTCTACTAAAAAAAAAAAAAAAAACTAACAGATTTTTATCAGGTGAAGCACGCACAGGTAATCAGGTTTAAACGTTGGCCTAAATCAAACTACTCAAAAATAAATTAATGAATTACATGTGCCTCACATGATGAAATCTGTTAAATTTTTTTTGTTTTTATTACAGAGTTACCATTAGAGTAACATTTAAGAAATTCGGAGACCATTAGTGTGTGTTGACAGCTTAAAGGTCAAAATGAGACAACTATTATTTTTAAGATCAAAAGTGAAACTAATGCTTTATTAATATACCTCAAATGGGACTCATCAAAGAAAAAAAATAAATAAAATCCGTTTGAAAGGCTAAATATAAAAGAAAAGGAAAACAAAAAAGGAAAACAAACAAGAAATCAACATGATTCTGTTTCATGAGCGTTTTTAATATTTTGTTTTGATTTGATTTGATTTTTTTTTATATATATATAATTTTACAAGACCAAATCGGGATTTTCTTTCATAATCTGACTAATATATAACTAGAGTTCAAACGTAGTATTGAATGTAATTTACAGTGTTACTTACGAAGTCCGCTTATTCGGTCGTGTCGTTTTGCTAGGACATTAAGAAAATAGACGACTTCCATATACCAAAAAGACAATTTTAACTTTCTGTTACACTACCAAATAATAAGCAAGAAAATAATTAACAAATAAAATTTTTTTGTCCCTCCTAAAATGATGATTCTCTAATCCTTCTATAAAAATAGTATATTGGATTTAAAAAACAATGTTCCATAGTGTAATAAGGGCATTCAATTATATATTAAAAAGGATCAATTACATAATTATATTTTTAAGTTTTTTTATTATTTCTTAAATTACCTTTTTGTTTTAAAATTCTACAAAGACATCTTATGAATTTGAAAAACTTATTTCAATTATATTTCTTACGGACTTTGCAGACAAAAAAAAATAGAAAAAAATAAAAATATCTTTATTAGGCCAAATTTAATTCCGAACTTTATTTTTATCTGAAGAAAATTTTTGATAAATATTTAGCACTCTAAATACGTAAAACTCAAGATACTAATTTCAAGCTTTGATGTCTTGCTTTAGAGTTTTTTTGTTGGTCTAAAATTTATAAAACATCTTTAATAAATTGTTTAAGGGTAGTTATATTGTTTTATTTAATTTTTTCAAATCAAAGCTATGAAGTATTAAAACAAGTTTTTAAATTTAAAAGTTACTTTGTAGTTTTTAAAAATAAAAGGAAAAATTGAGAAATAATCAAAATATAGAGATATGATCATATAACTAACCCAAAAGGCTTAATTTTCACATAAAACATTAAGGGTTAACAGTTTTATTGAATTGATTGAAGGGAGAAGGAGGAAAATAGCATATTTTTAAAAACTTTGAAGTAGATAGCAAATTTAAAAATATTTGTAATGGATTGCAGACTTTTAAAACTTATTAAAGTAAACAACATGTTTTAAAAATATTTATATTAAATAACATATTTACATTTATTACTAATTGTAAGTAAGTATTATTTACAAATAAGTAATAAGTATTATTTATATTATAAACAAATTATTTACACCTTAAATTTATTATTGATTATAAATATTTTCAAAACCTACTATTTATTACTAATTGTTTTTTAAGTATTATTTACTATACTTTTCCATCATCGAATATCACCATATTTAGAAATGGGCCATTCTCAACGCAATAATGTGGACAAAGTGCTGTCCCCTGACATATTAGCCCAACTACTTGGACCTTCTTACGATAGCAATTCTTAAACTCATAGAGGTGATATTTTTTGCTGCTAAGCTAATGTCTGCAACCATTGATGATTAGTTTTTTTTTTTTTTTTTTAATCTAAGTCTGACGCACAATATTGAAAAATTATGAAGTCTAAATGAGAGAGAAAAAGAAAGAAAGATAGATAGGTCTTTAATGGAGTGTATACCAATTGTCCGATTTTATCAGAATTCTTTTTTTTAGGCCCGTTTAATTCGAGTATTTGAATAAAGTATTTAAATAAATATTTAAATTTTTGTAAGAGAAAATACTGTAGCAAAATAATTTAAACCGTAATTCAAATATCGAAACAAACGGGCCCTTAAATTTTTTTTAATGTTTTTTCAACACAGATTATGAAGGTTGAACGTAACATAACATTATTGAGAAAAATTTGACCATCAAAGGTTGATATTAAGCTCTCGGAACTAGTATACTCTGTTCTATAAGCATCAATATATTTTCATTTTGGGAAAAGGCTCGTTAATCTTAAAAACTATTATGTAGTTTTAGTGGCGTTAAAAAATATATAATTTTAGTGGAAAGAAAAGAATTTCTATCGTAAAAACAATATTCCTTAATTACTCGTAGATACCGTTATTTTAGCCGTATGTTAAATTAATATTTTTATGTTCAATCCACGAATCTGTGTCACGTATTTTAATATTTTACTTACATATTTTAAATTAGACCGTTAAAGTTAAAAAACTAATCAAACAATTAAAATAATATTTTTCTATCTATTGTAAAAAATTACAGTTTTTATTATAAAAATTCCTGGAAAAAAAAAAAATCTGAGCTGGACTAGACGTTGAAAAATATCCCCTACTGCGAATCATCAAATGTCGGTAGCAAAACAGTCTGTAAATATTCTGTTTGCTACGTCCAAGTCAAAAGGCTACATTTCCCATTACATGCCTGCCCCACGCGCATTAAATAAACGAACCTAATTGGCTGAAAGATAAGTTTTTGCAATTATTTCCAACTTGACCCGACATGGTGATATTACTCCTCTTTCATTTTTTTTGGCTTTTTCTATCTTTTACAGATTCCTCCTATACGTCCTTTTCCTTCTTTCCTAGAAGGACACTCCCATTTCCATTTCCATTTATGGGACCAAATTATGGACCACGGAATTAATTTCTGGGACCAAATTATTTCCTTCTGAACCATTAACCATTTGTGTGCATATGTATGAATCTAGACGAGCAACGAGAAAAAAATAATAATAAAAACCATATGTTATGCAGTCAAAAGCGTGTTGACTAAAAGAATCTTGTTTATCATCAAAGGTGATCAAAAATTACCACCTTGTGACATCTTTTTTAGTGCTATGTCACATAAAACAAAGGACAAGTAATATGAAAATAACATATATGTATATATAAAGTGTTTATGCATATGCCCACAATTTTGATAAATTATTAGTAGTTGGAATAAATTAATAACTCAGAGCCTGTTTTACTTCCCACCAACTTCTAGATATGGTAAGCTAGACTGTACACATGCATATTATTGGTCAGCGTCAACTTTTGGAATAAATATCCACGCGGATGGCAACTTTTGCATGCAATTGGATATATTATATATATAATATAAAAAAAAGGACAAGTAATTAATTGGACCCGCGTAGACCTCTATTTCGTTAACATCATGAATGTTGATTTTTACGTACTTTATGGAGCTGGTTATGTGAGAACTTATCCCAACTGATCTAGTTGATCAGCTCTCTCTCTCTCTCTCTCTATATATGTATATATATGTATATATATATTTTGGTAAATGATCAACTCTATATTTTAAAACCATGTGACAAAGTCAAAAACCATTTACTTTATAATATCATCAACTTCATGTGTTTTTTTTCCCCAGAAAAACAAAAAATGGAGAGAAAAACATAAAGAGAATTTTTTTACACTATAGCAATACGACACATCTTGTAGGCTGTGCATACTCGTGAATATTGACATTTATTTTTGAAAACATTTCAACTTTGGTTTTTTTGACCCTGTGAGGTCTTTTTTTTTTTTTTTTTTTTTCATGCAATACAGGATCGAACCCTGCTTTCCTTATCTCACCCCAATCCTTGCGCCGCTAGACTAATATGTCTTGGGCGCATCGGCTTTCTTTTACTTTTGCGGCCTTTGGTGCATTTGTAGCCGCCGTCTGACTTTTCTGAAACTTTTTACATTTCTTCGCCTTTTGTTTTTAACTAATTTTGAGTGAGAGACTTGGCGTGGGATGAAACTGCTAATACGTGCCAGCCTGATTAAAATTTGCACTTTGTTTTTAATGTTAGTTGTTTTCACTTATCATTTTGAAACCAAAACATTAATTTCTATTTAAATTTGCTCTTTGTTTTTAATGTCAGTTGTTTTTCCTAATTAGTTTCGAAACAAAAACATCCATTTTACTGAAAATGTTTCGCGGTTTTTGAACCGTATGCATGATCTAACCTCGAAAACCCTCATTAAAAAAAAAAAAAAAATCCTACCACAAAACTCCAATTTCACGAGTACTTAATTAAAATTAAAATTAATTATGCACGGAATTAATCTCATATATATATATATATGTACGTACATGCTGGTTACGTGGCAGACGGTAGAATTGGAGAAGGAACAGTTGCAGTAGACGGCGTTCTCAAAACCTTTAGGAGGGTTTGTTGTTGCCCAACCATATTCCCCACTGCATGGATCCACACTGAAATTCCAGTTTGTTTTCCCAAGCGTCGTCGCTATCTCACGTAAAGCTCGCACTGAAAAATCAAGCTCCATTGGTCAAATTATCAGCTTAAAAAAGTTCTCAAAAAAAAAAAAAAACTCTCTCTCTCTCTTACCTTCACTTTTGGGCAACTGAGCAGAAGCATTGGAGGATAAAATAAGGCAGAAGAACGTCAAAAGGAAGAGAAGAGGTGATTGATAGAAGAACATGATCTTGATATTCATACGAATCACCTTCAGATGCAGATTGAAAAGCAGTTAATAGGCTACTTATAGTTATAGATATATGGTAATGATATATGAATATAGGAAGAGCTTATAGAGCTTATAGTTGTATAATAATGGGATTTTGGGAATTATAAGTGAAACTTGAGAAAGAGTAATAAAGAGGAAGCGAGGGGATGAAGTAAGAAAAGAAAATGGCCTTTCTCTTAGTTGATTAATTGAGGAAAATGAGGGATGAGAAGACCTCGATAAGTACCGCAAAAGTACGAAGTCAACTCTTATAACCATTCAACATGTACATCCATAAATTAAGCCCCACAAAAAATAATAAAAAAAACTAAACATATTTTTTTAAGAAGAAAACAAGTGTGGTTTATTATTGCCAAACAAAATTATCAAAACTTCTATAATGGATTAAGCAAAAATCATTAAGACTTTTATGTTGAAATCTAGATTGGTGTCCACCTCAATTGAGTATCTCGAAATCTAACTAGCTTGGTTTTATTATCTTGGATGAATCCAGCATGCATCCATTACAAGAAAAACTACATTTAACGACATATTATTTACGACATGTAGTTTTTAAATGTCGTTGAAAAGTACATACAACGACATCTTCAACAAACATGTCGTTAATAACATTTGAAACAATAATTAACGACATCTATATAGATGTCGTATTAAATGTTTCTTTTTAACGATAATAGTTTAGTGTCGTTAAATTATTTAACGACAAGTAGGAGATGTCGTCAAAGCCTTAGAGATTCTACGACACCCCTTATAGACGACATTGGTCAAGATGTCGTCTATAAGGGGTGTCGTAGAATCCTAAGGCTTTGACGACATCTCCTACTTGTCGTTAAATAATTTAACGACACTAAACTATTATCGTTAAAAAGAAACATTTAATACGACATCTATATAGATGTCGTTAATTATTGTTTCAAATGTTGTTAATGACACCGTTGTTGAAGATGTCGTTGTATGTACTTTTCAACGACATTTAAAAACTACATTTCATAAATAATATATCGTTAAATGTAGTTTTTCTTGTACTGATCACGCCATTGATCACTCTATAAACCCCTATTTTTTATTTTTGTTTTCGTCATGATGAAAATTGGGTAGTTCCTTATAATTTCAATGGTAATCTTACAGAGATTACTATATTGATAACATGGATGTGTGTCCATTGATGTGCGTGATTGTATAAGGCTTATGATGTCCTGCTGTTGATGATGAGATTTCCAACCAAGTGATTTTTTATAGAGAGATCATAACAGACGGCAGATTTTGCTATTCACTCAATAAATAATGTCAGTAGTTTAAAAATGTGATATAAATAGCAGATTCAAATAAATTAATATTTTAAAAATGCAAAAATATGCTTAAAGAATTAAATCTATTTTTTGTCTTCTGCCTTCCTCTCTCCGCGTTTCTCTCTCCTTTCTCTCTTTCTATTCGACAATAGAGCCTACCATGGCCGTGCACCTCCCAACCCAGTTGTTGACATTGACGTTGGAGTTACTGCCGTCGAGGTCAGAGCAACAAGAAGAGAGATCACGGCGAATACCCAACGAGGAGCATCGACGAGCAATATTTATTTTATAAATTAACACACTAAAATTAATTATTTTATAAACTTAATATTTACAAAAATATTAAAAATATTTATTTTATATTAAAATATACTAAAAATAATTATGAACTTTTAAAATTAACAGACCTTATCGGTTCCACAAAAATTTAATTTTTAATATGTCAAAATATTTTTAAAAATTACTAAAAATATAATATAACATATTTACAAACTAAAAATACATTATGAAACACATTGAGACTGTAAATAAAATTATTTCACATAACATAGCGGTTTTTAATTTATTTCATACAAAACACATATTTAGCACACGTAGTTAAACATATTTTTACATTAACACTCTAAAATACTATTTAACACACAAATGCTTTAATTAAGGAGTTTAACGAAAAATATAAATGCAAAATGATGATATTTAACCTAAAAAAATGTGTATTTCACAGTCTCATCACACCCTACGATCAGCTTGTTACTAGTTCCTAGCATTTAAAGCAATAAGATAAAACAAACCAGTAAAAATTAACAGGAGTTGAACTTCTTAAAAGCTTGGTGATTCCTAGCAGATTTTTCTTAGTGGTTGTCTCATATTCATGCCTCAAAGTAAAAATGCAAATATTATTTACGTTTATAAATATTATCCACAGTGCAAGAATTATCAGTAGTTAATTGACCAACAAAAATCAAAATTTTTGTAACATTTAGAACTATTAAAACGTTTTTGAGTTTGAAATCACCATTTCTTGTTTTGACATTACCTTCATCAACCTGAATGATGTCTATTTTTTCTCCATTCCCAACATACAAAGACTCATTATCCTCGTAAGGTTTACGTTTAGAGACCTTACCAATATCGTTTAGTATGTGTGTTAAGGCACCTGAATAAACGTAAAGAGTTGTGTCATATTCATCCATCGTGTTCATTGCGGCTAGATCTTTATGAGAATTCTTCAATCAAGAGAACCTGTTTGCACATTCTAAAGCCGAATGATAGCCTTATTACAAATTTGACAAACAACTTTACCTTCACGGGTTTTTGTTTATAATTTGGTCCAAGACCCCATGCTAATTGAAAAAGTTTGTAAGTCTTCTACAGGCTTCTTAATGGCTGCTAGGTGATCACAAGTCCTTTTAAATTTGTGAAGATATTCATCAAACGAAAAGTTTCCCTCTTTTAAAGAAATGATAGTTTCATTTGGAGATACCTCATGGTGTTGGGGAGGAGATGATCCTGCACAGATTTCCATACCTTATAGGTGGAGCTTTGATCATCAAAACTGGGTAGCACGTTCTTGTCAATAGTTCCAAATAACCATGTGTTTAGAAGGCCATTGTTGCGTTGTGTTTATTGCTTCTGTAAGTGCATGGGTCGCTACAAGTAATATAATGAGTGAGTGAGTTATCGTTCCCTTGAGGATTATGTTCATTTCTAGTTAAGTACTAAGATTAGATTAACTCTTAAATTATTTGGATAACTGAAATTAAAATAAAATAAAAATAAAAGAAATGAAAACAAAAACTAGAAACTAAAAATGAAAAGAGAAGCTCTAGATGGTTGATTTCGCTTTATTATTCCTATGTTTATCCAATTTAGTAACTATGGTTTAGTTTTATTCAATTCATTGATCAAGTCTCTAATCTCACCTCATTACCTTTCCCAAGCGTCAAATGAGATAATATGCATACACATTTAAAGTGATATCCCTATCTACTAAAATGTAAATACACTCATTAAGTTCAAGCCCCACAATTGATTACCCAAGTATTATCGGCCTCCCGAATACAATAACACTTAGGTTTTGTCCTTAAATCCGATATATGAAATTCCCTTTCCAAAGCGTCAATTCTCCATATCTAAATCATCCAATTGAGTGATCAAATAAATTAGAAGCATTAAAGCTAGAAAACACAATTGAATTGAACTGCAATTTCACTAATAATAAACTAAATGCTCAAAACATAGTTGAAGTAACAATCATCAATAAAATCTTAAAGAGTTTACACATCATTAAAACAACCAAAATTAAAAGAGAATAAAGATTAGAATAAACTTTTGTAGAGAAAGCCCAAATCTCTTCTCCTCCTTTGCCTTCTTCAAGCTCCAAAGATGGTTTCCTCTTGAATTTGTTGAAGATGAATTGCCATGATTAAAAGCTAAATCTAAAAACTAAAAACTAATGCTAATTTTATTTATTTACAAATGGAGGAGTTCTTCTTAAAAATAGAGACCAAAAATAGCCTAAATGACTATCTTTCTCACTCTCCAATTATGCCTCCAACCCCTCCAATCCTCCAAGAAAACCCTAGCATTTCCCTTTTATAGGTTTCCTTCTTGAGATTTGTACCCTGCACCATCAGGTTGAAGCGTGTTTTGACGTTGCAACGGAAGTTTCTATGTTGCTACTGCAAAATATGAAGCTAGGAGTGCCAAAAGGCCAAAGGCTGCAGCGCCACAAAATCTGGGGCTGCAGCTAAGTGTTTGGGCCTATAGCACCCAGTCCCTACCCTGGGTTGCCCTGATTGCACATATTGGCACTACAATGCCCAGCTTTAGCCACTTTGCCCTTTTTGCCTTCTTTTTACTCCCAATGGCTTTCCATTCTCAAGTTCACCTACACAAAATGAGTAGAAATAAAATATTTAAAGGGAAAACTAAATAAAACTATATTCAAATGCATTTTAAAATTAATTAAAATAAACAAATAAACTAGAAATAAGGAAAATTAAATCAAATCAAATAAAAATAACTAAATTTAAACAAAATAGCTAAACATAACTAAAAATGAAATAAAATCTCAAGCTCAAGGCCAATTTAAATGCATAAAAGAGGTAAAACAACATTATTTTTTATAGGGTTATTACTCCCTCAAACTTAAAATTTTGCTTGTCCTTAAGCAAAAGTAAAGGAAAAAGAAGCCAAAAAAAAATAAAATAAATTCTCAAAGACTAAGCATTTTAAATGCATAAAAGAGGTAAAATAACTCTATTTTTATAAAGTTGTCAAGCCTGAAACTTAAAATTTTGCTTGTCCTTAAGCAAAAGAAAAGAAAAGAAACAAACCTAAAAATAAAAATAAACTAGAGGCAAATTGTGCTAAATTGATGATTTCCATAGATTCCTCAAATATTGACCAAAGAGCATAACTTAGAGAAAAATGAAAATATTGGCTAAGCTTTGGGATTAATCCTAGAGTACGCTTTATCTCTAATTTGATTTTCTATGAGTGTGTGCCTAGTATTTTCTCTTTCCATTGCTTGCAATCTAGATAAGTTTATGCAACCATGAAATGAACATAAAATCTCAATAAATAAACTAGTCCTATAGGTATGTTTTTCATATCGCTCTCTACTTGGGGAGACCAATACGACACTAAGAATCCTTAGGACTTTAATAAGCTTGTAATGAATAGCTTAGATGAGGGGTAGGATGAAGGAAAATTTATGGCTCAAATCACATTCTAAGCACATAAATCAATCAAGGACCCTCGTGGAGCAAAGTTCATCATCCAAATAACACTTCCAAACATGCCTGAAACTTTATTTTGTCATCCACTTTATTTCCTTCTTCTTTTTGTGTTTTTTGTTTTTATTTTGTCGTTTGTTTTTTTGCCACTATACCCCCCAACTTGTTTCTTTCTTTTTGTGTATAAAACAAGGGTTTAGCATCTTTTCTCTCTCCCTCTCTCTCTCTCTTTTTTCTTTCAATGATAACAACGTAACCAAAAAAGAAAATTTTCTAAACTCCACCCTTAATCCCAAAACTTAGTATAGCTCAAAAATAATTCCTAGAAAGATCAATATCCCTAGAATAGGGTAAAGGCATGAGAATTACATAAGTGGCTAGGCTAAAATTGTGGCTAATAAAGAAAGGATAAATTACGCTCAAAGGGATACTATGGATGCAATATGTCATCGTAAGATTAAAAAGAAACGATCTAATGATAGCTTAAGTCATTTCCTTTATGCACCTCAAGATCAAATCTAGCAAATTCTAGGACTTGTGTGATCAATGAAGATTACATATTCACACAAACATTCTCTACAAATGCACACAACTCAAAGATCAAGCATGGTGCTCTAAATGGTGCAATCATAATCAAAATTAAGTAAACTCGAGAACTAAACACAAAACTAGACAATATTCATATTTTTCCTTGCATATTTTCCAATCAAGGTTCTCATTATTGGTCTGAAAGAAATCACCATAGAAAACACAAAAATTTCTAATTATTCAAAACTTTTAAATTTTTCATTTTTTAAAAAAAAACAAAAATGAAAATGAAAACAAAAGTTTCTCTCAAACTCAATATGTACAAAATCCTCAATATTTAAGAATGAACAAAAGTATAGAATAGGTTCAAGGCACTCACCTCGTTGGTTGGTGATTGGGCATGATGGTTCTAATCATTGAAGCTCATTTGCTAAACTGCCTCTAACCGCTACATATAATAAACATAAGATGTAATGACCCATAAAAGGAGGATTGTTAAATTAAATTAGATCATTAAAGAACGTAAATAAAGAAAAGGTAAATAAATGTAAAGTAAATTGTTCAACTAAAATATCATCGGCAGTCACCATCACGTAGATGCTTCCCACGAAGGTGTGTAGGTAATTAAACTATAAATCATAATATTAGTACAAGACTACTGTGATAATCACTTTAAAATAAATTAGAAATATGTAACTGACATAGGCCATAATGATATCGGGACAAGTCGTACAGTACGCATTTCATACAACAGTTTCAGAGAAAATACTATTTCTACTCATGCTCCTTCCTCTTTAAACCTAGGGGGAAGTTTTTAAAAACGTGAGCGAAAGACTCAGCAGGATAATTAGTCAAAAACATATTATTCAAAACTCACAGTTATAGAGAAAAGAATTATTCACAAATCACACTTACTGAAAAGGGATCTCAAGATCTTAACAAAATCAATAAATACTTACTTGTAAGAAACTTGATAAAACATCACCATATGGGTTTTAAGAATTGAAAAGAATATCAACATACAACTCCTTAAATGTGTAAAAGTAATAATTTTAATATCAATCGAAAATCATTCTTAAAATTTATTTAAGAACTAAACTTTGGCCAAAACAATTTATAAAAAGGGCTACCAAAAAAGGGATAGAAAATATTCTATCTCATTTTGAAATTCAATACCATTAGCTCCAAACAAAATTTAACGTAAGCTCCATCAGCGTTCAAAACCTTAAAAATTGTATTTAAAGTCAGGAATTACGCTCAACAGATATCATTATATTAATTTAATTATTAGTATGCCTTTTTAACTCAAAATAATCATGATACAAAATCATAATCCTTTTAAAACATTTCTAGATCATCAAACATTGAAAACTAGGAGTCAAAATATCATTTCGTGGTGCTTAGTCGTCCTGTCGAACATTTAGGTTCGGCCTGCTGAACTGTAGATATTCAGCCTACCGGCCATCTGAGTCCGGCCTACCGAACTCTTGAATTCGGCCTGCAGAAGATTAAGTTCGGCTTGCTGAACTATCGAAATCTAGAAAATTCTAAGTCTCGAGTTCTTGGTCAATCCGAGTTCAAAAACTCAAACAAATTTGTTATTTCAATTCTCAAAGCATGGGAAACACTCAAATTTGATAAAATAACAAAATAGAACACATTTAAAAACTTTTCAACAAGTTTTCATGCGACTCAAAGGTTTATTCCGAAAAATACGAAAAATGTAAAAACTAGTTTAAATCTCATTTTTGTTCAAACAAAGCTTAGATTCTTGTTGATTTAACTTCCACCAACCTGGATTGAATGTTATTTAAGCTCAAACGTGTTCGGATTGCAAAATTACATGGAAAATTTAAAATGAAAATAAAAAAGTTTAGAGAGAAAAGGGCTAACCTCAAATGGACATTTTTGAAGAAGATTTTGTAGCTTGAACTTCATTTCTTGGCCTAAATCAGTGGAAAAATTCAGAGAAGAAGAGAGGGAAGAGAGAGTCATAGGAGAGAGAGTAAAAGAGAGAAAAGAGAGTGGAAGAGAGAGAGTGGAATGAGAAAAATAAAAGGATTCAAGGGCATTTTTGCAAATATGGGGAAATATGGTGCAAAAGTATCTTGGTATTTAAAACCAAAAATCAAATTTTCAAATATAACAAAAGCAACAAAATTTAAATGACTAAAATTAACAATAAAATCACACTTGATACACTTAATAATTAAATTTAACATAATAAATTTTACTTAAAATTCATGGATTTATATCCCACCCTCCTTAAAAAAAATTTCATCTTCAAAATTTTTAAATATCTAAAGTTTGAAACCATAAATAACATTGTATACTCAAACAAACTGTAACAACATCTGCCCTGACTTAAAACTTAAAAAATCAAAACAAAATAGTAAAAATCTCACAGGTTTAGTTCCAAAAAGATTTAAAGTCCAGCTCTGATACCATTACTATAATGAGTCACAAAAGGAGGATTGTTAAATTAAATTAGCTCACTAAACACAGTAAATAAAGAAAAGGTAAATAAATGTAAAGTAAATTACTTAGCTAAAATCTCATTGGTAGTCACCATCACATGGATACTTTTTACGAAGGTGTGTAGGTAATTAAACTCTAAATCATAATATTAGTACAAGACTACTGAGATAATCACTTTAAAATAAATTCGAAATATGTAAGTGACATAGGCCACAATGATATCGGGACAAGTCGTACAGTATGCATTTCATACAACAGTTTCAGAGAAAATACTATTTCAACTCATTCTCCTTCCTCTTTAAACCTAGGGGGAAGTTTTTAAAAACGTGAGTGAAAGACTCAGTAGGATAATTAGTCAAAAATATATTATTCAAAACTCACAGCTATAGAGAAAAGAATTATTCACAAATCACACTTACTGAAAAGGGATCTCAAGATCTTAACAAAATCAATAAATACTTACTTGTAAGAAACTTGATAAAACATCACCGTACGGGTTTTAAGAATCAAAAAGAATATTAGAATATGTCTCCTTATATGCTTAAAAGTAATAATTTCAATATCAATCATAAATCATTCTTAAAATTTATTTGAGAA
The DNA here is from genome assembly GCA_025403435.1 of Artocarpus heterophyllus. Lineage (NCBI taxonomy): Eukaryota > Viridiplantae > Streptophyta > Magnoliopsida > Rosales > Moraceae > Artocarpus > Artocarpus heterophyllus. Next base: position 30,179,722 of record CM046330.1, on the reverse strand, counting down.
TTAAACTTTGGCCAAAACAATTTATAAAAGGGGCTACCAAAGAAGGGATAGAAAATATCCTACCTCATTTTGAAATTCAATACCGTTAGCTCCAAACAAAATTTAACGTAAGCTCCATCAGCGTTCAAAACCTTAAAAATTGTATTTAAATTCAGGAATTATGCTCAACAAATATCATTATGTTAAATTAATTATCAGTGTGCTTTTTGACTCAAAATAATCATCACACAAAATCATAATCCTTTTGAAATATTTCTAGATCATTAAACATTGAAAACTAGGAGTAAAAATATCATTCCATGGTGCTCAGTCGACCTGCCAAATATTTAGGTTTGGCCTACCGAACTACAAATATTTGGCCTATCGGTCATCTGAGTCTGACCTACCAAACTCTTGAATCCAGCCTGCCAAAGATTAAGTTCGGCCTACCGAACTATCGAAATTTTAAAAATTCTAAGTCTCGGGTTTTCGATCAATCCAAGTTTAAAAACTCAATCAAACCTGTTATTTCAATTCTCAGAGCATGGGTCAGACCCAAATATGATAAAATAATAAAATAGAACACATTTAAACACTTTTCAATAAGTTTTCATGCAAATCAAAGGTTTATTCCAAAAAATAGGAAAAATGTAAAAACTGGTTTAAATCTCGTTTTTGTTCAAACAAAGCTTTGGTTCGTGTTGATTTAAGTTCCACAAATCTAGATTGAACGTTATTTAAGCTCAAATATGTTCAGATTGCAAAATTACATGGAAAATTTAAAATGAAAATAAAAAAACTTTAGAGAGAAAAGGGCTAACCTCAAATAGACGTTTTTGAAGAAGATTTTGTAGCTTGAACTTTGTTTCTTGGCCCAAATCAATGGAAAAATTTAGAGAAGAAGAGGGGGAAGAGAAAGCCACATGAGAAAGAGTAAGAAAGAGAGAAGAGAGTGCGAGAGAGAGAGTGGAATGAGAAAAATAAAAGGGGGCTCAAGGGAATTTTTGTAAATATGGGAAAATATGGTGCAAAAGTGTCAAATATAACAAATGCAACAAAATTTAAATGACTAAAATTAACAATAAAATTACACTTGGTACACTTAATGATTAAATTTAACATACAAATTTTACTTACAATTCACGTATGTTACATAAGATTTGCTATAATGGCTATATATGCAAAATTGAGGTATTCTAGATCGTGCGAATCTGTTAGAAAGTGCTGCACAAGTTACCAAATTTAAGAGAACGAGATCTTGACTTTCTTTAGAGGTAAAACTAGTTGTTCGAGAGCACTACAAGAAGAAGACAATTTAGAGACAACATTTGTCATCGCTAAAACTCCAAAAGTCATCTCTAAACTTTTCAGCGATGATATTGTCGTCGCTAATAAGTTGTAGCTAAAGACATTTAGCAACAACATTTTATCGTCTCTAAAATTAACGACGACAAAGTCGTCGCTAATTAGGAATAGAATTTAAAATTTTTCAAAATTGTCTAAAATACAGCAACGACGACGTTTATAGTCGCTATAGCCTAGTTGCGACGACATATATTGTCGTAAACTTAGCGACGATAAATGCCGTTGCTAATTAGGCAAATTTGTCTAAAATGGATGACATTTATCATCGCTATACCTAGTAGCGACGATATATATCATCGCTATAACTTATTTGTGACCACAAATATTATCACTAATAATATTTGGCGATCATCCACAATTGTCATCGCTGTAGTACTTTTAGCGATGACAATTGTCGTCGGTGTATGTTTTTTTTTTTTTTTTTTTTAACATCCTTTAGATTTTCACCCTTGACCATAATAAACCTGCAAACAAATAACTACCAATTCACAAATACATTTATTTCATTTCTCATCAAACTAATAACTAATAAAATTTGATATAAATAAAATAGAACTATATAGACAATAAGTTTATATGTACATTAAATCAAGAAGTCTAAATTATAAAAGTAGAAACTAATCTCCTAAATTAGTGATCTCATCATCATCATTGTTTTCTTCTTGAAGTGGATAGGAGGACATAACAAGTGGAGGTAGTGGTGGAGAGGGAGGAGGCATTGGTAAATCTAAATCCTGTAGTAAATGCTTGAATATTGCCGTCATTTGATTTTGATATTCAGCCATTTATTTTGATATTGAGTTTGTTGCGTGTTATACCGAGATTGTTCCTCCATCCATTGTTGCACCTATGGAGGGACTTGTGGCTGTGAACGAGCCTCCTCAAGAGAAGTTGCTGCAAGGATTTCTTTTCTCAGCCTTAGGCCCACTCCTTTCTTATGCCCTCTGTGTGATCCAAGCACATTCTCTGCTATCTCTTCTTCATTCACGAGATGTGTTGTTTGAAATGTGCCTGAACTAGAAGCAGAAGCAGATGCAGCAGCAGCTTGGGTTTGTTGAGTATGCATTTGAAGCATTTCCTTTTGCACATTCCATTTAACAAAGTAAATTACAAAGTAAAGTACAATAAATCCAACTCAAAATTTCATAACTAAAACTTAATAAGTTATATGACTTACATATCTAGCCGCTGCAGCATCATTAACCCATCTGCCATCGGAATATTGATGACATTGACGCTAATTTTTCAAAATTGAAAGCAACTCACCAGTCTCGGGATTTCTCTACAGAAGGGATAAACTTGTGTTAGACTTGTGTTAGAACAATACATATCTTAAAGGAAAAATGAAACATAGTTTAATAAATTTTTATTTACTACCTTTTGATATCTCAAATTAGCATACGATTGTGTTCCATGACGACTTGGCTGCTTCACGTTTACTCTGTTTCTTTTATTTGTCACCGACCTTTTCTATTACAAAGATGAATTATTAAAATTATTACGTTATATTGATATATGTAATGATCATGAAAAATTGAGTTTATAACTTTAAACCTGAAAAAGCTTCGCTGTAGAAGCAATCACAAGCAGCCTCCTAATCTGCTTATGTTTATACATTTTCAGGACATTGTTTCTTCACATTAACTACTTTTGACTCCCCCAATTGCTTGAAGTATTTATCAAGGTCATCTTTCCATTCCTTATACCGATCTTGTGCATTACGATCTATTGATGCCGCCGATATAGGAGTCAAATTAAAATAAAAAAGATCATGTAATTTCATTATAAATATCACAATTAATACAAGGTTGCTAAAATAATATATTATAAATAAAATGTGAAATACTATTACCCATGTTAGAGGTAAATTTGATCCTTGTATACCGTAGGAACCTTCTTCCAACTATCATAATATGGAGGAATTTTGGATCGCACCACTTGACCTATAGAATTACTTAAGCGGGCTGCATTGTTTCCTAAGCCTCTATATGTCTTTCCTTCAGTATCTAGGAATACCAGAAGTTTCCCTTTAGTAGCACCAAAACAATTTTGTGGACATCTTTATTTTTTGTGCATCCACGAACCTTCTTAATGGCGGCAGGCACTGAAAAATAAAACAAAAAAAACAAGACACCGCAAGAGTCTTAGATTTTATATAAAAGTTATAATACATTTAATAGAAGACATATTGTATTTAGTCATACCTAACTCACAATCCGCTGGAAGTCTTCTTGTACCCGGTGGAGGTTCTGTACCTTCAGAAGATCCAGCACATGTAGCAATGGGTCCAGTCATCCTAATCACCTATTGATAACAAGTTATTCAAACAGTATTTATTAAAAAGAATAATTTGAAAAAGGAAGTTCATTGAGAACTAGTACTGATGGAAACAAGTTAAATTTACAATTACGTTATTCGTCATCACTACTACTCTCGTTGTCATTTTGTTCAAAACCAATATCATCATCTTTATCTTCATTCTCTGTGCTTGTATCATCGTCATACTCCAGTAAAGTATCATCCATCTCAAGGTCAACCTCAATGTCATCAGTTGCATGACCCACTTCGATTAATGTTGCATTCTCAACGACATTAGGATCAACATCATTTCTTCTAAATGTTGTTGTCTCCAAATTGGGTAGCTCAACTACCAGTTCAAAATTTGAATAAGCATCTTGTAGCACCTCGATTGAACTAGAATCTTCATGTTTGATGTTAGGAAGATCTCACACATGTCGATGACCAAACTGTTGGACCACTTTCCAATTAGAGCCATTAAGCTGATCTTCAAGATAAAACACTTGTTTTGCTTGTGATGCTAATATAAAGAGATCATCTTTATAAGCCTCGACATTGACAAACACACTTGTCAAGTTTTTATTATGTAAGATCCTTTTCTTTCTTGGATCAACGTCAAACCATTTACACCTAAACAACACAACCGAACAGTCATTCACATATTGGAGTACCAATACATCTTCTAGCTAACCATAATATGTGTTGTCATCAACATCAGGTACACAAACCCTACTGTTTTGTGTTTTTCAATGAACATCACGATTCTTGCACACAAACTTAACCCCATTTACCACACAAGCAGAGTACGATGGTACAGTGTCATTGGGACCAGATGCCAAGGCAAGCAATTCATTAGTGGTCTCTAATGATTCAATTTTCCATAAATGGTACACCTACAATGAGAAATCTATTATTGTTACAACATCTTTAAATATGATTTTTTGCCTAACAAGATAAAAATAATTTTTTTACCTTTTTTTAAAACCACGCAGGAAACTCATCAATCTGAACCTTATTCAAGTTTCTTCTACTAGTATTTTCAAGCTCATGCATGTGTTCCTTATACATGAAATTATCTTTATAAAAGTTATGTTATATTACATACTAGAAAGTTAACTATTAAAGAGCTAAACTTACTCTATGTATCTTTGGATTTCTGGGCAATTGTTTAAAATATACTACTCAGCCTTCTTCCTTAATTGCTCGTTTAAATGAGTTGCTACAATCTTTCCCATTGGTCGGCATTGTGATTGGAAGACCGATATGTTTTTGTTTGGAGCAGTATCACGATCAGGCAAGTTCCTTTTAGGCCGATTGAACTTAGTTTCGATACCATGAAAGTAACGTGAACCGAAAGTCAAAGCCACATTCACAACATAAGCCTCTGCAATTGACCCTTCCGGTCGTGCTCGATTTTTAACATACTGCTTAAGTGACCCAATATACCGCTCAAAGGGATACATTCACCTTGTATGAATAGGACCCCCTTGCATGGCTTCTTCTGGCAAATGCAAAGCCAAATGAACCATGATATCAAAAAATGTAGGCATAAATATTCTTTCCAACTTGCATAATATTATGACAATTTGGTCTTCAGCTTTCTCTAAATCAGAGATCTTTAGGGTTCTGGAACAAATTTGTTGAAAGAAATAACAAAGTTCAACAATTGTATTAGTGATCTCTTTTTTCAGAAATGGACGAATACCAACCGATAATAGACGTTGCATGATCACATGACAATCGTGTGATTTAAGTCCAGTGATCTTACCATCAGCATTGACGTTCTTTTTCAAATTTGCCACAAACCCCTCAGGAAACTTTACGGATTTAATAAAGGCACCAAATTGTTTCCGTTCTACAGGAGTTAAAGTGTAGTCTGCATGAGGTTTCATCCATCGATCCCCATCCTTATAAAGATGCAATTCATTCCTTATGTTCATGTCGGCTAGATCCATTCTTGCCTTGTCTGTATCATTTGACTTTCCATCAATATTCAATATTGTGCCCAAAAGGCTATCACAGACATTCTTCTCAAAATGCATGACATCTAAGTTGTGCCTTAGCAACAAATCTGACCAATATTCCAGTTCAAAAAATATACTCTTTTTCGTCCAGTTTAACTCGTAAGGTTCTCGCCTTCGTTTATTCCCACCAAAATCAATGTGCTTGCCTGGTACTCTACTTCGCACATGTTCTAACTGATTTAATATTTTAGCTGTAAACAAACGTGGAGGCGGTAGTCTTTTCTCTACCATACTATTAAATTGTTTGTCTCTTCTCACCCTATTTGAAGTTGGAAGGCATCGCCAATGGCCTATATAACACGTATTACTCTTTAAACGCTTAGAAGGAGTATGCATGTTGCACGTTAGACATGCATTGTATCCCTGGCCACTCCAACCGGACAAACTGCTTCGAGCAGGAAAATCATTGATAGTCCATAACATGCAGCACGCATCCTAATGACGTATTAGCATAAGCATCATGAATTACTAATCCATGCTCCCAAAGGTCTTTCAACTCATCTACAACTGGCCTCAAAAACACATCTATATCCTTTGCAGGAGCATTAGGTCCCAGAATCAACAAAGTCAACATCAAGTATGGTTCCTTTGTGCAAAGCCATGGAGGTAGATTGTATGTTGACAAGATAACTGGCCACATACTATAAGGTTAACTCATATTTCCAAACGAACTAAACCCATCAGCCGCTAAACCCAAACAAATATTTCTTATTTCAGAAGCAAAATTAGGATACCTACGAACAAATGCCTTCCATGTCTCTCCATCTACTGGATGTTGCAGAACTCCTTGCAGAGATCGATCATTTACATGCCATCTCATATCTCTTGCAGTATGTCTTGACGCATACAAACCCTTCAACCGATCCTTTAAAGGGAAATATCGTAATACTTTACAAGGCACTCTCTTTCCTTTCATATTCGAATTCACCCATCGACTCTTACCACATATAGGACAAGTGTTTTGATCAGCATATTCCTTCCAAAATAAAGCACAATCATACTTGCACACATGAATTGTCTCGTAACCTAAACCCAACTTGCATAACTTTATCTTGGCCTCATAATGTGAAGTAGGAATATTGTTCCCTCCTGGTAATGCCTCCTTTAAAAGCTTTAGCAAATAGTCAAAAGATTTGTTGGTCTATCTGTGAAGCACCTTTAAATGCATCAATTTTACTAAAAAATCTAGGGATGAAAAGTTTTCGTATCTAGGATACAACTCTACCTCAAGCTCAGCAAAAAGTTCTTCAAAGTGCCCAGAATTGTATTCTTCGGTTGGACTTGAATCTTCTGGTTCGACATGATTGCTTGCCCCAACTACATCATCTAAAACATTTCGCATCTCGTCAATAGATTGTTCATGTGTTTTATAACCATTAATGTTCGCATTATAAGATTCTCCATGGTATATCCATGTAGTATATGTTTGACTAAATCCCTTGTCAATTATATGAGCTTCAACCACTGGTAATGTTTGCAATGCTGCATTCAAACAATTAATCACAGACAACTAACTTCCCCATCCTCATTCATGTAGTTTTTTGCTCTTTCCAAAAATGCCATTGCACCATTCGAGTATCGGTCTGAAAAATGATCATTTTCAAAAATCCAACTCTTGTCAATCGTGATCTTGATGTTTTCAATCCTACTGTCAAACGTAACACTAACTCATTAATGTGTAAAATTTTGTACTAAATAAATTTGGTTACATAATAACACGTGAAATATTCTAAAACGATCATAATAACTTTACACTATGAGAATTATAACATAATAACACATCAAATTTCTAATTGATATTACCTCAAATAAGTGATCCAAGAAGAAATGTGATAGAGAACCAACTGACACCAACAACAAACATTGTCTCTTGGTAAGGGCGACCTGCATTGTCAAACACAAAGAAATCTTAAGCAATCATAGCACACATTTAGCATCCAAGGTCCAAAGATGCAAACTTCATCCACTACTATGAAGCGAGATTTGAACAATGAGCTCTTGCTAAGTTCATGTTTTTATGCATCAATATGTATATATGTGTATATATATAATGTAAAATTACAAAGAATATATATTGGAGCCGAATTTCAATGGTAGGTTGAAGAACGAAAGTTGGTTTTCAAGTTTTCCATTTTGTACTTATTTTTGTGTTGTCTCTTGTCATATCTATAGCTTCTTGTCATGTCTAAAAAGGTGCTTGACAAAATTCCAATTAAACCCCACAAACAAAGGTAGACCCCACTTGCAAGGGAGTAGTCTAGGGGCCCTCGAGTATATTTGTAATTCATGTGGTTAAATTAAGCTTGGAAGTAGATAACCACTAATAGGAAGGATCATGCCTGAATTAGAATCATTGATAACTTACCAAGTGTATATGAGATAACAATTTAGTTATGAAAATTTCCTATCCAAATAGTAATAGAGATCTTTTTTTCCTATTGCCTACACCCAAAACCATTAATAGAAATGAACTGATTAGATCACCATTGGAAGGAAACATACTGCTCTACAGTCCTAGAGCTAACATCGACGAGGTAGATCTCTTGGTGCAAGGGTAGACACATTTGTACCTTTCCAAAGCATTGAATACCAATCTAGAAAATATGCACTAATCAGACCTTACCCCAGTGAACGATAAAAACAAGGACAAACATATTGAACACGCCTTTGCTGCTATAGAGAGGTACATAAATGAACGCATAAAGGCAAGATATCTCAACAAACCTTTTTGGAAAGGCAATAAGCTCACCAAAGCACTCAACTGGTGTTCAGCAGAGACGTTTAAACAAAGTTGCTTGATATATCAATATTAGAGAATCAGCCAAAATTGAAAAGTTTCATAGTCACCAAATTCTGAATATAGAAAATAGCTGAATTATGACTTAAAATAATATAAAAGACGGAGTCCATTATAAAATTTCAATCATTTTTTCTTTTTTTTTTTGTTTTTTGGTAATAACAAATACCCATAAAAGTTACTCATACAAAGTGGTGGGATCCCATTCACAACAGGTGCTGACATATCTAAGGCAGGTTTATTACGGAGAGAAGTGGCCAAAAGGAAAAGGAGTTTCAAGAGGAAAGCTTGTGGATGTAAGACTATGAAGGAGGCATGACATTTCTCTGCTTCCTGATTGTTTCTTTAAAAATGTGTTGGTTAGATTTATATATAGTTCCTTTCTTTTTTCTTTCTTTTTTTTAAAAAAATTATTAGTCAAAGGTTTTTGTTGAGCAGAAAATCCCTCTGTGATCGTGGTTCATCATTATATGTTGTATAAACTTTTAGGTCCTAAGCAATAGCTGAATACTTTTGAGCATGATGAAGCTGGTCTTCACATACAAACTGTAGAGCTGTACTTACTTTGAGGGCCATAATAAATTGGTGAATTTAGCTAATATTTGGTGTTATTATGTACATCAAAACAATTTGATGAATGGAGCCCTGGAAACAAGGTATGGCAGGAAGGATATAGGCAAACCAAAACAAGCAAGTTTTCAAAGTCAAGCAGACAAATTCCCTCCATATTTATTAGATACAATATCTAGACACACAAATTTCAGAGGAAATCAAAGCAGGAAACTATAGCAAAAAAAAAAAAAAAAAAAAACTTAGAAGGTTGGGCGTAGATGGCGACGGCCAAAATATGGGGTGGCAAATGGCGACAATCTATCAAATGAAGAACACCGGCGGAGCTCGCGAGTGTCGCAAAGTTGATCGGAAGTGTTTTTTCAAAAAAAAAATGAGAGAGAGAAAGGAGCTGAGGAGTGAGAGATCATAAGAGAGAGAAGGGAAGTAAAGAACTGGTAAAGAGGCTGGAGGGGAAAGGAGAACCGAGGAATTAGAATTGGCTTTCAACGACGACATTTGTTGTCACTGAATATCAAAATATAAAACGACAATGTATCCTGAAGTGATGAACATTCAACGACAATAAATGTCGTCACTGAATTTGCTAACAAAAGAAGCCCGCGAATTTATGGCGGGTGTTTAGAAATTTTGGTGGGTAAATTTTTGCTAAAATATTTTCATCGCTGAAGATTGACGACAATTAGTGACGGCATTGTCGTCGTTATACAAAAATTTTAGCAACGACATTCCGTCGCTAAATCATATAATTGTTATAGTGGAGGTTTTGGTATCCTTTATTTGTCTTTTAGTGCTAATCTAGTTTGAATGTATTTTATGCTTTTGATCCTAAATTCTTAATTGATCTCTCTAAATAGAAATTAGTGCATATCGGAATAAAAAGCTTAATAAACTATCAAACTTCTAACGTTAGATCATCTCAATCTGTCAACATTTAAAAAAAAAGAAGAAGATCAAAAGTAGGTTTTATTCGAGTCAAAAAGCCTGGGCAAAAAATTTGCACACATTCTCTAATATAATATATGTCACCAAACATATGTGTTTTTTGATTTTTTGCTCTTTTTTTTTTTATAATAATCCATGCTATAAAGAATTATGTTGCTCACTCAGATTGATTGGATGCAAACCAAAAAAAACCTAGTTTCCTTCTATGGCTGTAGATTGTGTGCATATATACTTGCTATATTTATCTTGTCTGTCATAACAAGACTACGCTAGACAGCTAGCATCCATGCAAACAAACTGAGTCTACTGTAGGAATTATTGGCTATCAAATGATTTTAAAAGGGTTGCATATCTTGGCCGATTAAAGTGGATTTCAAGCCATTTTTTGAGTGGTTGAATTGAGAAAACCTAGAGCTAAGTTTCTTGATGTTGAACAATAGCTCTGAGGAAGTTTCAGAGTTTCTCTTACTAGAGTACTCATTCTATATTTCTCAAATGATCTGAATAACAAAAAAAACTCACCCCTATTTATAGTGGTCAGATCTAGGGTTAACCTTATCGGATTGGGCCTCAAAATTTGAGTTTGGATCAACTTCAGAGTAAAAACGCATGAAACATGTGTCCTGATCTAACTGCCACGGTCGATTGCGATACGAAGGCATAGTCGACCGTGCTGTCGCCATCCCAAAGTTTGAACCAGATTTGAACTCCTCAAGTTGATTTGATTGATTCAATCTCAATCAATTGGATAATTCCTATCTTATTTAACTTGAATATCCTTTATAGAGCTTTAATTCAAATAATCTAATAGAAAAATTATCTTATTAAAATAGTCATATATAAATAAATCCATACAAATTAAATATTATTTAGATAATTCAACATTTTTATCTTGAATTAATTCGTAAAATTAGTTTAACCAATAAACTAATATGAATTGTTAAATCCAATTAACTTGAATTTTAGCCAATTTAATAATTTAACATAAGTCACCAATATATAGGAAAAACACGCCGTATCATTATAGGATTTATTATAAGCTTGCAAAAGGAACCCAATGGACATATATAGATCAAGCTCCTATAATTATCAAATACAATATCCCAGATACATATTTTATAATTATCAACTCTAACGCTATTCTATTAAAAGCTTAGAGCTGCACTCTCGAACTATATAAAGTTATAAAACTCTAATAAGCTAACCGTCTATGACATATCATAATATGTTACATCCCCATAGTATATTCATAGTGGGCTTAGGGATAAATTCCATTTTACCTTCTTGATTATTTTTATCTTACGTTCCATTATCTCACCATTGGAATACTTACTACCTATAAATAATATACCATTTATTTACAGCTATGTATCAAATGGTTGAGCACTCCAATCTTCCAATTATAGGATAATGCATATAAGAGAATATCATTAACTCTACAAAAGAGCTATGGATTTCATATCTATAAATAACAAGTCTATGTGAATCAATAGTCATGTCTCCAATGTACCAGTATACGTACCATCATTAAATTAAGATGTCACCCTTGGCACATCAAAAAACATAAGTCAAGAACATAGGCCTATTGGTTACTTCAGGATTAAGACACAATACATATGATTGTCTAAAATGACTTGATTTGAACAAACAAAATTATTAACCAAATCAATTCAACTTTTTGGTCCTGATCCAATACATCGTCATTTATGACAATGTACCAATATTTCTACTCATAGAGTCCTACTCATATGACTAAGACAAGCCATCTCCCGTTAGAGATGTAGACAACATAACAATCTTAACATGAATAAAGTACTCAACTTTATTCCCTCGATTACGGATCTTGTGATTTCGACGATCACTTTTAAGATTTATGTCTTCCGCATTATCTATTCCTCATGTGCACGATTCTTAAAAGTTTAGACCAACAGTCTTAGATTTTTGTTTGCTTATCATACATTTAACAAAAATGAATATAAAGAGAACAACATTTTGCATATGAATATTAAATAAATTCTTTATTGATAAAATATCTCCAAAAATATATTACAATATTTTACTCCTTAGGGCACTATATCTAACATTTATGAGGAGGATTACTTCTTTCGTTCCTCCAAAATACGAGAACCTCATGTTCGCATGATTCGACGGAACCACAAACCCAAAAGATCACCTACTCCAATATAAGAATGTTGTCAGAACAATAAACATCCCGACTTCAATATTGGACAAGATGATGTATAAGCTGTTCGCACAAAGTTTGGGAGGACTTGCCCTCCGATGGTTTAGTAACATGCTCTCTAGAAGAATCGATAGCTTTGAGGATTTGGCAAATTATTTTGTCAAAGCCTACTCTGTGCACATCAAAACGGGCAAAAAACCAAAGACCTCTGGGCGGTGATCCAGAGCCCAGCAGAGTCATTACGAGCTAACATTAATTGGTTTAGCAAAGCAATTTTGAGAATCTCGGATTTGGAAGATGGAACGGCTCGAGAGGTTTAGCTTCAAAGACTTTCTTTTTTTGCCTCGATTGGTTGTTTCAAAGCTAGAGTTTATAATGACCTTAAACGCAAAATAATTACCTATACCTAAACCTTATTTAGTGTAAACACAGCATAGAATACAAAAAAAAAGATTGATACACATGGAAATTGAAAAAAAAAAAAAAAAAAGAAAGAAAGGAAAAGAAAGCTCTATTTTTTAACCTTGTTTTGATGATTTACATTAATTAAAACAATAAATGCATCAAGGAGTAAGACTACAAATACGAAAACTTCAACAATAAAAACATTAATTAGGAAACTGAAAAATAAAAGAAAAGAAAAGAAATTCCCATTTTTTTAATGTTTTAATGATTTACATCATATTAAAAAAATATACTCAATCTAACATAAAGTACAATTTAGAGTCTAGGAAAAAAAAAAGACAAAAGCGAAAACTTCAAGAATGAAAGCATACATTAGCTATGATGGGAAATTATCATATTAAAACTCAACTTTTGGATCTCTTGATAAACGAAAGAGGAAGGAGAAGCGTTTGTCTCTGGATTTTTTTTTTTCTTTTTCTTCTCCTAAGGAGGGAATGCAAAATAGCAAATAACGGGGAAAGTAAAAGAGACTCCATATAATCACATGTTCAGAACATGAAACGTATAGAACTCAGCACAACACACTGATGTAATCAAGAAAATATTTTGGAGACAAAAATCAAGAAAATCAATTCACTGTCAAATAATCACCAACAAATTAAACAAGGGAATCGTCTATCTTACAGTACAAAATTATCCAAAATTATCCAAAATTATGATTAAAAAATCGTAATAAATATGGGTACAATTGATATGATGGTGAATATTTAATAAGAATTTTGGCCATAATTGATAATCATTTGAAATCAAACCATTTAGAATATTGGGGTAATTAAAATGACCAAAATATGTAATTTTTACATTAAAAATCCTCACAAATGGTCCATAGCTATCACACCAAGCCCAACTCGACGTGCAATTCAAGCTTGATATTAATAACTAAAGACTGGATCTAATACAAAAGAACAAGAAACGAGGACTAAGTCAATCTCCAATACATTTTCATAAAAAAAAAAAAAAATTATCTCATATAATGGGGCCTACTATATGAATGTAGTGGGGATAAATCCTACCGGGATTTATGAATAGGATTACTCTAAAAAAAATCTATAATATGTTACCCAATAGTAATTAAAAGTCAAATTTGATGTATGTTATATTTTGTAATAGAAATTTGGTATATGTTATACTTGGTTGGCAAATTTGTCACCAAATATAAAACATAGCAAATTTGATATAAAAAAATAGTATTCATGTATTGTTTCATAAAAAAAAAAAAATCACAAAAATAAAAATAAAAAAATGTATTAGAAAAGTGATTTTTTTACTCAAATATCTAAATTTGGCATTGACACACAAACTTGGCATTACCTTAGAGATGCCCTAAAAAAGTAATAATCAACAAACCATATATGCAATTCCGGAAATCCATTTGAATTTTTCAAACACATTCCAGATTCTGTTTTTGTTTTTTATTATTGTAATAGCTCATATAAATCACCACCGAAATTGAGTTTATTTCACTTTACTTACGTGAGAAAATAATTAATTAATAGGCAGGTCTTATAAAGCGATAGATCCTTCTAACAAAAGAATTGATAATTAGTTAAAGTTTATCCATAAATTCAACCAGTATTTCACGATATCTCAACCGCAAATCTTTTTTCTTTTTTTTTTGATATCCTTGAATAAGGAGTGCTAAAATAATTGTGATATTCGTATAAGCTGAGAGAATAGAATGAAATGGCAAAGAAGTTTCTAAAAGCATAGAAAAATCATTCGACAGTTTTAGAATCTTGTGATATATGGTTAGAAATAATGTGGTTCATAGATTCTAAACTATGAAGGCGGTTTTAAATCATTGAGACGGTTTAAACTAATATTTAATGGAACAATAAATAAGGAAATTTTAAACTATGCATATGGTTTTAAGCTAGCCTAAACACTCAAAATCTAAACTTTGCTCCATACTCAACTTCAGGTAGATTTGAACCATTTTCTACAGTAAAACATTTCCATTCTTGTTTCTTTTATAAACAATAGTTTTTTAAATACAAGTTCTTGTTTTAAACCATTGCTTTCGTTTTAAACCTTTACATTTCAAATGTCAGTTCAAAACTACTATTTAAACCATACAATTTAGAACCATCGTTCAAACCATACAATTTTAAACCAAACCATTCCAGACGTATACACCAAACGTACACTGATTTGGAATAATATTGAGGCATTAGTATTAGTGTTCAACATAATATACCCATAGAAAAAAGTCACAAAATATCTAAGTTACAGATAAAGTTCACTTTCCATTTAGTTATGTTACAACATTAAAATATGATGTACCAAAAATAATTGTTGTTCACTTTCCATTTGATTTTTGGATGGTTCTCTCTACTATAGTTTCTTTTTCTTTCTTATCAAATCTAATGTTAGAAATTCTACTAATTCCTATATTCATTTCGTAAGCATCCATTGTCAAAAAAAGATTGATTAATCTTGGTTGTTTGGAACTATCAGTTTGATTATATTTTCAATTAGATTTACAGGATATATAAGGTACCTTTTTGTTTGTTCATCACATAAAGTGTGTATTTCTAGTCATGACTTTTGCACAATCAATCTTCTTGATAAAATAAAAATTTACATTAATTGAGATTTCTTTAAATATGGAATGCTAAAATTTCTACGTCAATTGTATTTACCTACGCTAAGAGAATAATCCTATTCAAGAGAAATTAAAGAGATGTTTTTGGAAGAGCAATCCTTTCCAACCTTATTATAACTTGTTACTAACAAAATATTAAGATCCAATCTAAAAAAACTACAAATTAAACTAGGGCTTATAGTTTTATGAGTAATAGATTTTTGACCCATGGGGATGAAAATGATTTTTCTTTTTGAAATCATAGAAAAACCGTTATGATGACTAGTTTCTTGTCAGGTCACTATTACATTAATGGAGATTCCTATTAAAGAAGTCTTACTCAGTAATACTTGTCTACGCTGAGAGAATAATCCTATTCAATAGAAATTAGACGTTTTAAGAATCATAGAAAAATCGCTAGCATGTGTTAGTACTTTTGGATCTATGATGACTAGTTTATTGTTAGGTCACTGTTAATAGTCAAGCAATCAAAATGGTCCATACAATTAATAACCAAAGACTAGTTCTAACATGTAGCCATTGGAGAGCAACATTCACCTCAACAAAACTCCCCTACGGTAGCATTAAACCATAGCTTTTCTTAAAAAACGTTACCGTGTAAACAAGTAAAAGCTTTTTATTTTTGCAATGTTGCATTTATAAATTATTTAATAATTTGATAATTCCTGAAGCTTAGGGTCGCACATATAGTCCAAATATTACGTTTTGGTTGTTGTTATTATTATTATTATTATTTTACAAAGGTTAGCTTCTTTTTTTTTTTAAGAATTAACAATATAAGTTATTATATATATTTTTTTCTTATTACTTCGAAATTATTAGTACTTGTATGGAAAAAAAAAACATATAGATTGTGGATCATGAAAAATTTACTCTATTTTTATTTCAAAAGAGATTTTTTTAGAACCGAAAGAGAATTGTTTTATTCAAACCTATCAATCCAAAAATTTTTGGCGCATAGATTTAAGTCAAAAAATGGTAGGGGAGATTAAAACATATAGAGATTTTTATTTCAAAAACATATAGATTGTGGATCATGAAAAATTTGCTCTATTTTTATTTCAAAAGAGATTTTTTTAGAACCGAAAGAGAATTGTTTTATTCAAACCTATCAATCCAAAATTTTTTGGCGCGTAGATTTTAGTCAAAAAGTGGTAGGGGAGATTAAAAATTTTGTTTCTCACCAACCTCAATTCCCAAATTAGTTGTCAGTATATGTATGTAAATTTCTTGAGCTCCACATTTCAATCCCAAAATGGAGAATTAGAAGAAAAAAAAAACATTAACACATATTAGATAAAAAATAATAATAATAAACCCTTTCCACTCACTAGAACCTATTTGGGGCAAATACTTTCAGTACAGATTGGGTAATTCACACGATCGGACCTCCGATCATTTGGGCATTTAGGTGCTAACACAGAACTCCTTGACGCTTGGTTGTTGGGACGCCAAAGGTCCCGAGTTGGTTGGGCTTGTATCGTTTTTCAGAATCATTCCGTTGGGCTTAGAGATTCTAGTAAGTGTTTTTACCGTTTTGCACAATTTCTTTTGCCCTTTGATATGCAAATTTGAGTATTCTTCCATGTGGTTATTAATATCTGATTTTCTGTCAGAATAATCTTCTACTGTGATTTGGGCATATCTTCTCTCATAGTCTTCAAGTGTTGGGCATTCATTTTTCAGTGAGTGATATGTAATTGGTACAAATTTTCACCAAGTTCTTTGGGCATTTGTACTTTCATTGAGTGCTTGCAGTGAGATTCAAAGGGTTATTATTTGGTTTTACTTCCATTTTGCATGCGTTGCTTGTAACGCTAAATTGATTCAATCGTTGATACTTAAGTAGACTTTCCTAATCATTTCATAATGATCTGCTTTGAGAGATCTATTTGTCTTGTCTTGCAATTTATTCTTTATCGAATGAGAGGTTTAAGTTTCTGAACCTAATTTTGATTAGGTTTGATAATTTTTGAAATTTCTTTTTTATTAAGTTTTGGGTTGTAATTTGGCATGTGAGAGACTACATGAGCCTTCATTAAGATCTAATATTGACCGTTGAATTGTTCCCTAATCGATAGAGAATAATTTCATTCTCCAACATAGACTCATCCTATTTTTTAACCCCACCACAAACTCTCACCTTTTTTCTATTTTCTTTCAACATTGTTTTGCCCCCTTTTTATTTTATTATAGGAAGAGTAGAAATCTTTCTATTTCCAAAAGTTTGGTAAATGGTGATTTCCACGGGGCCATCAGGCGCGTGGAGACGGGAGGAAGCATTTAATTCCTTTAAAGAGGGAAAAGGCTGGTAAACCATCGTGTGGAGGTTGATCTTCACCAGCTGTTTGGGGTTTTATTTGACAAAAGAACGGCTCAGATCTGTTAACTGGGGAATCGGACAGCAGAGATCTCTAGCATGTCAGCAATCTGAGCAAAGGCCAACTCGGCGAGTGGCTTGGTGGTGAGGTGAGTGAGTTATAAGCGAGTACGTGAGACGTCTATAAATGCATCTATAAATGCAAATACTTGTTTTTATACGCAATAAAACTGCATAAAAAAATACAAATGCTGACATATATACTTTTTTTTAAATGGTTGATTAATCTAATCATGCCGTGGCAAAACACAAAAGAAAGGGTCTTTGAGGAGAAGCGTTTAAACTAACTATTTGAGCCTATTTTTGGTTGGCTAAATTTTGTCTTATACAATAGCTGTTGAGAGCTTTATATTGTAGATAATCAAATTATATGTAGGTGAAACATATGAAAAACCTATAACTGGGAGTAGTTGGTGGCAGTGGGGTTTGAGTGGCACAAAGGAAACATGAGGATCCAGTAAGCAGGTGGAAAGTGGTTCTGTTTGACTTGGACAAGATTTGGCCACAAGTGGAACTTTTAAGATTTTGTACTATTTCTCTTTTCTCTAGACTGTAGCGTAACGTATTGGAGCATAATACAAAATAGTATTTTAATGATGCTTTTTTTATAAATTTTAATAACAAATATAATATTGACGTTGATATTGACATTAGAGATGGTCTTATAATTTACTATCAAAATTGAGTTTAGATCATTTTACTATCATGAAAAATTAATTTGTATAGTGCTTTTGACAGTCTTGATTTCAACCAAGGATTTTGATTGTTAATGTGTAAAGTTATCACATAGTACAGTGTGAATAAAAAGTGAGTTATAATATAAAACTCTAACATATTATAGTGTTTTTAACTAAAATTGATTCAAGCTACACTTTTTAAATACCTTAGGCTTCATTTGGTGTGCGGGTTCAAAATAGTATGGTTTAGAAAACTATAGTTTAAACTATGAGTTTTAAACTGTGTAGTTTAAATAGTAGCTTTAAACTGACGTTTAAAAATATAAAAGATTAAAACGATAATAAAACATCACATTAAGTTTAAAATGAGAATGGAAATGATTTTTATTATAAAAAATGGTTCAATTAGAGGGGAGGGGAGGTTTGAATTATGGGTGTTTTAGCCGCTTTAAAACCGCCCTATAGTTTAAACTTGTCTCAATTTTTATTCTATAGAATGGTGGTTTAAACCATCACTGTCCTAAACCCATGTACCAAATTCCACAGTAGTAGTTCTGATAAAGTGCTAGCTCCTCTTAACAAAAGATGTGCCAATTTGTTAGCATTTGTCATCAGATCAATCTATTCCTCATTTTAACTCATGTTCAATACTTTTTAAACTTCTCTTGTTATTTACTAATTTTTCGCTAAATTTCTCGCATTGATGTACCCTTTTCAATTGGCATGCACAATCTTTGCAAAGAAGATCAAATCGAGATCCACAAAAACACACAATTTCTCACATAAAATAGTGCCAACATTCAGCAAAATTTCAAAATGTCAAGATATAAGTAGAGTTATAAAATACTAACCCCTGTATGTTTTGAAATAAAAGTCAACGTGAGGATATAAGAATCTACTCATCTTTGTATACTTGTTTATGTACAAAAAAAAAAAGTGGGTATAATCATCATAAAACATATCAACTGAAGAATAACATCAAAATCTAAAACAATATTCATCGTTCAAGATCTAAAACAATGCTCATCATTAATCAAAGGCATAAAAATTAATGCATGACTTGAAGTTGATTATGGCTCTAATCAATCACTCGCAGTTGTCTTCCAAATGGGCACGTTTGAGGAAATCGTGAACTGGAAAGGTTGTGGTAGATATTTCCCAAACATATTGGAAGTACACCACTCAATTTGTAGAAGACAAATCAAGAAGTTTGAGGGAACTCAAATTGGAAAACAATGGTGAAGTCTCTCCCCTCAATTCATTAAGTGAGGCATCAAAGAAACTAGTAGATGGAGGAGGAATTGGTAGCATACCGACAAAGCTGATTCTTGAAATGTCCAATGAAGGTATACTACGTGAAGGGAGGACATCAATACCGAAGCTTGCGAATAAGTTGGAATCCATGACTAATGCCTCTATGCTTGTGTTCTAGAACCACTCCACTTGGGTCTGCCTTGTATGGAGCCAATAATAGATTGCCACATGTCATGATTAACTAACTGAACTTAACTAACCAATTGCTAACTAACTGATTACAAAATCATCAGGTAACAAACTAACAGAAACTAACAGACTAGTATTAAGTATTAATCTTCTTCTCTAACAGGCCCCCTCAAACTCAAGGTTGAATAACTTTCAACTTTGAGTTTGTCTCTAAGTATGGGAAATTGAGAACTGGAATAAGGCTTGGTTAACACGTCGGCAATTTGATCTTGAGCTGGTACATGTTTGACATCGAGTACTCTTCGAAGAAATTTCTCTCGTACAAAGTAGAGATCCAATTCTACATGTTTAGTTCTAGCATGCAACATAGGGTTTGTAGCAAGTTGGACAATGCTCAAATTATCACACCACAACAACCGGTTTCATAGTGGAAACAATTTGTAATTCTCCAAGTAAACATTGCGGCCAAGTAATCTCTGCAACTACATTTGCTAGACTTCTGTATTCTGCCTATGTGGAAGACCTAGAAATAGTATGTTGTTTCTTGGAGCACCAGGATACAATGTTGGATCCAAGGAACATGCAATGTCCAGATGTGGAATGACAGTCATCAGGATCTAAAGCCCAATCTGCATCATAAAAGGCTACCAGGTTTAACTGCTTTGATCGTGAGAGATGTAGACCATAATCCAAAGTGCCTCTAAGGTATCTGAAAATTCTTTTAATAGCCTGTAGTGTGATTCGAGGGGTCTTTGCATAAATTGGCACACTTTATTAATTGAATATTATAATTCTGGTCTTGTACCTGTGACATATTGAAGTGCACCAACAATACTCTTATAAAGCTAAGGATTATTCATTTATAAACCACCAAAAGCTGAGAGTTTTAGATTTGCAGTCATAGGAGTACAAATAGCCTTTGCATTTTCCATCTTAGCTTTGTGTAATAGATCAGTGATATATTTCTTTTGTGATAGATAAATCCCACTGGAGGTGGATTGAACTTGTATTCCTAGGAAGTAATTGATTGTTCCCATGTTTTTTAAAGCAAATTGCTTGTGCAAGTTGGCAATTAAAATTTGAACTTTAGTGTCATTGTTCCTTGTGACAAGGATATCATCCACATAAACAAGGATGAATGTAGTGTGATAAGCTATAATTCTGATAAAGAGGGATTGATCTGCTTTTGAAGAAAGGAAATCCAATTGAGTAAGAGCAGTCTTGAGTTTGTCAAACCAAGCTCTTGGTGCCTGTTTCAAGCCATACAACGATTTGTGTAGTTTGTAGACAAATGTAGGATGGTTGCTTTGGGGTTGCCCCATTAAGGAATGCATTATTCATATCCAATTGTTTGATTGACCAATTCTTAGATAAAGCAACAGTTAATACCACTCTTATAGTATAACAGGACAAAAGGTCTCATTAAAATCAAAACTAGCTACCTGATTAAAGCCTTTTGCACTAATTGAGCTTTGAACTTGTTAATTGTTCTATTAGGATTTTCCTTGACTTTGAAGACCCACTTACTGCCAATTAGTTTCCTTTCTGTAGGCAATGAGACTAAAGACCAAGTGGCATTTCTTTGTAAGGCAAGATACTCATCAGTCATGGTATTTTTCCAGTGTTCGAGGGACAAGGCTTCTTCAACTGAGGAAGGTTCTGTGGTCAAGGTGAAAACCTTAGGCTTAAAAACACCTTGTTTAGCACGTGTCTCCATAGAATGGACATTAGTGCTAGACTTAGCTCTTCTTAAAGGTTTATTAGGCACTAGAACAAAAATAGGTACATATGGTCTAGTTGTTTTATGTAACATGCTGATCAGTAGTGTTAACAGAAGTTTTGGTAGATGAGGCAGGGGGGAAGTGTGGAGGTGGTGAAGAAGGCTAAATTAAGAGAATTGAAGGAACATGAGATACTACTGTAGAAGGAGTAGATACTGTAGAGGGAATAGATGAAGACAAGAAAGATAAAGACTTAGAGAAAGGGAAGGCAGTTTCATCAAAGTAGACATCACGGCTCACAAAAATTTTTCTAGTGTGATCTAGACATTTGAATCCTTTCTAATTAAGGCTATAACCAATGAAGGTGCATTCAGAAGAACAAAAAGCTATTTTATGTTTGTTATAAGGTCGAAGGAAAGGAAAACACTTACAGCCAAAGACCTTAAGAGATGAGTAATCTGGTTTTATAGAGAAAAGAGCTTCCAGAGGAGTCTTGAAGTGAAGAAAATAATTTGCAAGTCTATTGTAAAGATAGACTGCTATCCTGTAAGCCTCATCCTAGTACTTCAAGGGCATGGAAGCCTTGGCTAGGAAGGTAAGTCCATTCTTAACAATATGACGGTGTTTGCGTTTGGCAATACCATTTTGTTCATGAACAAATGCATAGAAAAGGCAATGAATGATGCCATGTGAGGATAATAAGTGAGTAAAAGCTCAATACTCACCCCCTAATCAGATTGTATAGCTTTGTTCTTCGTGTTTAGTTGTAATTCAACTTGAGCCTTAAAGTTCTCAAAGGTTTAAAGAGCATTAGATATATTTCTAAGTAGGTGGATCCATGTGAACCTTGTGAATGCATCAATGAAGCTAATGTAATATCTGTGACGACTCGCCTTTTCAGGCAGTCACTTATCTTTCTTAATCATCGTTTCTTAAACATTAATCTTACTTACTTAGTATGAAAAATACTGAAATAAATTTTTTTTAACATACCGTTCTTAAAGGCTGTTACGACTTCTATCGTAATTTAAGTTGAGACATTGCTCAACGCTTGATTTTAAAACCATTTCAAATAGTCTCTTAAAACTTAATAAGAAACATTAATTAAATCATAGCTTAAAACCTTACTTTATAATTATATAAAGCATTTCACAAAAAATATATATATCTTAAAACTTTGAAAACATTTCTTAAACTTTGATTTATTAAAACTTTGAAAACACTATATCAAATAGTGAGAAAACATTTTCTTTGCATAGCGGAAGCATATCGAGGTGGTATCTATATCCATATCTTCGCATTTATCCTCTACAGCACCAAGCTCTTCAAACAGGTCCTACTGGTTATCCATAGGACTACCTACAATATGAAGAAATTTTTAGTGAACTTTTACTCAGTAAGTTCATACAAAATCTCACAAATTATTTTTCCATACTCTAAGAGCTTTTCTCATAAAAACCTTTTTCATAAACCTTTTTCTTTAAGCATTTCTGAAACGTTTTTCATAAACGTTCCTCATAAAACATTTTTGAAACGTTTTTCTTAAAATTTCCTTCATAAAAATTTTCTTGAAAACATAAATATGTTTTTCATAAACATTTAACATAAAATATTTCTTAGAATGTTTTTCATAACTATTTCATATAAACACTTCATAATAAGGAATACAAGCAAATTCATAATGCTTGATTCCATTTATGCTCAGTTATGAACTTTCAATTGTAAGCATCTTATGATCATTTATTTCTTACTTTAACCTTTATCTTTGTTCCTTAACTTTGCTTATCTTATAAACTTTAGTGTTGTACCAACATCTTTAATCATGATATCATAAACATGATACTTCCCTTGTAGAAGACTTGAGACCATCGAACACCGAGGTCAGAACATTAACTTTACTTGTGTACCTCACATCAAGGAGGTCTCAACTTTAACTTTACTTTCAGTACCCCACATTAAGGAGGCTGATACGACACTTTCTTTTGTCCTCTTTACTTTACTTTCTTTTTAACTTTAGTGAGCATATTAAATGCTAACACATCATATGCAAACACATTTGCAAATCATAACTGTACTTTTTAAAATATTGTGCATTTTATATGCGAACATACTTTAAAAACAATAATTTCAAATATAGTGCAAACCTTTACTTGATCTTTTACACTTTATGCATATTAAATGCAATCATGCTTTAAACATAGTAGTTGCAAGTACATTGCAAATCTCGATTTGAACTTTAAAATCTTTTGCATAAAAAATGCAGATATACTTTAAAAACAATTTGCATAACAATTGCAAACACATTTGTAAATATATATATAAGTATTTAAAATCATTTACTTCATGTTATAGGTGAGGTTTGAAACTTACCTGGTTCTAGCTCTAACTTACCATTTCTTCCCTTCTCCGTTCATTAGTTGGCTTTTGTGTCTTGATCATATGACATCCGACTCATTAGTTAACTTTCTTTTTATCAATCTACTCGATTGATAATAAAACTTAAACATTAAACATTCATTTCCTTTCAACTTAACTTGTATACTATCAGTTCACCTTCCTTTGCTTTGCTTTGCTTTGTAAGCCGTTGCTTTTAACTTTAAAACCCACCAGGTTACCGTACCTTTCACTCTAGTTAACTTTATAAACCATTGGTTTACCTTGCTCTTAACTTTGTAACCCACCAGGTTACTTTTCCCTTTACTTAATTTCATAACCCACTAGGTTATCATTCTTTTTACTTAGCTCTGTAACCCATCGAGTTACCTTTTTCTTTACTTGAACAGCCCTTATTAAATTTCCAGTCTCATGTAACGGTTTCGTTACTTAACGTATTACGGAATATTTTTTGTGAAAGAATGTTTTGTTATTCAGAGTGTTCAACTCTAGTTTAGCCGTTTTCTTAAAAATGATGTTTTTACTCTTAACGGGTTTTTCATCCATTTTGTAACTTTATAGAACTTATTGCTTAACTTTACCGTTTCCTTTCCTACATATTATGAAAAAATTCCGGCTAAGGAGGGTTTTTTGATATTGGGCGTTTCGGGTCTGTTTTGGCCATTTTTGCAAAATGACTATTTTACCCTTGATGGGTCTTTAAAAACTTTCAGAACCCATTAAAACATAACTTTCATTTCTTTACGTCTCATAACATTCCAGAAAACCATTTCTTTACTTCTCATAACATTGCAAAAAACCAAACAATAGTTTTTCTTTCAATTAAACCTGTTTTGTCAAAACTTTACAGTTTTGATCTGAAACGTGAGAATCGTGACGTTTTTGCCCTTAAGTCATTCTTTCATTCTTCGCATGAGTAAACACTCAATCTTTAAAAACATAAACCCTGTAGTTACTCAATGCCCACAGAAATGTAGAAACCCTAATGTTCCTTGGCGAAAACTCAGTTTTCACACGATTTTACGGTTTGGTCCGAAACACAAAAATATTTACATTTTTTTGTCCCTAGGACCAAAGACGACCACTTTATACCAAAACATTTAGTTTTTTGCAAGGAATAAAACTTACAAAAGCACCATGGTTGAATTCTACACATTTCATAACGTTTACATTTCTTGAAATTTTACACCCAAAATTTCGTAAAATTCATAACTCCTAAACCGAGCTGAATTTTGGAAAATTGTCTATGCCATCCTAACATTTTTCATGCGTTCTACAACTTTTGTGTTTTAACTTTCTTGAAATTCTAACTTTTATATAGACTTTTTGGCTGATTTTCAAATCTATCGAGCCTTTGTAAAACTTTACAATTTAGTCCTTTAGAAATTTCACAAAACTTTGTTCACAAAAGTTGCTACCCTCACTATTTTGGCAGATTCTAGACCTTACTTAGAACATCATTTGGCCTCTAAGGCCCTCAAACGTCATTCCTTTGAAACTAGTTAAACTTTATAAAGTTTAACAATTTTCTATTTTTAACCTCAAAACCCTTATTTTCTTTCATTCTATCCTTACCATCATCAACATAAAACATAAAACAATCATGCCATAATATCCATCTTACATGCCATAGCCAATTACTTACATCAAACACTTGGTATGCATAAGAAAGTACAAACTTTAACATAGCTTGTGAGGCTAGAATATTACGTAATCATTCTCAAGTGTTTGTCCCCACCTTTTGGCACTTCAAGGCTTCCAAACTCCCTTGATATAGTATCCACTTCATAGCATAAAAGTTCCATCAAGAACTTGAACAAAAACCCTAGAAAAGCTTAGGGAAAAGTTTAGTTTTCTTACCTTAAGGTTTGAAAAACCTTGAACTTGAACTTGAAACTTACTTGGAGATGATTATGTGAAGAGTTTGGCTTTGAAAAAACTTTGGAAGAATGGCTTCCAAAGTGGCCGAGTATGGTGGAGGAAGGAATGAAGCAAACTTTGTTTGTTTAAAGCTTTTATCTAGATTATCCCAACTAGTTTTTTTTATAACCTTGGTGACTCACCACATAATAATGACTTGGCTTAACTTGGCTTTATATGATTGGGCCACCCAAGAGGCTAGGTGGCAAATTTCCATTCACTTTGGTTTCAAGGTGGGTCTCACAAAAATTTTTTACACAGTCCAAGTTTATATTGACAGTATTTTTCTTATACTGCTGGTATTCCTTTCCATACATTTCATGAGGTTCCACAACCTCCCATACTTATTTTCATCTATCCCATAGTGTAATTCCAATATAATCTAACTTTGTACAGTCCAAATTTATACCAACAGTATTTTTTTATACTGTCGGTACATGCTCTACACTACTACAACATTTTTTGTTCATCTATATTCTTCAAACAGTATTATTCCTATACTACTTTAACTTACACAGTCTAATTTCCTACGCTGCATTACTTTTGCAGTGTAATTTTATATTACATAACTTTATTAGTGTACTTCCTTACACTGTATTATTCTAATACTGCATAATTTTTCACATTATTATATAGTATTTTTCTTAAACTGTATTTTTGTCTTAGCATTTATTGCAACACAATTTGAAACAATTAAGCTTTTTAGCTTATTTTCATATCATTTCTTCTTTATTTAAGGCTATGGCATGATTCTTACCCTTAAAAATCCTGTTTTTCGCTATTATGGATTTTATCATATAAATTGGATTAAACAATAATCCTTAAATTATTACATTTTTATTGTGCTTAAAATGCTCTGGTGTGACAATATTTGTATCCACTCGAGGACAAAACTAGAGCTGGACCCCAAAGATCAATGTGAACCAATTCTAAAGGGGCATGATATGTAGTTTGTGAAGTAACAAAGGGAGATTTATGAATTTTTCCTTGACAGCAAGCATCACAAAGAGTAAAAGTATTTTTTTTGACATGAGAGATATTACAAGTAGAAAGGACAGTTTTTACAATTTGTTCAGAAGAATGTCCTAGTCAATTATGCCACAACTCAAAAGTTGAACAACAAACAGGAGGAACATTATATACAGATGAACAAACAACAGAATTGGAAGTAGGAAAAGCAGATCTAGATTCAACATAGGAACTTGAAGGCTGATGAGAAGATGACTTGTAATGAAGGGATTGTATCTGGGTGTGATCAAAGACATAAAGGCCATTCCTAAGTTTGCCTTCTAGTAGCACAGTTTTGATGGCTTGGTCCTTGACAAAACAACGATGAGAATGAAATTCAAAGAAGACATTATTATCAGAGGCAAACTTAGAAATACTAAGCAATTTTTTTGTGATTTCAGGAACATGTAAAAGTTGTTTTAAAGATAAGATTTTGGGGGAATATGGAGATGAAAAGTTAAACTGACCAAAATTCTTAATAGAAAGTCCCATGCCATTGCCAACTTGTACTTTTTCTGGACCAAAATAATCTACCATGATAAGCAGATTGTTTGCATCAAAAGTCACATGATGTGAGGCTCTTGAATCAGGATACCAAGCAGAGTCTCCCAGAACATCAGATGGTAGATGAGATGGTGTTGCTGAATCAGGATACCACTTAGAGTCTGACAGCACAGCTGGAGTAGCAAGCATGGCTTGAGCAGAAGCACGTACAGATGGAACATGACTTGATGAAGGTTGTTGATGAAAATGAGAGGATGTAACTGTTGGAAACAAAGTGCGCAGCGGAATTTTTAAAATTTTTCATCAGAGTATTTTCCAAAACATAAGTTTGACATGTTATATGTATAAATTAAACAGATCTTACTAACCTCAGTGTGCCGAAGAACCTCCGCGACCTGTGTAGAGAAGTAACGTTCTAGAAGAGCCTCAACCAACTGGTCTTCTTTGCTATTCTCTATCCACAACCAGAGTGAGTGTGGGCTCACACGTACAGCTCTTCCACCGGTGACTCTCCTTCCAACCAATAGAGAGAACCCAAAGCTAGTGTTCAGTGATTTGTGAACAAAAGCTCTCAGGGAGTTTTCAGATGCTCACTAGAAGAGTATCACTCTTAATCTCTCAAATTGATCTGAGTAAATCATTAGACTCACTCCCTTTTTATACCTATTGGTCCTTGGGGTCAGTCCATATCAGATTAGGTCTCAAAAATCGAAACAGAATCAAGTTCGGATCAATATCTGATAAGATACACGTGAAAAATGCGAAATCTTAACTGTCGCGGTCGGCATGCCGAACTGTGTGATAGGCAGGCCGAACTTTCTGATAGGCAGGCCGAACTGCCGAGAAAAAATCTCCACGAATCTTTTATTTTCCACCCGAGATTCTAAAGGATAAAGTCTCAGTTTTGATTCAAATAGCCCAATAGAAAAGATATCTTATCAAAACAAACTTTATCAAGATAATCTCTAAGAAAATAAATCAATTCACAATAATTCTACAAGTTTATCTTGTTCTAATTGTCCAAAATTAAAACAACCGATAAACAGACAAGAATTATCCGAACGCCATAATTCAACAAGTTCATCTTGAACTAATTTCTTACATAATTAATTCAACCGATAAACAGACATGAATTATTTGATTCTTATAAATTTTAAACCAATCTGATAAATCCGACATAAGTCACCAATTATTGGAAAAGCACGCCGTGTCGTTACAGGATTTTGTGAGCTAGCAAAGGGCACCAAAATGGGCCTATAAAGATCAAGCTCATGATAATTATGAAACCCAATATCCCAGATATACATTTCACAATTATCAACTCCAACGCTACTCCACTAAAAGCTTGGAGCTGCACTCTCGAACTTTATAGAATTACGAAGCTCGTGTAGCTAAGTCTCCATGACATATCACAGTGTATCGCATCCCCATATGATCATCCATAACCGGCTTAAGGACAAGTTCTGTCTTACCTTCCCGATTATTTTTATCTTACGTTCCATTGTCTCACCATTAGAAAACTTACCATCCAAAGATAGTATACCATTCGGTTACACCTATGTATCCAAATGGTTGAGCGCTCCAGTTTTCCAATTACAGGACAACGCATATAAGAGGATATCATTACTCCTAAAGAGGAGCTATGGATTCCATATCTATGAATAACAAGTCTACGCTACCAAGAGTCATGCCTCCAACGTATCGGCATGCATGCCACTATAGAGATGTGGGAGTCACCCATTGGTACATCAAAAGACACAAATCGAGACAACGGGCCCATTATTCATCTCAGGATTAAGATACAATACAAATGATTGTCTAAAGTGAATCGATTTGCCAAGACAGAATTATTAATCCAAATCAATTCACTTTATGTCCCGATCCAACACATCGTCACCTATGACAACGCGCCAATGTTTCTATTCACGGAGTCCAACTCCGATGGCCAAGACAAACCATCTCCCAAAAGGGATATAGACAACATAACAATCTTTACATGAATAAAGCGCCCAACTTTATTCCCTCGATTGCGGATCATATATTTTAGACCATCACCTTAAGAGTCGTGTCTACCGCATAATCATCCCGTCATATGCCCAACTCTTAAGGTTTAGACTGACAGTCTCAGACTACTGTTTGCTTATCATACATTCAACAAATATGAACGTAAAGAGGACAATATTTGGTATATATAAATGAATAAATTCTTTATTGATAAAAATGTCTCCAAAAACGTATTACATTTTTACTCCTTAGAGCATACATGTCTAACAATCTCCCACTTGCACTAAGTGAGTAAATACTGCAAATTTCGCATCCCCATAGCTTCCACATGCCTTTCGAAGACTCTCCAAAAAGTGTCTTCGTAAATGGATCAGCTAAATTGTCCTCTGACGCGATCTTGCACACCGTGACATGCCCGCTCTCAACGAAGTCCTTTATCACATGATACTTCCGATCAATATGCTTACTCTTCTTGTGAAATCTTGGTTCCTTAGCATTAGCTACCGCCGCACTGTTATCACAGTACAGTGATACCGCTTTATCCACACCAGGAACTACCTCAAGATCCCCAAGGAACTTGCGGAGCCAGACTGCTTCTTTCGAAGCATCACTAGCCGCCACATACTCGGCCTCCATCGTTGAATCCAAAGTGCAATCTTGCTTCGCACTTCTCCAACTGATGGCACCGCCACCCAGAGTAAACACAAACCCCGATGTCGATTTCCTAGAATCCAGGCAGGATTGAAAATCCGAATCAGTGTATCCTAGAGGAGTTAAATCCTCACCCGAATACACAAGCATATACCCTCGAGTCCTTCTTAGGTACTTGAAAATATGCTTTACCGCAACCCAATGGTTTGGTCCTGGATCCGCCTGAAATCGACTCACAATCCCGACCGCATAGCTAATATCTGGTCGAGTGCAAAGCATGGCATACATGAGACTACCCACTGCCGAAGCATAAGGTACCTTCTTCATGTATTCTCTTTCTTCATAAGACTTTGGAGAGTCTTTCTTAGAAAGAGTAATTCCAGACCTAGATGGTTGCCCACCTTTCTTGGAATCCTGCATTGCAAACCTCCTGAGAATTTTATCTATGTAGCCGGCCTGTGACAAAGCTATCATTTTGTTCTTCCTATCCCGAAAGATCTGGATACCGAGAACAAAATTAGCCTCACCTAAGTCCTTCATGTCAAACTGCTTGGTCAACCATAATTTGACCGATGACAATGCCCCAACGTCATTGCCAATTAGCAGAATGTCATCTACATAGAGTAGTAGAAAAACCACCTTCCCATTCTTAATGTGTTTGTAAACACATGGCTCATCCACATTTTGTGAGAACCCATAAGTCTTGATCACATGATCAAATCTTATGTTCCAAGAACGAGAAGCCTGCTTAAGTCCATAAATAGACTTTAGCAACTTACAAACCTTACCCTCTTGACCCGTGACCTTGAACCTGTCTGGTTGTTCCATATAAATGGACTCATCAAGATAGCCATTCAGAAAAGCCGTCTTGACATCCATCTGCCAAATCTCGTAGTCGAGAGCGGCAGCTATGGACAAGAGAATCCGGATGGACTTAAGCATGGCTACAGGCGAAAAGGTTTCCTCATAATCGATTCCTTCCTTTTGCGTATAACCCTTAGCTACCAGTCTAGCCTTAAAGGTTTCGACCTTTCCATCCACTCCTCTTTTCCTCTTGTAGATCCACTTACTCCCTATGGGTTTTACTCCTTCGGGAAGATCCACAAGCTCCCAGACCCGATTAGTCTCCATAGACTTCATCTCAATGTTCATGGCCTCTGTCCAGAGTCTTGAATCAACATCCTCCATAGCTTCTGCGTAAGTATAAGGATCCCTGTCATGGTCATCCGGTTCAGCCATAAAGACCTCCCCATTGAACATATACCTCTCAGGTTGACGCCCGATCCTCCCACTACGCCGAAGCCCCTGAGGTTGTTGTTCAGGTTTGTTTGGTTTTTCTACACCGATCGGAATGGTTTCGTTCAGAACCTCCGGAGTAAACGGATTACCCCTCAACTCCTCAAGCACCACTTTGCTTTGAGGTTTAAAGTCGTTCATGTAACTCTCCTCAATGAAAGTTGCATTAGTTGAAACCACGACTTTATTTTCCTTTGGGTTATAAAAATAACCCCCTTTAGTCCCTTTTGGATATCCTACAAACACGTAAACTTCTGAACGTGCTTCCAACTTATTCGGATCCTTAAACAGGACATGAGCTGGACATCCCCATATGCGAATATGGTTTAAGGATGTCTTCCGTCTTGTCCACAACTCGTGAGGAGTTTTAGGGACCGATTTTGAAGGCACATTGTTCAAAAGATAACATGCGGTTTGTAGTGCATATCCCCAAAAGGATAAAGGCAATGATGAATAACTCATCATGGACCGAATCATGTCCAACAAAGTCTTATTCCTTCTCTCTGCTACGCCATTCTGCTGCGGAGTACCCGGCGCAGTCAAATGGGATAAAATCCCATTCTCTAACAAGTGTCCCAAGAACTCATCAGAAAGGTATTCCCCACCTCGATCAGATCGAAGTGCCTTTATGGGTCTACCCAATTGCTTTTCCACTTCAGCCCGAAACTCCCTGAACTTATCATAAGTTTCGCTTTTGTGGTGCATTAGGTACACATACCCATATCTTGAGTAATCGTCAATAAAAGTAACGAAGTACTCATACCCTCCTCGTGCCCGGATGTTCATCGGTCCGCAAACATCACTATGCATAAGTTCTAGAACCCCTTCGGCCCTATTGCCCTTAGACCCGTATGGTCTTTTGGTCATTTTACCCTCCAAACAAGACTCACATTGAGGTATAGATTCCACCTTTAAGTGACTTAAAGGTCCATCCCTTACCAACCTTTGAATCCTATTTAGGTTAATATGGCCAAGGCGCAAATGCCAAAGATAAGTCTTATTAGAGTGAGAAGTTTTAAGTCTTTTTGAGTCATTATCATTTATCTCAGCATTAAGCAATAGGTCCATCTTAGGTTTGATAAAATATAGATTATTTTGCATCCATCCAGAACAGATAAAAGATTTGTTTTTACGAATCACCACTTTTTCATTAAAAGATACCACGTAGGAGTCTTTAAATAAAGAAGATACAGAAATTAAATTCCTTTTAAATTTAGGAACATAAAAACAATCTCGCAAAATTAAACTCCTATAATTATCAAAATAAAGATGGACATCTCCCACTGCTTCCGCTGAGACCAAGGATCCATCGCCCATCCGAAGCGTTAAGTCTTCACGAAGTAGACTTCTCGTTTCTTTGAATCCCTGTAGAGAAACACAAACATGATTAGTTGCACCGGAATCTATGACCCAAATGTCACTGGATTCCTCAACCAAACAAGTTTCTAAATATAGAAGATCACACCTACCTCCCTTGGAAAGGAAGTCCTTGCAATGCTTCTTTATATGCCCGACCTTACCACAAAAGAAGCACTTAAGCTTCTTTGGGTTCTTCTTCTTCTTCTTGCTCTTGGTAGCAATAGGAATAGAAGACTTCCCACTTTTGGCCCGTTGCTTCTTTCCATTCCCAGAGTTAGGATTGGAACCAGAAGCAGCTACCATATTGGCCTCTCCACCAGCAGGAGACTCCCTGATCAGCCGTTCAAACTCTTGTAACTGTTTCATCAGTTCTGTCAAGGTCATATCCCGTCTATTGCTTAGATTAAAAGTAGCTCTAAACGGAATAAATTCCTTAGACAGAGTCTCAAAGACCATAGTCATCTGAGTTTCAGCATCGATGTCGGCTCCATTGGTTTGAGCCTCAGCGAGGTAACCCATGACCAACATCATGTGCTCCTTTACAGATGTCCCCGGTCTCTGTCTACAGTTTAAGAGTTTCCGAAGCGCCCCTTGCCGCTTTGTTATGGCCTGGCCTCCAAACATGTCCTCAAGATTATCCAAGATCTGCTTCGCAGTCTCATAATCCTGATGTTGAGCCTGCAGCACGTTATTCATGCTAGCCATAACATAGCAGCGGGCCTGATCATTAGCATCTTTCCAGCGGTCGTACACTTGGAATTGCTCATTACTTGAGTCTCTCGTAGGCTCGGGAGGACAAGGAGTTGTCAGAACATATTTCAGTTTCTCAAAGGAAAGGACGATGTCCAGGTTCCGTTTCCAATCATTATAGTTCTCACCGGTTAATTGGTTTTTGTCAAGTATCGATGATAAAACGTTTTTAGACATTTTCAATCTACAATAAAGAATCATATACCAAACATAAGCAAACATATATAATAATTTAGTAAGATAACACAATCATGTAAAATCATACAAATGTGTTTATGTGTCAAAACCTTGAAAATATCACAACCTTACAACGATAATTCCCAACTCAGAATTCAACAAGCTCCTAGGGGAGTCATGCCAAATTCAATCAGGAACACAGATCCCCTCCTGATTAATATATGCCATCCAGGACCCGTATGATCCAGCATATACTAATAATCGTTTCTTTGGCCATTAATTTTATTAACAGAGCTCCTAGGGGAGGTTAATAATAAAATTAACGTGAGTGTATAACCACCGTTTTAATATTTTATCCATGATTTATAATCACCACCTAGGGGTGTGCAACCATAAATCATACTAAAATACCTTATCCTGTCAGAGATCCAATCTGGTACATGATAGAAATCCCTTCCTAGGGGTCAGGACCACCATGTTCTTCCTATGGACCAACGATGGAGGCCTTAGGTTCTCTCTTCGAAAACCTTCTCCCACTCAATCTTTTGAAGTCAAGGTTTTATTTTAAAATTATGCATGAACAATTTTAATATGAGCGGCACTCCCTATTCTATATGACATGTTATCAATATACATGGTAAATCATATTATAATGCAGACAAGCAAAGCAATCAAGCAAAGCTACAAGCATAATAATAATAATAACCGTAATATTACGGTTCCACCCTAGAGAATAGAAAAACTAAGATTACAAGAGAATAATCGAGACATTTATCGATTCTTCATCCTTGAATCCTCAAGCTGTATCCTTCTTCATGTAATATCCATCTTTAAGTCCTCAATCCCGTATGAATCGAACACTTCATATTTCCGGTCATATCCAAATTTAATGTTTCTCAGAATCGTCCCAAAAATAAAATTAAAACTGCACCAAAAAATTGCACCTTTTCTGGACACCTGGCTGCTCTTGGTCGGTAGGTCGATCTAGGTGATCGGCCTACCGATCATGGAGGTTCGGCCTGCCGGCAGAGCACCAAAATTTCTGCCCCACTGTCGGCCTGCCGGACCGTACGTCCGGCCTGTCGATCTGTGACCTTCGGCCTGCCGAACTGTGAGGTCCGGCATGCCGACCGAGCAGAAAACCCTCAATCCAGAAAATACAATTTTAATGCAATTCATCAATTTTATTTTCAACAATTCAAAAACATAAAATTAGAGACTCAGAAAATACCTGGAGGCGCCATCATCTATCTTTAAGTTTCGACTTCTCGTTCCGTCTTCTTCGAATAATTATTTAATTACAAAATTCTTACAAATTAAAAATTAAATAATAATTTCTAGACGGAGATGATAGTCCGCCATCTAATTACATGAAAAACCTAGATACACATTCTAACCTCTAAGGAACCATAACCGGTATTAATTAATTAATAAATAATTAAACAACAATTTAATCAACCATAATTAATTAATAAACATTCACCATATAATCCATGACAACATATATATTATATAGAAACCTAGAGTGCCATCTCTCTATAAAATTTAATTCAAGCATTGGAGAGATTAAGATCACAAAATTTATGCATAGAACATGATCACAAACTTGCAAATTTATGTAAAAACCTCGGCTCTGATACCAATTGTTGGAAACAAAGTGCGCAGCGGAATTTTTAAAATTTTTCATCAGAGTATTTTCCAAAACATAAGTTTGACATGTTATATGTATAAATTAAACAGATCTTACTAACCTCAGTGTGCCGAAGAACCTCCGCGACCTGTGTAGAGAAGTAACGTTCTAGAAGAGCCTCAACCAACTGGTCTTCTTTGCTATTCTCTATCCACAACCGGAGTGAGTGTGGGCTCACATGTACAGCTCTTCCACCGGTGACTCTCCTTCCAACCAATAGAGAGAACCCAAAGCTAGTGTTCGTGATTTGTGAACAAAAGCTCTCAGGGAGTTTTCAGATGCTCACTAGAAGAGTATCACTCTTAATCTCTCAAATTGATCTGAGTAAATCATTAGACTCACTCCCTTTTTATACCTATTGGTCCTTGGGGTCAGTCCATATCAGATTAGGTCTCAAAAATCGAAACAGAATCA
Source organism: Artocarpus heterophyllus (assembly GCA_025403435.1). Lineage (NCBI taxonomy): Eukaryota > Viridiplantae > Streptophyta > Magnoliopsida > Rosales > Moraceae > Artocarpus > Artocarpus heterophyllus. The sequence goes on along the minus strand of CM046330.1, from coordinate 30,144,104 downwards.
AGTTCGGATCAATATCTGATAAGATACACGTGAAAAACGCGTAATCTTAACTGTCGCGGTCGGCATGCCGAACTGTGTGATAGGCAGGCCGAACTTTCTGATAGGCAGGCCGAACTGCCAAGAAAAAATCTCCGCGAATCTTTTATTTTCCACCCGAGATTCTAAAGGATAAAGTCTCAGTTTTGATTCAAATAGCCCAATAGAAAAGATATCTTATCAAAACAAACTTTATCAAGATAATCTCTAAGAAAATAAATCAATTCACAATAATTCTACAAGTTTATCTTGTTCTAATTGTCCAAAATTAAAACAACCGATAAACAGACAAGAATTATCCGAACGCCATAATTCAACAAGTTCATCTTGAACTAATTTCTTACATAATTAATTCAACCGATAAACAGACATGAATTATTTGATTCTTATAAATTTTAAACCAATCTGATAAATCCGACATAAGTCACCAATTATTGGAAAAGCACGCCGTGTCGTTACAGGATTTTGTGAGCTAGCAAAGGGGACCAAAATGGGCCTATAAAGATCAAGCTCATGATAATTATGAAACCCAATATCCCAGATATACATTTCACAATTATCAACTCCAACGCTACTCCACTAAAAGCTTGGAGCTGCACTCTCGAACTTTATAGAATTACGAAGCTCGTGTAGCTAAGTCTCCATGACATATCACAGTGTATCGCATCCCCATATGATCATCCATAACCGGCTTAAGGACAAGTTCTGTCTTACCTTCCCGATTATTTTTATCTTACGTTCCATTGTCTCACCATTAGAAAACTTACCATCCAAAGATAGTATACCATTCGGTTACACCTATGTATCCAAATGGTTGAGCGCTCCAGTTTTCCAATTACAGGACAACGCATATAAGAGGATATCATTACTCCTAAAGAGGAGCTATGGATTCCATATCTATGAATAACAAGTCTACGCTACCAAGAGTCATGCCTCCAACGTACCGGCATGCATGCCACTATAGAGATGTGGGAGTCACCCATTGGTACATCAAAAGACACAAATCGAGACAACGGGCCCATTATTCATCTCAGGATTAAGATACAATACAAATGATTGTCTAAAGTGAATCGATTTGCCAAGACAGAATTATTAATCCAAATCAATTCACTTTATGTCCCGATCCAACACATCGTCACCTATGACAACGCGCCAATGTTTCTATTCACGGAGTCCAACTCCGATGGCCAAGACAAACCATCTCCCAAAAGGGATATAGACAACATAACAATCTTTACATGAATAAAGCGCCCAACTTTATTCCCTCGATTGCGGATCATATATTTTAGACCATCACCTTAAGAGTCGTGTCTACCGCATAATCATCCCGTCATATGCCCAACTCTTAAGGTTTAGACTGACAGTCTCAGACTACTGTTTGCTTATCATACATTCAACAAATATGAACGTAAAGAGGACAATATTTGGTATATATAAATGAATAAATTCTTTATTGATAAAAATGTCTCCAAAAACGTATTACATTTTTACTCCTTAGAGCATACATGTCTAACAGTAACTCCCGCCTGTTTTATGTAACGAACCACGTTAAGTTAGTAACGTTGATAAGGAATTTATTTAATAAATTATGTTATATGATATGATATGTGATGTGTATGTTACTAACTTTTTATGTAAAGTTTTGTGACAGATGGCGACCGCATGAAATCGTTGTGCTCTAGTGTTCATGTAAAATTTTGAACATATGATTAATTATGATGCAATAATGTATGCATGTTTTATTGTATGGCATTTAATGACAGATCGGCAGGCTGAATTTTTAAGATCAACAGGCCGAACAACTTGCCCAAGATCGACAGGCCGAAGAAACCCATCGACAGGCCGAACTTGTGGAACAGGCAGGTCGAAGAGGGAAAATCGACAGGCGAAACACTGCTGACTGCTAGTCAGCAGAAATCCCTCCAAAAATTATTGTTGAGTTAATTACATTAATTGGATGATTTAATGTGATTAATTGGCATAATTAAGGAATGATTTTATCAGTTAAGGAAATAAGGGGTTTGACTTGCATTGATTTGTGTCAATTTAAATGGTTTCCAATTTTAAATGGGCAAAACATGGAAGGTTGTGGGGCATTGTTTGGTTTCCTTTTCTTTCTCTCCTCTTCTCCACGCCAATCAGCCCCTCAACAGTCAGAAAATTTTGACTTAATGAAGGGAATTGAATTCCCATTAATTATGTTTATAATGTTAAAAATTTTAACGTTTCCTTTTTCATTATTTTCTCTCCTTCTCACGTTCTTCTCTCTCAAAAATTCTGAGACATTTTCTGATTTCCCTATCTTCCTCTTCTCTTCTTCACGAAATTTCTCTCTCTCTCTCTCATGAAATTTTTTTGAGTATATTGAAAGAAAAGTCTTATTTCGTTCGTTAAAATTCAAGAATTTTTGAGAAGAAACTTCAAGGTATGTATTCGGTTTTTCTGATATTTTTGAAAAGAAATTCTTCACCTCGTTTCATCTACGATATCTTTCTATAGGTATTGTGTTTTGTCTCAAATTTTTAAATGTGATGTTATGCATATATGTTACATGGTGTTTTTCTAATTTCATATCATATGAATGTTTTATGAAAAATGAATAATTCTGTCTTCTACCATTCACAGTAATGTTACTGTTAATTTTTATATATGAAAAATGTAATGATTATTCAAGAGGTAATGAATGATGTTTTCATGAAAAGTTGTTAAGAATATACATATGTATGAGTATGTATGATGAATGTATTTTATGTTATGAAATGTTATATGTTATACATATATATATATATATATAAATGATTTCATGATAATAAAATGATTTTATGCATGATAATATGATGATTGTATGGAGTTTTAAATTAAAATATATGTATTTGTTCGAAAACGTTTTATTTAAAAGATAAATATGTTTAAAATATATGGTTTGTTTTTATATGCTTAAGGTAATTTTTATAATTAAAGAAAAATCATAATAATATGTTTATGTGATGACAATGTTTATGGTTATGAATTATTGATTGTAATGGATGAGATGAAAATATATATGTGATGATAATGCTTAAGGAAGCATGTTATGAATAGCGTTTATATGTTTTGATGATAATTTTACGATAATGATTATGGGATATATTTGAAAATGTGATGAATGTATACATGAGTATATTATGAATGAATGTTATGTGTATAGATATTTCATGATATGTATTAATGTATTGCATCTTTAAAATGGAAAATGCATGTACACTCAAGGAACGAGCACTACGAGACCGCGGCGTCGTCACCAAATCACGTTAAGGTTAAGTAAGCTAACGATAAGGTAAGTACATTCTCACCTGCAACATGACACCTTTTTCAAGGTTTGATGATATGTTTACAAGGATATTCATGATGATTTTATGATGATTTTCCTTAAAGGATTTCTTATGAAAGATTTTCATGATTTTAAGTTATGCATGATGTTTATGGCATGTTTTAAAGTATGAAAAGTATGTATATATGTATCACCTAATAAGTGTTGCACACCCAATGTTATGAAATGTTATGTTATGATGTCATGTTTGGTTTGGGATTAGCTACCCTTCTCCTTTTATGACGGCGCGCCTATGATGATGTTTATGGTGCAACACTTGGGCCCTTAAGATAAAATGGAATAAGTTTTAAAATAGTCAACGTAATGAAAGATATGTTTCTATGAAATTGTGCTTAAGGCACTTTTATGATACGATGATGATGATGATGATGATGATGATGTTTATGAAATGTTTTTAATTGTGAGAATTATATGTACTTACTAAGCATTAGCTTAATTATGTTTTATATGTCATGTTGCAGATAAGGGTAAGAGAATCATGGACTAGGCGAAGGACATGGAAAGGCGTGTGAGCATCATGAACGATGAATTGTAACCGGAAGCACGCCAAGAAGAACGATTTTATGATTTAATCAAGTTATATATTTTGAACATATATTTTATGTTAAGTTTTAAGAATACTTAAATTATGGTTTTATAAGATATTTTATCATTTTTAATGAATTATGAACTTCCACTATGTTTTACGAAAAGTTGGTTTGTTTTTAAAATTTAAGTTTCCAAGGGAAGTTGGTCTCGAACGGCCTACCGAACTCTTTGGCCGGCCTCCCGAAGTCTAAAAGTTCGGTCTGCCGATCATGATTTTCGACCTGCCGAACATGGATGAATTTTTAAGATGACTTGCAAAGCCTCTGTCGGCCTGCCAGTTGAGAAGGTTCGGCCTACCGAATTGTGGGAGTAAATAAGTTGTGAATGATAAGGTGTTTAAAGAGAATTGATGTGATGTTTTATTAAGTCTTGATTTTTATAATTTGATAAACCTATATTGTTAAATAAGTTCATGATTAATTTAAGTATAATTGAATAAATTATGTTATGGAAATAAGTTAAACATTGTTATTCTAAACAATGATAAGTTTAAAAAAAAAATTGAAGGTATGAATGGATCCTGGTTATGTAAGTTTAAGTACTTTTAAAATCTATAGTACTGTTTAAATTTGATATTATTTATATGTTTAAAGTTTAAGCAAGTACGAACGTATGTATGTAACGACATCTGTGACGTCCGAATTAAGGGGCGTTCCAGAGGATCCATTAAGTGACTGATCAAGCAGTCTAGAACAACATAATCCATTCTTCCACAAAGCTGACATTGAACTTTGTTACTATTCCATCACCATCACTAGGACGTCCTCGAGAATTCCCACCATGAAAAGGCCCATGCCTCCTAAAGGGTGTGAAAAACTGAAAGGATCTGGTTCGACCAGTAGTACCTCCACCAAAGAAAGAGAAGCGAAAGTTTGAATTATGACCAAAATGACCACGTCGAGAATTAAGACCAAAAGAAAAAGGCCTAAATTTTGGTCTTGAAATTGGATTAGGTGAAGAGGAAACAACCAAATGAGTTTGAGCAGAATCAAGATTAGCGTGGAGTTTGTCAAGTCTAGTCTCATGAGGAAGTAATAAAGCTTCAATTTCTTCAACAGAGAAGTCATCATTGTGTGTCTCAACAGAAAGAACAAAAACATCATATTCTGATGATAATCCTTCAAGAATTGCATCAAGATGCCCTTTCTTGGAAAAAGGATTTCCAACCAACCCTAATAGGCTTGCACAATGATGAATCCATAACAGATAGTCATTCATGGTCAAAGAATCTTTCTTAATATTCTTCAATTTAGTTTTATACTGAGTGACCTTAGCACGGATTTGAGATGCAAAGTACAGATTAAGAGTGGTCCATACATGTGCAGCAGTTTCACAGTCTACAACTTGAGACAAAACAGGTTCAGTCATGGAAGACATCAGCCAGGAGACAAGTAGCTGATCTTGTTACTCCCAATCAACATAAGTAGGATTCATAGCTCCCTGTTGCAATGTGAAGCCAAATCAATCCTAGCAAAGCAAGGAGAAGAAAAAAAGAGCAAGGGGCAATGGCCTAGCGCCGCGGCGCCCGCCCGAGTGCAAACCAATGCCGCGGCACAGGTTTCAAGCTCCGTCGCGCTGGGAGTCTAGTTTCTAGCGATATTTTGAGTCAGAATCAAATTTAAACACCCCGAAAATGAGAAACTACTAGGGTTTCTCATTAGTTAATATTTTTCTCTTCTTTAGTGTATAAATAGACATAGAGTGGCTAGGGTTAAGTGTGTGTGACTTTGTGTGAGTGGCATTATTTGTGTGAGGCATATTTTGAGAGCTCCATTGTTGAGAGGAAAAATTCTCACAGAGGGTGCTAGGTAGAATAGAGATTTGGAAAGCACCATTTGAGAGTGTGTGAGAAATTTATCTTGTAATATGTAATCTCATTCATCATAGTGAAATCTACAGCGGCAGAAACATGACATAGTTTCGAATTTGGAAGAACTTGTATAAAAATTTGGTGTCTCTCTTTTTTTCTTTTCTCTAATTTCTTTTCTACAATTATTCATTCTTGCAATCCTTAGAATTAGGAGATGCCTAATTCGCTAACACTCCCATCGCTTCATCAGTAGACTGAAGAAATTTTGATGGAGGCCGGCCAGAACTAGAAATGAAATCAAGAATTTTGTAGCCTTTAATCGTTGATAGAGCCAGCTTTCGCCATAGAAGAAAATTGGTGTTGTCGAGCCGAACCGAAATTGGATGGCTGAAGGTGACAGCATTGAATCTTGATGAAGAAGAAGAAGATTCGGCTATGGCGGTTTCAGAGGATTGACCCATTCTAGATCGATCCAGTTCTGATGTGATGTTAAGAAAACGAAAGAAGCAGGGAAAACGTGTTTTGGATGAATTTCTGAAACTGATTTCATTGATTTATGAATTATGCAGTGTATGACTTAAATACATTGTCTAGCCTTGTAACTGCCTTGTATGGAGCCAATAACAGATTGCCACATGTCATGATTAACTAATGGAACTTAACTAACCAATTGCTAACTAACTGATTACAAAGTCATCAGGTAACAAACTAACAGAAACTAACAGACTAGTATTAAGTATTAATCTTCTTCTCTAACAGCTATGTATAAAGTTTGAACTAAGATCCAGAAACATTAGCCAATCTCGGTATCTTAAGAAGCTAGGAAACCTAGTTAAATTGCAAGAATGCAAATGCAAACCTTTAAACTTGGGAAGAGCTGCACTTATGTTGCTTACAGTTCCAGTCTCCATTATATGCACCGACAACTTGTTATTAGATAAATGGAGTTGGATGAGACGTTTTATGTTAAACATAGTTGAAACCCACTGTCCCATTCAAATTATTCGAGTTGAGATAAGGATATCGAAGCTTCGAGAGCTTGCCAAGTGAAGATGGAAGTGGGCCAGAAAACGCACAACTTTTGAGATTCAACTCAAATAGAGAATGAAGGTTTTTAATCACAAAGAAAGGGACCTTTAACTAGCATAGATTTGGTAGCAGAAACTATTATTTATGATAGCCAAAAGTTTATGCTATCAAAAAATCATAGTAGCTAAAAGGTGGTAGGTAAAAGTTATGCCATCAAAAATCTTTTGGTAGAAAAACATTCTGCTACTAAAAATTGATAGGCCAACTCAAAAAATCTGATCGTTAAAAAGAATTGAAAATTAGTTAAAATTTTTTCACAATATTTCAACCAACGTAGATTTTTTTTTTTTTTTTGGTTGATATTCTTTAATAAGGAGCGCTAAAATTTACACGGGTATCGACATTTTCATCAGTGATTTGTATGCGCTGAGAGTAAAGAAATATTTTTTACCCACTCAAAAGAAAATGGCAAAGAAGTTCTTGAAAGCATAGAATATCCGTTCAACATGTTTTCACACCCTCTTGATCCAAGGTTATAAATAAATGTCCAATGATTCTAAATACAGAATAATGATGGGGCTCTAGTACTAGTGTTTAACAAGACGTACCAATAGAAATAAGTCATACTCATTGGTAGAGCTAGGTATTCATGAGTAGGTACACGTGTCTTTATTTATTTTTAAATTTTAGATGTTGCCCCTAATTTGAAATTTAAAATTTTACAGGGTGTTTAACAATCTTAATTTCAATCAAAACTTTTAATTGTTGTAGTGTATAAACTCTCATATGCTATAATGTCAAGAAAAAAATAAGCTACAGTATAAAACTCTCACGTGTTATAATATTTTTAGTCAAAATTGGTTCAAACTACACTTCCCAAACACCCTATTAGTTATGTCCTTATATTAAAAGAAAATTGTGCAATTATTCCCTCAAAAAATAATTGAAATATAGTATCGTGTCACCCACTAAATAATTGAAATATGTTGTTGTGTCTTTATAAAATAATTAAAATTTGTTGTTGTATCCTTATTTTACAAGAAACATTATAATTTTTGCACCACGCAATCCTTAAAATGTAAAGTATATGTCTTTTTTTAATAAAATATTATTTCTAATTTTTATATAGTACCGGACTAAGAAGAGTTTTTTGGCTTCGCGCCATTGGTCACACAATATAATAGGTTAAAGATGAAGTTCACTTTCCATTTAGTTATGTCTTAAAAATATGATGTATCAAAAAGTAATTATAGATGCACCCATTCAAACTATGGCATTAAAACTCCAAATAGGCTCGAATGAGAAGTTATAATCATCTGGAAAGGGGAACTACTTGGAAAGGTCAAGGTTAATAAAAGTCATCTTGCAAAATAATTGCATCAAAAGAATTTAGAAAATCTATATGTTCCGTTTAAGAATTATTTTCTTCATATATTTCTCATTTTGATTTTATTTTTTTGGATGGTTCATTCTAATATAGTTTCTCTTTCTTTCTTATCAAATCTAAATCTAATGTTAGAAATTTTACTAATTCCTATATTCATTTAGCAGTCATCCATTGTCAAAAAAAAAAAAAAAAGATTGATTAATCTTGGTTGATTGGAACTATCAGTTTGATCATATTTCAAGTAGATTTACAGAACATACAAGTTGTTTGTCTGTTCATCACATGAAGTGTGTATCTCTAGTATTGACTTTTACACAATCAGTCTTCCTGATAAAACAAAAATTTACATAAATTAAGATTTTTATTTTTTTTTTTAAATATGGAGTGCTAAAATTTCTACGAAGTAATGCTTGTTTACGCTAAGATAATAATCCTACTAAAAAAAAAAAGAGACGTCTTAGGAATTATAGAAAAATCGTGAACATGTGTTGGTACTTTGGGATGTATGATGACTGGTTTCTTGGTAGGTCACTGTTAATAGTCAAGTAATCCAAATAGCCCATATAATTAATAACCAAAGACTAGTTCTAACACAAAATATCAGGAGATGACGACCAAGACCATTTCCGTTAATACACATCAATCATTTGTAATATTTGGGAGAAAAGTTGAAATTTTATGGGTAAAATCGTGCATGGAGCATGTGAGAGTTTTTTACTATAACATATAAGAGTTTTGCATATCTTATAAATGTTTATTCTATACAATAACAGTCAAATATTTAGAAAATAATTTTGACCAATCTTAATAGTTTTAAAATATAAGATTCTCATAAAAAAAATCCCCCCTCTCTAAATATGTTGTGCTAAACTGTCTATGTCATTAATATTTATCTATGCTGAGAGAATAATCCTATTGAAGAGAAAAGAGAGGATCAATAGTCCAACTCACATTTTGCGGTCCAACACGACGATTAAGAATCCTCACAAATGGTCCATAGCCATCACACCATGCCTAAGTCGACGTGCAATTCTAGGTTGATATTAATAACCAAACAATTGTGCGAGCCCAAAAAGACAAAGGACAGCCAAGAAAGTAATAATCATCGATTTAGACCATTCATTGAACACCAAAAATACCTCATTTGGTCTTTTTTAAGGTATTTTTTTGCGCAAGAACAAAAAAATAACCCACCGATAGATATCTATTTTTAGTAGTTATATATGTAAAAAATAATAATTTTGATCAGATCTAATAAATTTAGAAGGTGCACCATTTATAAAGATTCTAAAAAAGTGCTCTTCTTGATAAACCACCACTAAAATGAGTTTAGGATCATTTTACTGACATGAGGAATTTATCAGTGGGGCTTACAAAAAAGGTAGATCCTAATGACAGAAGATTCTGACAATTAGTTAAAATTTGTCAGTAGATCAATATATTTATAAGTTTCACGCCTGTTGAACATTTTTTTAAACTTTTCCAGTTATTACTAACTTTTCAATCAATTTCTCAAATTAAATTATTACTACACGCTTTTCATTTGGCATGCACAAACTCTGCAAAAAAAGATAAAATCGTGCTAAAAAATACAATTTGCCACATTAAATAGCGCTCAAATTTCTGTAGTTTTCAGCAAATTTGAAGAAGCTGCCTAATTATAAATTCAAGTAGTCTTTGATTATGCCATTAAACACCAACAGGAGACGCACAAAAAGATTGCTGAAAAAAGAAGAAGAGTAAAATATAGCAAATTAATAATAATAATAATTTTATACCCTATTAGAAATATGTCCAAAACTTCAATTTTTATTCTCATACCTCTGTTCCATGACAAAAAATATCTCGGAAGTTCCCCACTGTCAACATTACGTAAGAATTGGATCAATTTTTTATAAGTCATTGTAAGACAAAAAAGTCTTTCTACATTACTTTTTGAATTAAAAATAAATCTTTTTTTATAGTAACACATGGAGAGGCAGTAACACCTAGATTTAACTGGGAACACATATTTGGTGTTTTTTTTGTTTTTTTTGTTTTTTTGTTTTTTTTTTTCTCTTCTACCGTTATGTTTCAATTTTTAAATGTCATAGCTTCTTCGTTTCAACTCTAATTAAGACCATATTTCGTTGTAGCATTTGGAGTGAATAAAAGAACAAATACCCCATCTATATAGGACATGGAATTCAACTATTTTATGGACGCTTTACAAGATCTTAGAAAAATATATTTGGTTTGATTTTGTTTTTTCTATTTCCTACTTCTATAAAACTCATACTTTAAAATGTTCATCTTCATTAATAAGGTAGAGAGGAATAAATAATCATTTATATGTCCCATGACGCCTCTTATTTTATTTAAGGCTTTGTAAGATTCCAATAACACATATTGGGTTACTTTTTTTTTTTTTACCTTTTCTTTTAAAAATGCAAATCGAGTTAAATTGTGTAGTGAAATGAATCGTCGTTTGGATAGACAGATGAATTGTAAACTCAAGCTGGGAATAAAACATATATATTTGTTTGAATAGAGTGTCACAAAATAATCATTGGAAAAACTTTAGTGTTTTCCAACAATTCTTAGAGAACCTCATTGACCACAAGATTTTCATAGGCTATATGGATGAAATTTGTTTCTCTCTTCACTTTGAACTGATAAACTGATAGGAAGAAACTTCATCTCAATCCAAGTTGAAAAAAAGAAGTTATGATATGTTGCAGATATGGAGCCAAATCAAGTAGACAACCCAGCAAAAGGAAGGAAAAGGGAGAAAATCGCGTCCTCGAAGGCAGGGAGCAAGCGCCGCGGCTCTGGCAGAAGAGCGCCGCGGCGCTGGGTGAAGGCGCCTAGGCGCCAGGTGAAGAGCGCCTAGGCGCCAGGACAAGAGCGCCTAGGCGCTATGTGGAGAGCGCCTCGGCGCCAGGACAAGAGCGCCTAGGCGCTATGTGGCAAGCGCCTAGGCGCCAAGGGCTAAACGCCTAGGCCGAATGAGGATGGCGCCTAGGCGCCAGGAGAAGAGCGCCTAGGCGCCGCAGGGGAGCGCCGCAACGAGCGCCGCGGCGCTGACGCGCTGTGCTGCGCGATGTGTTTTGAATCAAAGTCGAATTCAAAGGTCCCAAAAACGGGAAACCACTAGGGTTTCCCATTAGTTGCTATTTTCTCCTCCTTTGGTTATAAATAGACACAAGGTGGCTAGGGTTGTGTGTGTGAAAACTGTGTGTGAAAATTATGAGAGGCATAATTTTGTGAGAGGCAAAATTCTTGAGAGCTCCATCCTTGAGAGAGAAAAAATTCCCATTGGGTGTTAGATAGAAGAGAGTTTTGGTAAGCACAATTTGTGAGTGTGTGAGAAACTGCTCTTGTAATCTGTAATCTCCTTCATCATAGTGGAATCTGCAAGCGGCAGAAACAGGACGTAGTCTCAAATTTGGACGAACCTGTATAAAAATTTGGTGTATCTTTTTCTTCTTTTCTCCTATTTATTTTCTGCAATTGTTCGTTCTTGCGATCCTTGGAATTAGGAGTCGCCTAATTCCCCAACAACTGGTATCAGAGCGGAGGTTTTGATCAAGAACGATGACTGGAGAAGAAGGTATGGCAGCCGGCATCACCAAATTTGATGGTTCAGATTTTTCCTATTGGAGGATGCAAGTAGAGGACTACCTATACAGCAGAAAACTGCACTTGCCCTTGGGTAGTAAGCCCGAAGGCATGAAGGATGAGGAGTGGAGTCTCCTTGATAGACAGGTACTCGGTGTGATCCGTTTGACTTTGTCAAAGAACATTGCCCACAACGTTGCGAAGGAGACCACTACAGCAGGGATGATGAAGGCTCTGTCAGAGATGTATGAGAAGCCCTCAGCCAATAACAAGGTACATCTCATGAAGAAGCTCTTTAATTTAAAGATGTCTGAAGGTGCCTCGGTGGTAGAGCACCTGAACAGTTTCAACACCGTCCTAAACCAATTGGTCTCGGTAGAGATTAAATTCGATGATGAGATCAATGCTCTAATCCTCTTGGCCTCGTTACCAAATAGCTGGGAACCCATGAGGGTGGCCATTACGAATTCTCTTGGGAGTGCAAAATTGAAGTTTGTTGATGTCAGAAATTCTATTCTGGCGGAAGAAGTTCGCAGGAAGGACTCAGGAGAAGCCTCTTCGTCGAACTCGGCCCTTAATGTTGATAATAGGGGCAGGAAACTTGATAGGCAATCCAACAGGGATAATGGCAGGAGAGGCAAGTCGAGGAATGGGAGAAGCAATTCAAGGAATGGAAGGACCATGGAGTGTTGGAACTGTGGGAAGACGGGCCACTTGAAAAAGAACTGCAGGACTCCAAGGAAGAATGAAGACAAGACTAATGATGAAGCCAACGCCGCCACTGAAGAGCAACAGGATGCCTTAATCTTGTCTGTCGACAGTTCTTTTGATTCGTGGGTGATAGACTCAGGAGCATCATTCCACACCACAGCACACCGTCATGTCCTGGAGAACTATGTTGCTGGAAATCATGGTAAGGTTTATCTCGCTGATGGAGAACCTTTGGATATAGTTGGCATTGGAGATGTCAGTTTAAAAATGCCTAATGGGTCGGTATGGAAGATTCATAAGGTGAGACATGTTCCTAAATTAATGCGTAACTTGATTTCGGTGGGGCAACTGGATGATGATGGACATAAAGTAACCTTCAATTGTGGAGGTTGGAAAGTCACGAAAGGAGCGATGGTTATTGCTTGGGGACGCAAGGCTGGAACTCTCTACATGAACTCTAGTTGCAGAGATACCCTAGCAGTTGCTGATTCTGCTGCCAATACTGAGCTATGGCATTATAGGCTCGGTCACATGAGTGAGAAGGGTATGAAGGTGCTTCACTGCAAAGGAAAACTGCCGGGTTTGAAAACTGTTGATCACAGTTTGTGTGAAGCCTGCATCTTTGGTAAACAGAAGAGAGTGAGTTTCTCAAAGATGGGTAGAGAGCCTAAGTCCAGGAGATTGGAGCTTGTTCACACTGATGTGTGGGGGCCTGCGCCGGTGACTTCCCTTGGTGGCGCAAACTACTATGTGACGTTCATTGATTACTCAAGCAGGAAGGTATGGGTTTACTTTCTGAAAAACAAATCTGATGTGTTCGATGCTTTCAAGAGATGGAAAGCCATGGTGGAGAACGAGACAGATTTGAAGGTGAAGTGCTTGCAGTCTGACAATGGGGGAGAGTACCTAGGTGAAGATTTCAGGCGGTACTGTGCTGAGAATGGGATAAAGATGAGGAAGACCATTCCAGGGAAACCACAACAGAATGGGGTAGCTGAGAGGATGAACAGGACTTTAAACGAGCGTGCCAGAAGCATGAGGTTGCATGCAGGGCTGCCAAAGATGTTTTGGGCTGAGGCAATTAACACAGCCGCTCATCTGATAAACAGAAGTCCATCCACACCGCTGAAGTTCAAGCTACCGGAAGAAGTCTGGAGCCATAAACAGGTTGATCTCTCTTACTTGAGAGTGTTTGGTTGTGTTTCCTATGCACACATTGATTCTGCTGCTAGAAGTAAACTGGATGCCAAGTCAAAGAAGTGTTTTCTGGTTGGCTATGGCGGACTTGAGTTTGGTTATCGTCTCTGGGATGACCAAAGTCGGAAGATTATCAGGAGCAAGGATGTGATCTTCAACGAAGGTGTTCTGTACAAGGACAGAGACAGCACGGACTCCAGGGGTTCAGGTTCTGAAGATAAGAAGCCTGAGGTGATTCCATTAAAGGATCTGCCTGAAGTGGAGGTGCAAAATCCAGAGGTTGAAGACCAGGAAAACATAGCTCCAGAAGAAAACCAGAGGACTCCTGCCACACCAGTCAGGAGGTCTAGCAGGACAATCAGACCACCGCAGAGATACTCCCCAACTCTGCATTACATCTTGTTGACCGACAAAGGTAAGCCAGAGAGCTTTGATGAAGCCGTGGAGGCTGGAGATTCGGTCAAGTGGGAGTTAGCCATGAGGGACGAGTTGGATCGGACATGGCAACTGGCAAAGTTACCACAGAGTAAAAAGTCCTTGCACAACAAGAGGGTATACCGGACAAAAGATAAAAGTGCTGGCAGCAAGCGGTATAAGGCAAGGTGGGTGGTAAAAGGATCCAGAGATATGCTCACCAAGATGGATTCGATTGAGAAACTGAAGTTGTGCGCAACTTCAGTTGGACTTCTCCAAGAGGCGTGAGAAGTCGTTGCCGCTGCAGTGGGAGACATGGTGAATTGATTAGTCTCCAAGTGGGAGATTGTTGCAGATATGGAGCCAAATCAAGTAGACAACCCAGCAAAAGGAAGGAAAAGGGAGAAAATCGCGTCCTCGAAGGCAGGGAGCAAGCGCCGCGGCTCTGGCAGAAGAGCGCCGCGACGCTGGGTGAAGGCGCCTAGGCGCCAGGTGAAGAGCGCCTAGGCGCCAGGACAAGAGCGCCTAGGCGCTATGTGGAGAGCGCCTAGGCGCCAGGACAAGAGCGCCTAGGCGCTATGTGGCAAGCGCCTAGGCGCCAAGGGCTAAACGCCTAGGCCGAATGAGGATGGCGCCTAGGCGCCAGGAGAAGAGCGCCTAGGCGCCGCAGGGGAGCGCCGCAGCGCTCGTTTCGAGCGCCGCGGCGCTGACGCGCTGTGCTGCGCGATGTGTTTTGAATCAAAGTCGAATTCAAAGGTCCCAAAAATGGGAAACCACTAGGGTTTCCCATTAGTTGCTATTTTCTCCTCCTTTGGTTATAAATAGACACAAGGTGGCTAGGGTTGTGTGTGTGAAAACTGTGTGTGAAAATTGTGAGAGGCATAATTTTGTGAGAGGCAAAATTCTTGAGAGCTTCATCCCTGAGAGAGAAAAAATTCCCATTGGGTGTTAGATAGAAGAGAGTTTTGGTAAGCACAATTTGTGAGTGTGTGAGAAACTGCTCTTGTAATCTGTAATCTCCTTCATCATAGTGGAATCTGCAAGCGGCAGAAACAGGACGTAGTCTCAAATTTGGACGAACCTGTATAAAAATTTGGTGTATCTTTTTCTTCTTTTCTCCTATTTATTTTCTGCAATTGTTTGTTCTTGCGATCCTTGGAATTAGGAGTCGCCTAATTCCCCAACACGATATTTTAAAGTTTCAATTTTTATAAAGATAGAATAAATTGAAAAAATAAAAAGTGAGCGCATATATGTTACGAGGATCTTTAAAAATCTCAACAAAATGGTAATCTTTTAGAGACTATATAAATGGGGATTTGTTCTTGTCTTTATTTTAAACATATAATAAAAAGAATGGTCTCGATCCGACTTAAAACAAAAAAGTTATTAAATCTTGAGTTTTAAGATGGGAGAGAAAAAGCAAAAACAAACCAAGTACCGCTAAAGAGATGTTACAAACATGTTGCTGCCCCTTAGGTACATGTTAATGTCGAGTTTTTACCTATTTTACAACTGACACAAGTAATACATCAAATCAATACGTTTGAGTGATTCTAGACCGTTCATATCAATCTAAACGGCTCAAAAGAAACTGAAGGTTAAAAACTTCACGCAGTGGGTGATATAGTATTAAACGCCCAATATATACGTAGTTTTTATTATTTTATGTAAATTTTACTCCTTTTAACACATCCGATTTTTGGTAACAAATAGCTAGCAACAGATTCTTGGAGGGCTGAGGTCTTATATGGGATTGAAATAATGTGCAAGTTTAGAATCTACAAAATCAAATGAGGGGGAATTCTCAGTAACTTTTATTTTATTTAAATTTCGTTTTATTTCTTGGACAGAAATTAGTTGCAAAAGTATATGCCATTGAATGATTCAAAGCTGCTGTCTTCTTTAATTTTGTTTTTGTTTTGGGTATTAATTTAAGGGTATTTACTTTTGCAACTTCCTGTACAATGAATAAAAATCACATCAAAATTTGCTCAAGTGGTATCATTTTAATGAATTTAAATCCAAGTAATGCACAAGCCCCGACTGGTGTCGAATTCTTATTTATCACATAGTGAATCTCCTTTTTTGGGTAACATATATAGGCTGGTTTAGTACATTTTGATTGTGCACAATCTCACCAATATATACAATTCCGATTAGTTCATGTGAAACGTAGAACAACATTTGCTAGATATGTGTTGTCTCTTGTGAAGTTAAATTAAAGAGGACATAAGAAATTGAAGAAAATTTAAGCTTCCACGATGGTTTTAGTCAAAAACGCCGCGGACGTTAAAAGACGAAAACTGTCATAGCAACTCCAGTTTCTACAACGGCTTTCGTGTTTACAGCATACTGCCGCATGTTTTTCTCCTCTTTAACATGATAATTTTTAAGAAAACATTGTTAAATGAAAGTTGTGGGTCCCACAATTTCTAGTAGTGGCAGGAGATAATTTATCAACAACTGAGCACAACATAAGCATGTTACTTGTCATTAGTAACACTAGTTTGCATTCATTTGGAAAGAAAATAATATTATGAATGCCTTGAACTAAGCACTTGGTGTTGGAGTATTTTGTGCATAAGGAGAGAATGGAGGCTAAGAAATTTTAGAAAATAGAAATATGTATGGGACGAGTATGAACACTTTCCTTAAAGTTTTTATTTTCTCTCACTTCTCAAAGTTTGCTAACGAGTTTTTATAGCAAATTACCCTAAGACACAACAAACACTTGATCACTATATCTAGCAATACTATGGCACTCCATAACAAGATATGAATTCTGTAATAACTCTAGAGTTTATAAAAAGACATGGGTGCTATTTGAAAAATGAACATAACCGAACCAATCCATACAACTTTTACACAAAGGTACCTTTATCAAATGTAAAGGTAGCTCTTAACTCGTAAAGGTGTCTATTCATGTCTTAATACGTCTATTACAATGGATGTGTTGATTGTTAATTGATGTTCAGGTTCGTATAAAAGCATACAACCAACGAATACACCGGTTCGAAACATGTGTAAAGACACATGTTTCAATGTAAATCAACACGGGAGAGCACCACGACACCATTTTTTTGGCGCCGCGGTGCTATGCTCTCCGTGCAAATTTCGCACATATTATAGTGATGGGCACCGTGGCGCCAACGCCTTTTTAAGTGGGTGTTGCGGCCTAAGCGGCCCTGTCTTATTTTGTGTTGTTTTGTGCCTCTAGCACCGTGGCCTTCAATATAGATGCTGTGGTGCTCCGAGCTAAATTTAAACACATTAAAAATGTGTTTTCTAACTTATATTTATGTAATCTTTGATCTTAAACATGTTGGAGAGACATATTACAATCTCTCCAACACTTAGTTCCAATTAATACAAGAATTTTCATTTGCATAGATAGTAAAACGTGACTAGTGAGACTGATTTTATTTAGTTAAATAAAAAGTACACAAGTTATACAAATCTTATACATAATAACCAGAAACACTAAAGTCAAATACTAGAAAGCAACAAAAACGTTCATTAATTACGCAATATCTAGAAAAAGGATAAACATATTATAACAATATGATTATAGGTTACATAAACAACAGGGAAAATAAAAGGTTTCGGTCGTAACCTCAAGTTGTGCGTTTGAGTTTTCTACTTTGTCTCCCCTTAGTTTTGGTCACAGCCACAAAATTTAAAGCCTTGATAAACCATAATTGCTCGTCAATTGCAAGAACCTTCTCTATGGCCATTCCAAATATCAGTCCACCAACAAATCCTGGTACAATTGTAGTCCAATGCAACTCGAACCAAGATTCTGACTGTCAGCCATCTTCGTCATCAGAAGTCGAAGCTGAAGGTGGCGATCTACGGGTACTAAGGCTTGGAAAGCCCCATAATCCTGCATTTCCCTCGTATGAGCTGCTGTCAAATGTAGAGAATTGGTTCCCTTGAGGGACAAGTCCGCTGAGACGGTTATAAGATGCATTGAAGAATGCAAGAAAGGTGAGTTGCACTAGCTGTTGAGGGATCTTTCCCAAGAGCTTGCTTAGGGAAAGATCTAATGACTCGAGTTGTGTTATGTTGGACAAGGATGTTGGGATGCTGCCATCGCACTTGGAGTCCTCGCAGGCTTCCAATGTATTCTGGTATGTCTCCTTGGAATTTGTTGCTTGAAAGATCAATGACTGAAAAATTCTAGAATCATTCCGTACTCCATATCCTTGCCTTTGTTTGTTATGGTAACCGAGAACGGGTAAAAATACTGATAAAACATTCCTGCTACTGTGAGATTGATCTGTGTACCGAGATATGATGATTTTCTAGCATCAAAATCTTTCATGGCATTCCAATTTTGAAAGTAGTTGGAGGGTAACATGCCTGATATATTGTTGTGAGAGAGGCCAATAATTTGTAGACTGGAGAAGACATAGTCAGAAGAAGACTTGGCTGTAATTGCACCGTGGAAGCAATAAGCACGTAGTAGAAGTAGTTTGAGCTGTGGAAGAGTCCCTAACCAAGAAGGAAAGACATCATTGAAATAATTGTTCTCAAGCTTGAGAACTTTAAGCTGCTTACAGTTAGCCAGCAGAGATTGCGGTAAACGCCCTTGGAATTGATTGTAGCTCAAATCCAGTACCTGCAGTCAGCTTTGAAGGGGCCAAATTTGAGGATCTTCCCCACTAGAAAGGTTGTGTTTGATATCTTTGAAACATTCGGGAATCACACCACTCAATTTGTTATGAGACAAGTCAAGTATTTATGGGAACTCAAATTCAAAAATAATGGTGAAATCTCTCCACTCAATTCATTATGTGAGACATCAAAGATAGTGATAGATGGAGGAGGAATTGGTAGTGGTCCTGTCAAATTGTTTTGCCGAAGCTGCAATATGCGTATCATGCGTGAGGGGAGGGCAACAACACCGAAGCCTGTGAATAAGTTGGCATCCATGAATAATGCCCCCTATGCTTGTGTTCCGGATCCATTCAGGTACCTTTCCTTGACGATGATTTCTTGCAAGATCCTGGATCTTTAGCGTATCTTGTTATCTTAAGAAATCTGGAAAAACTAATTAAATTGCAAGAAGCCAAACTCAAAATCTCAAACTTAGGAACGGTTGCATTTATGTTCCACAGAGTACTCCTCTCCATTATGACTGACAACTTGTTATTAGATGCTAGAAGGCGATCAAGGTTTTTCACGTTAAGAAACATGTTGAAATCCAATGTACCAATCAAATTGTTTGAATTGACATTTAAAGATCCAAGCTTTGAAAGTCTACCTAGTGAAGATGGAAATGGCCCAAAAAACCTACAACGCGCAAGACTTAAAACGTTTAAGGAATCAAGGTTTCCAATTGATGAGGGTATATGACCAGAGAATGCAGTTTGCCGAAGCCATAATTCTCTAAGCCGAGTATTGGAGCGAAATTCGGGAATAGAACCGGTAGGTTTCTCGTTTTCTGACAAGCTAAGGATTTGCAAGTTTGGAAGGTGAAAAATACCAACAGGAAATTCCCGCGAAGTCCACAAGTATCCAGAAAGAGAGAAGTTAGAGTAGAGAAATTTACCAAGAAACTAGGAACCGAAGAGGAGATGTCGACATTAGTAAGGCCAAGATGTTCCAACTTACTTAAGTTCCTTACAAATGTACTGAAGTTGGGTTGTTTCAATTCCAAATAATTTGCAGACAAATCAAGGAGTGACAAATTATAGAGTTGGGATAATTCTAATGGGACTTGCCCAACAAAGCCAGATCTAGTAAGGTTAAGAAATGTCAAATGTGGAAGATGGCCCAGTCGAGAAGCGATTCGAGAGTAATTGAAATCATTATCAGCAAGATTAAGAGTTTGAAGATGAGAAAGGAGGAAAAGACTACTACTAGAGTCAATAGAACCATGAAGACAACTGCTATTGAGATGAAGAGCTATTACATGAGTTTTGCTCTCATCACACTCCACGCCATCCCATGAGCAACAGTAATCTTTCTCGTCCGGCATTCACTACGCAACCTTGGGATAAGCGAAAGGATCAGCAGAAGCATACTTGTCTATGACAAAGCCATCCTTGAATTCTAACAAGGCAGTGCTCTCATCGGTGCCGCAAAGTGGCTGCACATGATCAGAAAACAAACAAGTTAGTATTATAAGATGAAGTAGTGGAATTGTGGAAAGCAAGCACTTAAAGATGGACTTCAAGAAGTGGGACTCCATATTTGCTTTGTTTATACAAAGTTGTGGATATGTGATGAGCAAAGGAGATTTTGTGATATGTTAAACCTTGATTTCGAGTTCGGTATATATATATATAAGAAAAACACTACATTATCGTTGCATAGAAAGCGACAACAAAGACTTGTCTATTGTTGACTAAGTAGGGTTGGTCCATGGAATGGAGCAATTCTACTTATTGTTGACTTGGTGTGTATTTAACTTTTTTTTTTTCTTTCGCTGGCAAATAATAATAATAATAATAGTAATAATTTGCCACTTTGCGTCAAAATTCAGTTTTTGTTTCACTTTTGCACACAATAATCATGTGAGCGCCCTCGGAGATGAGAAGGATCCAAAATTTTATTTTGGCCACGCAACCCCATAGGCTTGAATTGTGAATTTATAATAATTAAGACACAGAAACCGCTTGGAAAGGTCATGGTTTATAAAAGTAATACGGTAATGTTCTCTTGCAGTCACACAGAAAAATTACTGGTCGTTAACACTAATGCCTTCTAAATTTTATAGTCCTTTTTTATTTTATCTTTTAAATTTTAAAAATTATTACTTTATTCTCTTAACTTTTAAAACTTTTCACTTTACTTGTTTAACTTTAAAAATTATCATTTTACCCCTGAACTTCAAAACTTCTCACTTTGTCTCTTAAATTTTAATATTTCGTTTAAATAGACAGAAGCCCATATAATTTGCACATGGGTCACTTGAATGAGCAAAAATGACACCTTTGTTTTCTTTTTAATCTGAACTCTCATTTTAAAAAGAGTTTTCCTGCATATTTTTTTTTATTTTTAATGCGTAATGTTAGAATTAATCCCAATAATATATTGGCTAATATATTAAATAAATATGTACTAAGACTATCAGATTAGGTTGGTTTAAATAAAGTGATCTAATAAAGTATAAAGTTTCAGGCATTAATGCATCTCATAAAGTGTGGACCCAATTATGTGTATAGAGACCTAAAAGTCTAATTTCTATTTTATGATGGGTCAAAATAGAAATAAGACAATTTAAGGAATTTTATAAAATAAATAGTTATGGTCCCTGAGTCAGATGGTATGTAACTTTTCTGGCATCCCATCATTAGAAAAGACAGAGAGAAAACTTCATCTCAGAGAAATCATACTTTTTTGACTTAGAAAATTAAGAGCCAAAAGAGGATTCAAGAAGTACATCCATTCAGATAGATCCAGGTATGCTTACGCTAAATTTTTTAATGAATTAATATGAGATTTTAGATCTAATGATGGTTTTCATCTGTAAAGTTTTTTTTTTTAACAAGTGATATTAGAGTCTTTTTATGTTGAATTTTTGAGAAATATTTTCTCAAAATTTTCAGTTGAAATTTTACATTGAAAACGATTGTGGTCCTATGCTTTATTGAATCCAGTTCTTATATATATATATATAGATTCAAATTTATAGGGCCTTTCCGTTTTCGGTTGAATTATTTTACATGCATACATATATATATATATATATATATATGAATATATAAGTTTGTTTGATTCATCTTATCAGAATCGGCACTGTTGATAAAAAATATCGTTCACATATAAAAGGAATCTTAGAAAATGACTACATTAATGGCAGCCTGCCTGTTGCCTTTTTATCACTGTCGATAAAATGAGATGCAAATATAGATATATATATATATATGTGTGTGTGTGCGTGTGTGTGTGTGTGTGTGTGTGTGTGAACGTATGCATTCAGTTGTTGATGGCACAGTTTGCTAAGTTTTTTTTTTTTTTTTTTTATCGTTATACGGCACATCCACCGAAAAGAAGAACAAAAAAAAACTTCCAAAACCGTTTAAATTTGCTAAACCGTTTTGGCAGACTATGGATTATTTAGTTTACTAGGTCAAATATTTTTCTGATTGGGCCTGAAGTTTGTCAAGCCCATCAGGTATTATAAGAACAAATTGGGTTTGGGTTAATTTTTGGGTTGGTTTTAAATGTTGGGTTAAATAATAGGTCATTGGGTTTGGGTAATTGGATTGGGTAAAGAGCTAGATAGGGTTAACCTATTCGTACGGGACTCAACCTATAGGGACCCAACTCAGTTTTACTCTAATGTCTGACTTTGATTGTTGACTTTGACTTTGACTAAGTTTTTTAAAATTTTATTAAGTTTTTTAAAATTTGATTTTGGTCATTTTTGGTGTAATTTTAAATTCAAATATTGGTGTTTTATATGTATTTTAAGATGAATTAATTGAAGCATCATGTCACCAAAGTGGTCTCTCTTGTGAAAATTAATTTGTTTTGAAATATAAACGGTTGTATTCATGAAATTTATGTAAATATTCATCGGCCCAAAGGAAGGCTAATATTTAATAGAGTTGCATGTACACTTGTAGTAATAAACACATGATAATTATTCGATTCTTTACATGTGAACAATAAATCGGCCTTTGATTACTACACTAAGAGTACCACTTACAAGTTAATGTTTCTGTCCAAAGACTAAATATTAATGTTGTGTTAGGTATCTTGTGATGGGTCCTACTATTATTTGAATTTATTTAAGTATAATATGAAACTTATGTGAGCTTATTGTTTTGTTGTTTTGTTCTCTGTTCAGTTACAAGTTCTGCTTCTAATATTTCTACTAGCATCAATTTCGATTCCCATGCTTAATGGCACAAACTTCAAGGCATGGCAAGAGAACGTTATGATTATTCTCAGTGTCATGGATCTAGACCTTACGTTGAGGGTTGAACGGCCTGCTGACCTTACAGATAACAGTTCCTCTGATCTTAAGAGGGAAATGGAAAGGTGGGACCGTTCAAATCGCATGAGTCTTATGATCATGAAACGTGTTATTTCGAAACTTTTAGGGGCACTATGTCCGAAAAGGTTACTACAGTCAAAGGTTTCCTTAAGGAAATTGAGAAGAGGTTTGCCAAGAGCGAAAAGGATGAAACAAGTACACTTTTAGCAAACCTTATATCAATGAGGTACAAAAGAAAAGGGAACATAAGGGAGTACATAATAGATATGTCTCATCTTGCTTCAAAACCGAAGGCACTCAAGTTAGAGCTATTCGAGGACTTAGTCATGCATTTAGTCTTGATATCTCTTCCTGTACAGTTCAATCAATTTAAGGTGAGCTACAATTGTCAAAAGGACAAATGGTCCCGTAATGAGCTCATCTCATATTGTGTGCAAAAAGAGAAAAGGCTGAAGCAAGAAAAGACAAAAAGTGCTCATTTGGCTACAACCTTTACGGACAATAATAAGAAAAGAAAGAAGGATAAGAAAGCTGCAGGCAGGTGCGGCACCACAGAAGAAACAACAGAAGGGACAAGGTGATCAATTTGCATGTTTCTTCTATGGAGGTGCTAAACACAAGAAGAAGCAATGTACCAACTATTATGCATGGCGTGCAAAGAAAGGTACACTTCTCAATCTAGTTTGTTCTAAGGTTAATTTAACTTCGATACCAAGACACACTTGGTGGATAGATTTCAATGCTACTACTCACATAAGTGTGTCTATGTAGGGTTACCTGAACTATCGAAAGCCAAGTGACAGTGAAAGATACATCTATGTGGGCGATGGCAAATCAGTGGAAGTTGAGGCAATAGAAACATTTAGGTTATTATTAAGGATTGAATTTTATTTGGATTTGAATAAGACTTATGTTGTACCATCGTTTAGACGAAATTTGGTTTCTATTTCTGTACTGGACAAATTTGGTTATTCTTGTTCATTTGAAAATTGTCAATTTAATCTTGTTCAAAATTCAAAAGTTATTGGTTCTGGTTCTTTATCTGTTTATGATAAACTTTATTTACTTGATATAGTTGCCTCATTTAATGAAACCTTGCATATAAGCACACATGATATAAAGTGAAAATTAACTAATCAGAATTCCGTTTCATTATAGCACAAGAGATTAGGTCATATCTCCAAGAAGAGAATTAAGAAACTTATGTCTGACAGGATTCTTGATCACCTTGATTTTACAGATTTTGAAATTTGTATTAATTGCATAAAGGAGAAATAGACAAACATAAGGAGATTAGGCGCCAACAAGACCTCAAATGTCTTAGAACTAATTTATACGGATATTTGTGGGCCATTCCCTACAGCTTCTTAGAATGGTCAATAATATTTTATTACGTTCATAGATGATTTCTCACGATATGGCTACCTATATCTTATTCATGAAAAGTCTCAATTACTGGATGTGTTCAAGAATTATAATGCTGAAGTTGAGAACCAACTTAGCAAAATGATTAAAGGCGTTAGATCTGACCGTGGTCGAGAATACTAAGGCAGATATGACGGATTAGGAAAACAACGTCCATGACCGTTTGCTAAGTCCTAGAGGAGTGCGGTATCATCCCATAGTACACCATGTCGGGATCACTTAGCATGAATGGTGTTACTGAGAGGCAAAACAAAACACTTAAGGACATGGTGAGGAGTATGATTAGTCATTCTACCTTGCCAGAATTTCTCTGGGGAGAAACTTTAAAGACTGCAGTTTACATACTCGACAGAGTTCTAACTAAAGCAACTGTCAAAACCCCTTATGAGCTTTAGACAGACAAGAAGCCTAGTTTGAAGCAGTTGCACATTTGGGGTTGTCTAGTTAAGGCAAGGCCTTATAGGCCAAATAAAAAAAACTGGACTCTAGAACTATCAGCTACTATTTTATTGGATATTCTAAATGGTCAAGGGGTTACAAATTTTATGATCCCACAACTAAGTCGATTTTTGAGACGGGAACTGCTCAGTTCTTTGAGGATATTGAGCTTGTGAGAGAACATAGGATTAGAGATATTGTCTTTGAAGAGGAATATGTCACTATTCCTTCAATTGTTATTAATAATGATCATGATCATGCTTCTTTTCATGACATTATTCAAGAAGCAACTCTGGATCAAGGCGACATCGAAGTACCTCCCATTCAAAATTAAGAAATTGTTCTAGAAGAACAAACTCAACGGCCTCTAAAACCAATGCCATTAAAGAGATCCACTAGAGAAAGGAGAAGTGCGATTCCTGATGATTATATCATATTTCTCCAAGAACATGAGGTTGACATTAGAGTGGTGGAAGATGATCCAATCGGTTTCCATCAAGCCATGCAAAGTTCTAACTCTCAAAAGTGGATAGATGCCATGAATGAGGAAATAAAGTCCATGAAAGACAATAACGTTTGGGATCTTGTCCGTTACCTGAAGGAGCAAAACCCATTGGTTGCAAATGGATATTTAAGACCAAAAGGGATTTGAAAAGCGATGTGAAGAGATATAAGGCTCGTTTTGTTGTAAAGGACTTTACTTAAAATGAAGACATTGACTATAAAGAGACTTTCTCTCCAGTTTCATCGAAAGACTTTTTTAGGATAATAATGGCATTAGTGGCACATTTTGACCTTGAGTTACACCAGATGGATGTAAAGACTGCATTTTTCAATGGTGACATTGATGAGATGATTTATATGGTGTAGCCAGAAAACTTTGTGTCAGGAGACTGAAAGCAAATGGTTTGCAAACTAAAAAAATCTATCTATGGGCTTGAGCAAGCTTCTCGTCAATGGTATTACAAATTTCATCAAGTTATAATCTCGTTTAGTTTTGAGATGAATGCAGTTGATGATTGTATATACCACAAATTCAGTGGGAGTAAGCATATTTTTCTAGTTTTATATGTCGATGACATATTGCTTGCTAGTAACGATATAAGCTTATTGCACGAAACCAAGACATTTCTAGCAAAGAAATTTAAGATGAAAGATCTTGGGGATGCCTCTTTTGTATTAGGTATACAGATACACCAGAATCGCTCTCATGGTATACTTAGATTATCAAAAAAGAGCTATATCGAGAAGATATCTAAGAGATTTGGCATGTAGAATTATAGACCAAGTGACACCCCTATTGCTAAGGGAGACAAGTTCAATCTTAGTCAATACCCCAAAAATGACTTTTGAAGTTAAAGAGATGCAGAAGATTCCTTATGCATCAGCCATAAGGAGTTTGATGTATACTCAGGTTTGTATGCGTCTAAATATTGCGTACATTGTTGGGATGCTAGGCATGTACTTAAGTAATCCAAGAATGGATCATTGGAAAGCAGCCAAACGAGTCATGCAGTATTTGCAGAGAACAAAGGATTACTTGCTCACATATAGAAGATTGGATCAGTTGGAGATCATTAGGTATTCTGATTCTGATTTTGCTGGATGCCAAGATAGTCAGAGATCCACATTGTGCTATATCTACCTTCTAGCTGGAGGAGCTCTTTTCTGGAAGAGTGCTAAGCAGACACTAATAGCTTCTTCCACCACGGCAGCAGAGTTTATAGCATGTTATGAGGCAACCAATCATGGGATATGGGTACAAAATTTTGTCACTGGGCTACGAATTGTGGATGGAATTGAAAGACCACTTAAGATATTTTGTAACAATAAGTCAGCAGTACTATATTCCAACAATAATAGGAGCTCAACAAAGTCGAAGCACATAGACTTCAAGTTCCTAGTTGTTAAAGAAAAAGTACAGAGTGGTCAAGTGTCTATAGAGCATATTGGGACAAACTCTATGGTTGCAGATCCGCTTATTAAAGAAGTATCACCCAAGGTCTTTCATGATCACACTGCTCAAATGGGTGTTGTATCTCTTGAGGATATGTCATTTTAGTAGGAACTTGATGACATAGTGGTTGTTAAAGAAAGAGTACATAGTGGTCAGGTGTCTATGTGCTCAACAAAGTCAAAGCACATAGACATCAAGTTCCTAGTTGTTAAAGAAAGAGTACATAGTGGTCAGGTGTCTATAAAGCATATTGGGACAAACTCTATGGTTGCAGATCCGCTTATTAAAGAAGTATCACCCAAGGTCTTTCATGATCACACTGCTCAAATGGGTGTTGTATCTCTTGAGGATATGTCATTTTAGTGGGAGTTTGCATTTTGGATGCTTTTTAGTTGCAAACACATTTTATGGTTATTTTATGGATGATTTATAGTTATTTTCTGCAAAAATAAAGTCTATAGTTTTTTTTTCACTCTGAATATGTTTGATTTAATCTCATTAAAGAATAGGGTTTGACCAGTAGGAAATAGGCATGTTAAAATCACATTGTATGAAATTTTCTTGCTACACATCTATACTTGATCCATGCCATTCGTTATATTAATATACGTGACCATTGATGGGTTTAGTTATGTTACATGTAACAAAGACTGCTTTGATCCTATATTGATATGATTGATGGACCGGATTGATTGGAGATGCTTTTGGTAATGATAGCACAATTCATGAACTCATAAGATATAATTTGCATTTATAAAATTTCATATATAGCCCAAGTGGAAGATTGTAGGAATTAATTCTAATAATATATGGGCTAACATATTGAATAAATGTGTACTAAGGCTATCAGATAAGGTTGACCTAATTAAAATGATGTAATAAAGTATAAAATTTTAGACATTAAAGCATCTCATAAAGTGTGGACCCCATTATATGTGTAGAGATTTAAAAGTCTAATTTCTATTTTTATGATTGGTTAAAAGAAAAATAAGACAATTTAAGGAATTTTATAAAATAAACGGTTATGGTCTCTAAGTCAGAATGTACGTAACTTTTTTGGCAACCTATCACTAAAAAAGGCAGAAAGAAAACTTCCTCTCAGAGAAATTAAACTTTCTTAACTCAGAAGATCAAAAACCAAAAGAGAATTCGAGGATTATATCCATTCATATGGATCCAAGTATACTTCCGTTAAATTTCTTGATGAATTAACATGGGATTTCAAATTTAGTGATGGTTTTTATCTGTAAAGTTTCCTTCTAACATGTAATTCATTTAACACATTGATATCGTTTGCTAATATCTAAATTGAAATACTAAAGAACATGAGTTGCGCATTAAAGATAAGGAGGTATTAGCGAACAATATTAAAAAAAATGTACATATTAAACCTTCTTAAATAAGAGTAGATTAAAAAATGTTAAATGAAAGTGTAAACATGAAAAAAAAAAACCTAAGAGTAATAAAATCTCATTTTTCCTCTTACAAGTGACTGATGTATGAATCACGTAAGCTTAACTCTGTCTATTTGAACGAAGAACCAAAAATAAGAGACAAAATAAGGAGCTTTGAAAGTTCAAGGGTAAAATGGTGATTTTAAAAATTAGGGGCAAAGTGAGGAGTTTTAAAAGTTCATGGGGTAAAATAGTAATTTTAAAGTTCATGGGGGTAAAGTAAGAGAGACCTTAAAGTTTATGGGCCATTAGTATTAATAACCCTAAAAAAGACTATATTTTTCAATTAAAAGTTATTTTCCTAGCATCTGTAATTTTGCGTTAATTTTTTTGCATTATAAAAATGTTTTTTAGCACTTGTCAAATTAAAATAATTCAAGAAAAAAAACTATATATATATATATGTATTGTTCTCTAAATATTGAAAATATGCAATATTAACATGAAAATTACATAATACAAAAAAATTGTTTTTAGTTGCATAGGTATGTTGTGCTCCATTTTGTAGTGTGCTCGCATATGTTGTTCTGTCATATCGTGTCAAACCTGTATAAAACCATGATCACGATATAACCCACCACCCCATATATACTGTGTAACATGGCCTTGCCTAGAATTTTCAAGTCAAATTGCGCTTATATTACTCTTGCCGTCGATGAATACTCATTACGTCCTGCTAGGACTTTTTAGCCTGTTGTGGCTTAAAATATTATATATATATATATATATATATATATATATATACACACACACATATATATATATATATATTTATATTGTAGCCAAGTAGTCAATTTGTCAAGTCAATCGCTATGCAAATTGTAATCTTAACCTATGCCGTGCAATTCAAACTTCATATATTTTTCTAAGAACAAAGAAAAAAAAATGACTTGAGGAACCAATAAATTACTAGAAAAATCCATCTCGACAAATACATTTAACCTTCACACACGTTAATGCTGGGTTGTTTGATACGAGTACATTTAGTTATCATCTTTTTTTCTTATTAATCAATCATCAAGTAGATTTTGACAATATTTTTCATATACTAATTTGACCATTTTAAATTTTGCTTCATGAATAATCTCGGTATAACACACATTATATGAAAGCGAGCTATATGTTAATCAACTTGTTTAAAACAAAGAACGTTGAAACATTTTGAAAATCTATTTGAAAATCTATGTAAAGAGACGATTTTTTTTTTGTTCTCATTTTTATTCCCTGATCTGCTTTCTTTCTGGCACTTCTTGATTGTTCACTCTTTTTTTTTTTTTTGTGGATAAATAATTCACAATGTCACTGATAGAAGACAATTTGTATTGATCGATACTTACAAATTCTATATGTCAGAAGAAAAAGAAAGGAATTGTGAGCATAAAGACACAAATCGTCAGACGAACACAACAATAAAAACATTTTTTTTACCAGAATTCTCATGCTGGGGAAGGTAATTTTGCATTACCTTTAGAGCATAAATGTTTTAGTTGTTCGGATTAAAGTCTGATATGTAATTGAAGTAATTATGTATTATATATTATAAATTTTTAACGTGGACAATTACAAATCAAATCGTTAAAATGTTAATCCTATAGCTAAAAAAAACACATGAAGTTGATGGTATTATAAAGTAAATGGTTTTTGACCTTATAACATGGTTTTAAAATATAGAGCTGATCATTTACCAAATATATATATGTATATATATAGAGAGAGCTGATCAACTAGATCAGTTGGAATAAGTTCTCACGTAACCAGCTCCATAAAGTACGTAAAAATCAACATTCATGATGTTAACAAAATAGAGGTCTACGCGGGTCCAATTAATTACTTGTCCCTTTTTTTATATTATATATATAATATATCCAATTGCATGCAAAAGTTGCCATCCGCGTGGATATTTATTCCAAAAGGTTGACGTTGACTAATAATATGCATGTGTACAGTCTAGCTTACCATATCTAGAAGTTGGTGGGTAGTAAAACAGACTCTGAGTTATTAATTTATTCCAACTATAAATAATTTATCAAAATTGTGGGCATATGTATAATCACTTTTTATGTACATATATGTTATTTTCATTTTACTTGTCCTTTGTTTTATGTGACATAGCACAAAAAAAGATGTCACAAGGTGGTAATTTTTGATCACCTTTGATGATAAACAAGATTTTTTTAGTCAACACGCTTTTGACGACATAACATATGGTTTTTATTTTTATTTTTTTTTCTCGTTGCTCGTCTAGATTTATTCATATGCACACAAATGTTAATGGTCCAGAAGGAAATAATTTGGTCCCAGAAATTAATTCCGTGGTCCATAATTTCGTCCCATGAAATGGAAATGGAAATGAAAATGGGAGTGTCTAATAAAGAAGGAAAAGGAAGTATAGGAGGAATATGAAAAAGTTAGAAAAAGCCAAAAAAATGAAAGGAGAGTAATATCACCACGTCGGGTCAAGTTGGAAATAATTGCAAAAACTAATCTTTCAGCTTATTAGGTTCATTTATTTAATGCGCCTGGGGACAGGCATGTTATGGGAAATGTAGCATTTTGACTCGGACGTAGCTAACAAAATATTTACGCAGTGTTTTGCTACCGACGTTTGATGATTCGCACAGGGGATATTTTTCAACATCTAGTCCAGCTCAGATTTTTTTTTTTTTTTTTTTTCCAGGAAGTTGTGTAATAAAAAGTATTATTTTTCACAATGGATAGAAAAATATTATTTTAATTGTTTGATTAGTTTTTAGAGTTTAAGGGTTAAATTAAATACAAAATTGTGAGTGTTTCAAAACGATTTCGTAAAAAAAAGAATTCATAATTATTAAACAGATGAAATCATTGAGGAAATCATTAAGTAAGAAATAAAATAATAAACATAGCGAGTATGGATCTCACTGACCCACAACTTGTGCACACATATTATCCTGATAATATAATAATAAAACCATAGTCCAATCACGAAGAATATTAAAATATTACATGTCTTGTTCAATTAATACAAATAACCTATTAGTCCTTCTACTGCTCCTGAGTTCTCTCCGATAAGCCCTCTCTGACCCTAAACAAAAATCCACCTAGAGGGGAAAAAGTTTAAAATAAATAAAATGTGAGCGAAAGGCTCAATAGGACTATATTTTAAGAAACATTAAATTTTAAATACAAAATATCACTTTCCAAAAAAATTATTTAAAAGGAAACTAAGATAAATAAGTTTGCACAAAACTATTCTTACCAAAAACAGTTTATTGGTCGACCAGAAATATTATCATTTTCTTTTCCTAGGCAAACCATATGAATATCACCATCGTAGTGGCCTAGTTGGGTTTTGGGACCTGCCCCCAAGGTCGATCGCTACATGACCCGATCTCTGATATGGAATCATGCCCTTATATTCAATTCTATCATTATTCAAAATCCATTTACCAGATGTTTTCATTAACATTCATTATGAAGTTCATCACAGTCCACGGTTTATTAAAAATATACCGATAAATTTCATTTTCAATCAACCATTGAAAACATTTTGATAAAAATCCTTTTCAAGGCCAAATCATTTGAAACTAGGTTACCAAGGAAGGGGTAGAAAGTCTTACCTCAATACTCGTGCAGGTGTCCCACACCGAAATCTCGGTCCGCTATACGTTAGCTCTACGGAACCATGAACGATCATAAATACAAACTAGGTCGATCAGTATCTAGTTTAAGATATTCTATGTTACTAAACCGTTTCATGATGTCCTAGTGTGCCATTTGTACCTTTAAAATCATTTTATAAAGTTAGGTTTTCAATCAGGGTTCAAAACAGTGAAAACGGATGAAAATCACAAAATTTGCCCTTGTTCGGTCGGCCTACCGGTCTCCCTGGTTCGGTCGGCCGAACTACACAATTTGGCCTGCCGGAGAACAGGTCCGGTTGGTCGAACATTTCCCTGGTTCGGCCTGCCGGACGGATGAATCCGGCCTGTCGATCCTTTGAATCCGGCCTGCCGAACTGGAAAATTTCCAGAAATTTCAAGCATGGGTTTCCCAAAACTCAAATCTCCATTTTAACCTGTTTTTCTCAATTCTCAGACATGGAAAACAATCATAAATAATAGAGAAACAAGTTTAAAACACTTTTGAACTCATTTAAACAAGATTTAAACACAAAATTCCAAGAAATCCAAAAATAGAGAAAAATGAGGAAAAATAAAAAATCTTGAATCGAATCCGTTTTTCTTCAAACAAAGCATAGATCCTAGTTATTCTAAGTTCCTTTAACTCAAATCAAAGGTTTCCTAAGCTCAAACAAACTTAGATTTCAAACATGCTTGAAAAATTGAAAATTTGAAAAAGTTTAGAAATTTCAAAACTAACCTCAAATCCAAGTTTCAATTCATGTTTTTGGTTGTTCAATTGAGCTTTCGAGCTCCCAATCCACCAAAACCCGAAGCTTGAGCTTGATTGGAGTTAAAATTTGAGGGAAAAATGAGAGAGAAGGAGAGAGAGCGAGAGAGAGACTCACGACGAGAGAGAGAAAGAGAGAGAGTGAATCAAAGAGAGGGAGAGGAAAGAGAATAAATAGAGGGAAATAGTGGACGGTTTTACTGTGCGAAAACTGTGTGCCGTCCATGGTTTTATAAAACGGGATACATTTGACATTTGATAAATTGTTTTGTTTTAAAACTCAAAACAACATTTTAAAACAATTAGAAATCATTAGAAATCACCAAAATAAGATAAATAACTTTAAACTCAAAATTTTACCAAGTGGTCAAATTAAGTTTAAAATATTCTTTATGGCACACTAATTCACCATTTTACATCATAACAACATTAAATTAATTTCGGGGCATTACAAAATTGGGATATGTGACACAGATTCGTGGATTAAACATAGAAAAATTAATCCAACATATGGCTAAAACAACAGTATCTACAAGTAATTAAGGAATACTGTTTTTAAGATAGAAATTCTTTTCTTTCCACTAAAATTATATATTTCTTAATACCACTAAAACTACATAATAGTTTTTAAGATTAACGAGCCTTTTCCCAAAATGAAAATATATTGATGCTTATAGAGCAGATTGTACTAGTTCCGAGAGCTTAATATCAACCTTTGATGGTCAATTTTTTCTTAATAATGTTATGTCACATTCACCCTTCATAATCTGTGTTTAAAAAACATTAAAAAAAAAAAAAGAATTCTGATAAAATCGGACAATTGGCATACACTCCATTAAAGACCTATCTATCTTTCCTTCTTTTTCCCTCTCATTTAGACTTCATAATTTTTCAATATTGTGCCTCAGAATTAGATAAAAAAAATAATAATAATAACTAATCATTAATGGTTGCAGACATTAGCTTAGCACTCTATGAGTTTAAAAATGGCTATTGTAAGAAGGTCCAAGTAGTTGGGCTAACAAGATAGGGGACAGCATTTTTGTCCACATTATTGGGTTGAGAATGGCCCCTTTCTAAATATGATGATATTCAATGATGGAAAATTATAGTAAATAACACTAAAAAACTACTAGTAATAAATAGTAGGTTTTAAAAGTATTTATAGTCAATAGCAAATTTACGGCGTAAATAATTTATTTACAATGTAAATAATACGTATTACTTATTTGTAAATAAGTATCATTTGCAATTAGTAATAATTGTAAATATGCTATTTACTATAAATATTTTCAAAACCTGCTGTTTACTCTAATAAGTTTTAAAAGTCTGCTATCCATTATAAATATTTTTAAAACTTACTATTTACTTTAAAATTTTTAAAAATATGCTATTTTCCTCCTTCTCCCTTCAATCATTTCAATGAAACTGTTAACCCTTAATGTTTTATGTGAAAATTAAGCCTTTTGGGTTAGTTATATGATCATATCTCTATATTTTGATTATTTCTCAATTTTTCCTTTTTGTTTTAAAAACTACAAAGTATCTTTTAAACTTAAAAACTTGTTTTAATATTTCATCGCTATGATTTGAAAAAATTAGATAAAACAATATAACTACCCTTAAACAATTTATTAAAGATATTTTATAGATTTTAGACCAATAAAAAACTCTAAAGCAAGGTATCAAAGTTTGAAAGAAGTATCTTGACTTTTATGTATTTAGAGTGCTAAATATTTATCAAAATTTTTCTTAAGATAAAAATATAGTTTGGAATTAAATTTGGTCTAATAAAGATATTTTTATTTTTTCTTCTGTTTTTTTTTTGTCCGCAAAGTCCGTAAGAAATAAAATTAAAATAAGTTTTTCAAATTCATAAGATGTCTTTGTAGAATTTTAAAACAAAAAGGTAATTTGAGAAATAATAAAAAAAGTTAAAAATATAATTATGTAATTGACCTTTTTAGTATAGAATTGAATGCCCTTTTTACACTATGGAACATTGTTTTTTAAATCCAATATACTATTTTTATAGAAGGATTAGAGAATCATCATTTCAGGAGGGACAAAAAAATTTTTTTTGTTAATTTTTTACTTGCTTATTATTTGGTAGTATAACAGAAAGTTAAAATTGTCTTTTTGGTATATGGAAGTCGTCTACTTTCTTAATGTCCTAAAAAAAACGACGCGACCGAATAAGCGGACTTCGTAAGTAACACTGTAAATTACATTCAATACTACGTTTGAACTCTAGTTATATATCAGTCAGATTATAAAAGAAAATCCCGATTTGGTCTTGTAAAATATAAAAAAAAAAAAATCAAATCAAATCAAAACAAAAGATTAAAAACGCTCATGAAACAAAATCATAAATGTTGATTTCGTCTTTGTTTTCCTTTTTGTTTTTCTTTTCTTTTATATGTAGCGTTTCAAACTGATTTGATTTTTTTTTCTTTGATGACTCCCATTTGAGGTATATTAATAAAGAGTTAATTTCATTTTTGATCCTAAAAATAATAGTTGTCTCATTTTGCCTTTTAAGCTGTCAACATATATTAATGGTCCCCGAACTTTTTAAATGTTACTCTAATGGTAACTCTGTAATAAAAACATAAAAAAGTTTAACATATTTCATCATGTGAGGCACATGTAATTCATTAATTCATTAATTTATTTTTGAGAAGTCTGATTTAGGCCAACATT
The DNA here is from genome assembly GCA_025403435.1 of Artocarpus heterophyllus. Lineage (NCBI taxonomy): Eukaryota > Viridiplantae > Streptophyta > Magnoliopsida > Rosales > Moraceae > Artocarpus > Artocarpus heterophyllus. The sequence goes on along the minus strand of CM046330.1, from coordinate 30,108,637 downwards.
TAAACCGGATCACCTGTACGCACTTCATTTGATGAAAATCCATTAGTTTGTTTTTTTTTTTTTTTTTTTTTTTGTAGAGGTAAAATTAGAGTGATGTTTAAAAGTTTAGGGATTATTATTGTGTCAAACATTCCGTAGTTTGTTCAATACACTCAATCCAATCCAATTTGACATCTAATAGATTGTGAAGATTTATAAATTGGTAATGGATTCAGATTTTCGTAATCAAAAAGTACTAATTGGATTACAGATTTAGCATCTCGTAATCCATGAATTTAAACTATATATGTTATAAAAATTATGCATATATATATATATATATTTAGGGTATGTTTGTCTCATGCATTCGTTGAACTCAATGGACTCAAATTTAGATTCGAGTATTAAAAATTCTTCAGATACACATTTGTTTCCCTCAAAATTCAAATCATTTGAATATCAAGAATCCAAGTTTTTAGAGTTCTCATCCCCCCTTAAACTTTTAATACTCAGATATCTTTGCTACAGTAAAAATTAAATTCTCTCTCCTATATTTAAGGAAAAAAATTATAACTTTTTCATTTGATATCCAATTGAGATGATTCTTTTTTCACTGTGTTCCTAATGAAGAGAGAAATAAATCAAGATCTATATTGCATTTTTTTAAGATCATTAATGTTAAGATTTTATTAGATTTATTAATAAATCAAAAACTATCTTCACTGCCTCTCTTAACACAAATTCTAATTTCATTCCATACTCAGATTAAAACTTAAATATACATCCAAACGTCAATTCGAATAACAATTCAAATCACTAACTTAAATCCTAATTCAAATTACACTAACTCAAATTAAATTACTAATTTAAATTCATTTACCAAACGGATCCTTAGAATTGTTTTAAACAAATATGCAAGCGCACGGCATTTGTATTTTACATATACAGTGCATATTAATTTAGCAATATTGTAGTAAATATTCAAAAACTAATTATTTGAAAATATTTATAATAAATAATAAATTATACAATAATTTATTTATCCCTTATTTATAGTGTAAATAATTCTTATTTACACCGTAAATAGATTTAAGGTGTAAATAATTTATTTACCCTTTGTTTATCATAAATAATTTTCATTTACATAGTAAATAAACTATTTACATTATAAATATACACTTTTACTATAAATATTGTTTGAAAATATGATTTCCCTAATTCTCTCATAATTTAGTTAGTTTCTCAATTAGTAGAAGCCCAACCCACTTTAAAGTAATGTTTAGCAATAATGGATTATAAGACTTTGTTTTAATTTAAATTTAAGTTTGTTTGTTGTAATGGATTGTCACGCTACGATTTAATTTATTATCAAAGGCTTGTATTTCTATGGGTTGTAATATGTTGGATTTTGTTGAATTAAGTTATATTATGTTTATTTTAATTTCTAGTTTTTAATGAATTTAAAAGGCTTATAGGCTGTTTGAAGGAACGGTTGGAATCATCAGTTATAACTAGGAACAGTATAAAGCTTTCACATGTTACAATAAAAACAAAAAGTTAGAAAAGCATAGAGCTCTCACATGCTACAGTCTCAAACCAAAATTGTTAGTTCAAACCATTCTTTCAAACAGGGTCAGTTGAAAAATTTCTTATGAATTAGTTTTAGATTGGAATTGGATTTACCCTTAATTTGTGTAATCCAGTCTGTAAACAACCCTAAGCGTGTTATTTGAAGTCTCATGGATTGGTTTCGGACCAGGATTAAATTTACGGCTAATCTATATAATTTGATCCGTGAACATTCTAAAGTGTGTTAGTTGAAAATTTAAGGGTCAAAATAAGCCAAAAGTGAAATTAATTCTATTTCTTGAAAAAAAAAAAAAAAAAAGAGTGAAACTAGCCCGTTAATAGGGTAAATTAGAAATTCTAGTCCCAAAGTACAGATTTAGGTACCAGAATGAATTTTTTTGAGAACCCATTTCAATATTCACCATTGTGTGTGCTTCTTTTTCTTTTATTTTCTTTCTTTCTTTTTTTTTTGTTGTTAAAACACATGGCACGAAAACATTAAAAATCCAAATTTAAAATTTGTCCTATCTTGTTTTTATTACCAAAAGAAGATGCATAATTTGCTCCGAAAACGCAGAGTTCTGAAGGCCCAGTCTCCCAGACACTCTCCCTAAGGACCTTCTGAAGCTTCCCTATCTCCAAGAAATGTAAGTCCTCATTCTTTACCATTCTCTTCCTTTCCTTTTCCTTCTTCTTCTTCTTCTTCTTTTTTTTTTTTTTCCTTTTATTAGAAATCGATTAAAGAAATTCTGCTGTACGCTCGTCGCAGTTATAATGAACAGTACTTATATGATCATGTCATGTGTAACACTTCTCAACTTGAATTCATAAACTTGTTAGTTGTTACTGTTATTATATTATTACTGTTCTTGTTTTGTTGGAAAGAATAACGCATAAACTTTAATTTATAAGTTCTATGTATCTTTCTGAATTCCGATTCTTTTTTTTTTTTGATTCAGTGTCCTCTCACGCAACTACCTTAACGGTACCATTCCTTCAGAATGGGGTTCATCCCAACTTGTCAATGTGTACTTTCTCTCACTCTTTCTGTTTTGCCTGTTTGAATACTGTTGTATCTTTTTTTTTTGGGTCTAAAATTGATTGTATTGTTCTTCTTTCTACTGCTACTTACTATTTCTTTCACAAAATGGGTACTTAGTATTTGTTATTTTTTTAAAAAATTTTTTAAATACTTTTGGATCTTCTTAAGCCATTTAATTCGTCTGTTTTTAATTTTTATTGTTTGTCATTTTTCTATGAAACTGAGATATGGTTTGTGTTGCAGTTCCCTTTTGGGAAACAGGTTAACGGGTTCTATCCCAAAAGAACTAGCAAACATCACCACTCTAAAAAGTTTGTGAGTTTCTGTTTGACCCTTTTGTTGATCATTCCTCATTTTAACCAAGAAAGCTCTTTTGTAAGAAATTTGTTTGAAATTTTTAGAGTCCTCGAGATCAACCGTCTGTCTGGAAATCTGCCTCTGGAGCTTGGGAATCTTTCCAACATTGAGAGATTGTGAGAAATTCTAAGACTAAAGATTAAGAATATAGTGATGATCGGTTTACTGGTTTATATCTCTTATTTATATCATTGTTTGTGTGAATGTAGTCTTGTTACATCAAACAATCTTACTGGAGAATTGCCCGAAACACTTGGAAAGCTGACAACGTTAAAAGATTTGTAAGCTTTTAATGCGTTTCTTCTTGTAACGTTTTTTTCTTTTTTTTTAATTAGCAAAATAGCAGTTGTTTATTGTATGAAAATGCTTATCAGATAATATCTTTCCCATTGTAATGCAGTCGGATTGGAGACAATCGCTTTTTTGGGATGATACCAAGTTTTATACAGAAATGGACCAAACTTGAGAAACTGTGAGAGATCTTTCATTTGATGTTTTAATTTTCCCATTAAAAAAATTATGTTTATCGATGGTTTGATCCATATTGACAACAACAGAGCGATTCAAGCGAGTGGTTTAAGTGGGCCTATTCCTTCCAGCATTGCTCTTTTGGAAAAATTATCCGATTTGTTAGTGACATTTGCAAAGATCCTGTAATCTTTTCATGAATACCAGAATTTATGATTATCTATATTTGAACTTCTTAATTTTCTAATTGTAGGAGAATTAGCGACTTGAGCGGATCAGAATCAATCTTTCCACCACTTAATAATATGACAAAAATGAAGACTCTGTGAGTTAATTTTTTTATATGTGTTAGAATGAGTCCACTATACTTGAAAAGTAATCTCTAAATGATATTATATCTATTTATATGTTTGTTGCAGTATCCTCAGGAATTGCCATCTTAACGGAACCATACCCGATTACCTTGGTGAAATGACGAACTTGAAAACTTTGTTAGCATCTATATCTTTCACTCTCTTTTATATTTTTGTGTAGATTTATCCTTTTGAATGTTGATTTATGAATCAAAGAATAATTCAAGCAAGAACACGTCTAAGAGGAAGGTTGTGTGCATAATGGAATACAATGAAACAACTTGTCATGTATTGATAATTTTACAACATAAGCTTGGTTGAAAAAGCGTGTAATCTAGAGGCCTAATGAGATATAAGAACTATAAGAATATAAACGAAGAATGGAATGGATTCCTATTCTGTTTTTATTTATTTATTCATTTATTTTTTGCTTTTAAACCTCAATTATCTATTTGTAGTCTCACCATCCCAGATTTTGTGTATGAATCTCAACCCTATATTTCCTCCCATGCCTGCTCATTTTTGTTCTTACTTGTATACATCTTGTAAAAGGACATCATAATTTTATTCCAGAGGCTTCCATAGCAGTGACTAATTACATTGCCTACGTTTGAGTAACGACTAAGAAGTTTGAATGCGTATGTAAATTATTTTCTTTTTGAGTAATCATTTCAGAGAAAATAAACTTTTTTAAGATTTACCTCCTTGGTAACATTTTCTAAGTTCAAATGCTTAAAAATTTTCTGACCGAGATCTCAGCTTCAACAAACTAAGGGGAAACGTACCTAACAGCCTTACCAGTCTATCAAAGGTGGATAACATGTAAGCAATTTGGATTCTAGGTATCCACTGTCTCACTCCAAAATGTCTGCAGTCACATGTTTCTGGCCAAAAAGCGATTATTGATTGGGTTAATTGATAGTATTAGCAAGTTTTTCTTTATATGAAGAGCCAACCACTTATCACATAATTAGAGCAACCTTGGAAGATGTCTAGCACTTTGGAAATTGTGCATACATGCATTTGAGAGTGTGGCCATGAAGGCTTCAAGTAACCTATAGAACTTGATTTCCTTGTGATAAAAAAAAACAAAATGATAAGACGATTTACAAAATTAGGCACAATAACCTTTTAGTATTGTGACATTTACAAAGAATGTTAGGGTAGAGCAGGGTAGTCTGTGACTCTGTGGCAAATCATGCAACATGTTTAAATGGTGTATGCCTTAATACCAAGCCAAGATTTGATTACATGGGCACCCTAAAGAATACTTATTATCGATGTCAAACGTGTCATGGAACTGGTATTGGTAAGTGATATACGCCCAGTATGCTTTCTGGAAGGTATTTACCCTAAATTCATTTTATGGTTGAAAGTGCAAGCCTTTTTATTTTTCTAAAAAATTTCAACTTTTCCTTATTTATAATGAAAATTGGGCTGATAAGAGGTAGGCTACCAGTAGCTTTTGTTTTCTAACATTTGTAATTAGTGTAAATTCTTCACAATATATCTAACAGAAGTTGTTGGTGGGTTTCAAGGTGGATCTAGTTAACTGTCTTACATGGTTACATTAGTGCCTTGTTACTCTTGTTCCAAGTATATTCGGTAGTTTAAGATATCAATATCTTTTTGTTTTGATTGTTAACAATATGTATCTTTAGCCTTTAGTGCCATTTTTGACAAAATTGCTGAAATACTTCATGTTGATTCTGTTTAGATTCTTAACTGGAAACTTGCTTTCTGGAGAAGTGGCTGACTGGTTGCTCAAAAGAGGAGAGAGCATGTAAGCTTCTGTTCCTTCAACTATGAAAACTAGTTTCAATCTAACTATCCACATTTGATAAAGCATTTATATCAAGTTTTGTCATAAAACTTCTTTTTAATTTTCATGGTTATTACTACCGAATACTTTTCCAACCTGTAGTCACTTCTATATTAATTTAGTGTGAATGATGAATATAAGGACACTCTGATGCAAAAAAATGGTTTGAGTGATAACAAATGTTGTCAGATCATTATAAAGCCTCGAGAACAAGGAAGGACTAAAACTACATTACAATTTGGTAGATAATTCAAGATGCAACTTTTAGTGCTCCATATCGTATTTGAGAACTTTGAGACGTTTCCTAAGGCTTTTTGTTGTTGAAATTATTCCTACTCTTAAAGATTTCCAAGTTTTTCAGGAAAGTTTTCTCATAAGTTGTTAGTGTCTCCCTTACTTTTCTGCAACCTTCCCATCTTAACTCAAATAATACTGCTTGGTTTTATAGCTCAACATGGATGAGAAATGCTTTGAATCTTGAAGGGCACATATTATTCTTGAATTTCACTTCGTATGCACTGGTCGATCAGAGTGTATGCTAATTTTATTTCGTGGGTTACAATAAATTGGATCCTAAGAAACCTTTCTTTTTAGATTTAAGATTTTATAGCTTCAATATATATAGCGTTTCAATTCATTGAGTTCATTATGTCTACTGCATTTTGGGTTTAATAGATTGTATGACAATTTCTTTTGTGTGACAATTTTTTTTATGCAGTGATCTTTCATACAACAATTTCACTATTGGAAACTCAAGCTGTCAGCGGCGGAATGTGTAAGTACTTCTTCATCCCCTTAGAGCTTGATCTTTATGCAAATAAATTTGATTTTTCATTTTTATGTTATTTTCTTCAGAAACTTTGATGTGAGCACTCTTGCTACTAGGCCACCAATAAGATTCACCTATGCGCGACGTGGCACCAAGAAGAAGGGTGAGTTGGCAAGAGCTCTACCAAGAAGAAAGGAAGAAAAAGAAAGCGGTGACATGGACGAGCAAATCGTGGGCAAGCAGCATACATGTGAGGGTGGTCCCGAGAATTCAGGAAGGAAGAAATAAGGTGGTTAGTTTGTTACGTCTCAGGAGAAGAATGAGAAATGAGGTAGGCGATTTGAGGATTTAAAAAAGGAATAGGGTAGAGAGGTAAGTAAGGATTTTCTAGCATTTACTTCTTGTGTGAAAAGGGAGTGCAGGGCTCACTCGAATAGCCCCTATCCATCTCATTTTCCAGAAATCTATAGCAATAAAAGTGCAAAGCTGATTTCCTCAAGTTTCTGTGCTCTGTGTTTAGTACCATTTTTAGATTAACAGCATACCTAAGCCTATTATTTGGTATCAGAGCCGTCGATCGTGGGATGGCAGCGGCAGCGAAAAAGCTCGAAGATTGCCTTAAAAAGGTGGAGTCGAGCAAGGAAAGCTTTCAACACGAGTTGGAGGAGATGAAAACTTAAGTTAAGAAACTTGGGAAACTGGAAGAAGGAATGACTCAGCTGTTGGCAGAATTACAGGGGATAAGACAACAATTCTCTAATGGGACGACCGAGGAACCGTCGGCGCGAGCTGTGACTCTGACAGCACACTTGCGCGTCACGTTGGGAGAAGCTCGGACTAGAGGTCGTCATGACTTTGATGGGGCGCGGATGGAACCTGAGGGAGGTGAGAAGGGGGAGTGTCGTACTCGGCGGGTTGAGATGCCGGTATTTGATGGCCAAAATCATGATGGGTGGATCTTCAGAGCTGAGCGTTATTTTGCGCTCAATCGATTAAAGGATCATGCGAAGTTGGAGGTCACCGTGGTGAGCTTCGATGGCGTGGTTCCAGTGGAAGGACAGACGCTAGGTTGTTCGCAGTTGGACGGAACTGAAGGGAATGATCGTGGATCGCTTCCGACCTACCCAAGAAGGAACCCAGTGTGAGAAACTGCTCACCCTTCGTCAGGAGACCACCGTTCGCGAATATCGCCGACAGTTTAAACTCTTTGCTGCTCCCCTCTCTGAATTGTTAAAGCAGGTTCTAGAAAGCTCATTTGTCAATGGGTTACAACTTGAAGTTCGGGCTGAGGTTCGTGTATTAAAACCTCAAGGTTTGGGCCGCATAATGGAATTAGCCCAAAGAATAGAGGATCGAAACTTACAACTTGGGCTTGCTAAACATTTTTCTTCCCAGCCCAATCCAGGTTCTCATTCCAGCTCAGGTAATTTTGGTTACAACACGAGTAAGCTTCCTATAGGACCGCCAAAACAGCAGGGCTTTACAGATAAAATTTCAGCTAGTTCCATGAACACTTTGAGAAAGTTAACTGATGTAGAGATCCAAACTAAGAGAGAGAAAGGCCTTTGTTATCTCTGTGACGACAAATATTATTTTGGCCACCGCTGTCCAAAACGAGAATTACAGGTCTTAGTAACTCAGGAGGATGAGAACGATGCAGAGCAGGAGAAAGGATCGGATGAACGGGACGTGCTGGAAGAGATGGCAGAGGTAACCTTGAATTCCATGGTAGGCTTGACTACACCGAGAACAATGAAGCTTAAGGGAACGGTACAACGGCAGGAGGTGGTGGTTCTCATTGATTGTGGAGCTACTCACAATTTTATTTCTCTGGATTTGGTAAGGAAATTGGATCTTCCAATTGATAACACAGGGTGTTACGGGGTAGTAATGGGCACGGGTGTTACTATCAAAGGTGAAGGAGTTTGTAAAGGGGTGGTGTTGTCCTTGCAAGAATTAGAGGTTGTGGAGGATTTTTCACCCCTACACTTGGGAAGCATGGATTTAACCTTGGGAATGCAGTGGTTAGCCACTTTAGGGGCGATGCATATTAATTGGTCTTCACTCACCATGAAATTCCACATTGGCGAAACATTAGTTTGTTTACAAGGAAACTCCAGTTTGTGTAAAATGGGCATTTCCTTAAAGGCTATGCAGAGAGCGGTGAGGCACGAAGGTCATGGAATTCTGTTGGAAGTTCGGCAGTTTAGAGCGAGAGGATGAGGGATCGACCAATTTAGTGAAACAAGTACTTGCGGCCATACAGACAGTTTTGCAACGTTGGCAGGACGTGTTTCAACCACCACAAGGATTGCCGCCCTTTCGGGGTTGTGAGCACGCTATTGTGCTCAAAGAAGGAGTATCACCAATAAATGTTAGACCTTATCGTTACCCTCAGATGCAAAAGGCAGAGATTGAACGTTTGGTGGGTGAAATGTTGGCAGCCGGTATAATTCAACCAAGTGTCAGCCCTTTCTCAAGTCCGGTCCTCTTAGTTAAGAAGAAAGATGGGAGTTGGAGATTCTGCGTGGATTATTGAGCACTTAATAAGGAAACCGTGCCTAACCGATTTCCCATTCCAGTGATTGATGAGTTGCTTGATGAATTACATGGCGCTACCATATTTTCAAGCTCGACCTCAAATCCGGATACCACCAAATCAGAGTACACAGTGAAGATGTGCCTAAGACCGCTTTCTGAACCCATGATGGCCACTATGAGTTCTTGGTGATGCCTTTTGGTCTTACAAACGCTCCAGCCACTTTCCAATCCCTTATGAATGAGGTATTCCGTCCTTACTTACACAAGTTTGTCTTAGTCTTCTTCGATGACATACTCGTGTATAGCCGGTCGGAGGAGGAGCATGTGTTACATTTAGAGACAGTCTTGCGGGAATTGTGCCGAAACAAATTATACGCCAATGAGAAAAAGTGCTTTTTTGGGCAGTTTAGTGTGGAATATTTGGGGCATGTAATTTCAAATGATGGGGTGGCACTTGAGGAATCCAAGGCAGAAGCAATGAAGAAATGGCCAATTCCGACCAATTTGCGAGAATTACAGGGTTTCCTTGGTCTTACAGGTTATTATCACGAGTTCGTGGCTGGTTACGTTGGTTTTGGGTGGTTGCGGGTGGATGTAGGCGGTTTAGACCTATTTTATTGCTTAATGTAATTTTGTGGACCTTTTTTTTAGAAAGTGAAGAAAATTTGTTGGAAATATAAGATGATAATACATAAAGCATTCTCAACAACAAGCAAGTTTGATGCCTAAAGACAGTGACCATATTCAAAAGTACAAATTAAGAAATATAATCATTCACTATAACAAGAAACATCAACTACAGATGAAGTGATGAACAAAGTCAAGAGTTTATAAAGATTAAAGCCTATTCATTGGGTTCGAAAATAATAGAATGCTACAAATGAAATGATGAACAAAGTCAAGTGTTCTTTTTCTTTTTAGGGCTTTCTGTGCTAACTTACTTGATTTGAATTTTGATCACTTCATAAAATAATAGGAAAATTTCTAGTTTCCAATACGTCAAGAGGCAGCCGAGCCTATGCTTGGAGTGTTAGATTGTTCAATCATCTCTAAAATAAGAACAAAATCAAATAAATAATAAGTTTTTAAAAAAATATATAAGCGGGTGAGTGCGGGTTGAACCCGCCCTCAAAAACTTAAAATCAAATCTGCCCACCTGAATATATTGGTAGGCTGGTTCAACCCGTCTGTCAGTGGGTTGCTAAGGTAAACTCGTTTTTTTTAAAATAGATAGATGTAGACATAGACGATTAATAGGTGCGGGATAATTTTTGAACGGCCTTAGTTCATATAAGATTTTGCTTCCATCCATTCGGACGGAAGCTTCATCTATGAGGTGTCATGCAATTGTCATGCAATTAAGAGGAAAAAGCTAGTGATTTGATGAAAAAAGTTTTTATATTATGTACTAATAAGTATACGTAGACACAATCAATTTTTTAATTATAAAGAGTTAAAAAGTCCATCCGTATCTTCTAGTTATCCACTTTGTTTGACTTGGAAAAGTTGTGAACTTATATATACCAAGGGGCTTTTTTAATTAAATTTTGTATGCTTATACCTTTCAAAAAAAAACAAGCAACGCATCTTTTAATTATGAAATGTATGACATTAGAAGAACGCAACTCTTTTTATAATTTAATATCATAGCCTTGACGGCTTTATGACGTGCCTTTTTAAAAGGTTTGTCAAACATATTTTATAAAGACTACATTATCTTACAAGTTGTCTTTATATTTTCGTGCTTCATTCTAATTACGTCATATATGCCAGCCAAAAAGAAGCAACGGGCCTTGTTATTTGCCTCAATTCAACGATCATATGTTTCTCGTACATTACAAGGAGCATTGACAGCAGGCAATGGAGGACATTTCTCTGTCAGGATAAACTTGTAATTTTTACAAATTAGTACAATGTTCATGTTACTCTTTCACTTGACAAAGTTATCTCCGGTTGAGTTTAATTATACGTAGTTCTGATGGAATTTCGTGCATATAAATTGCAAGATGGTAATCAAGTTTTATATATTCATTAGCTTAAACGTATTCTTTGTTAAGGTAAAGGGCATATCATGTAATTTTTTCAAAAGTATTTAGACTCGACCTAAAAAATATATATTAGAATTTATAACAGTACTCGTCTTCCTCCTATCAAAGAAAGATGACGCAATTAAGAACATTTCAACTTTGCAAAAACTAACGCTCCGTTTTCAAAAACAAACGGTGAAATTTCAAAAAAGAATCGCTAACATGATTGAAAGCTAAATTTTGGTAAACAAGTCCGTGCCCGTACAAATGGTTTGGCAATATGACCAACAAAAATCTTGAAAATATATTTCGTAGTACGCTTGCCTCTGTATCTGATTGTCTGATAAAAATAACCACTTCTACACAACATGCAAAAGGGTTCATTTGTTTCGATACTTAAATCACAGTTTGAATTATTTTGTTATAGTATTTTTTCTCACAAAAATTTAAATCTTCATTTAAATACTCTATTCAAATACTCGAATCATACGAGCCCTTAAAAAAACGTAATATCTCAGTCATTGAAAAAAAAAAAACTAATATCTAAGTAATTAAAATATGTCTTGCTGATATACCTTGCTTTCCACGCCACAATTTTTTCAAATGTAGTTGTCAATTTTTACAATGATCAAAACTTATCATATTTGAAATATTATGTTGATTAAAAAGGTTATCATTAATATATTTTAACTGTAATTTGGATTATATTCAATTACTATATTGTAGTTTAATTTTTTCACCATTTTCCTTTTTTAATATAGATATTGTAGTATATATATTATTCTAACTACATTCAACTTTAATTGATATAATGGATCAAGTTTCTTTATTAGTTGCTTTTCTCGGAAAAAGTTTCTTTTGTTGCGATATTCAATGAGAATCAGGATGCATCCCAAACACTAAAACACAATAAAGGAAAAAAAAAAAGAGAGTGATTTGTGTGATTTTAATGTGAAATTCAAATTGAAAAGGGTGTCATAATTAACTACGCAAATTTAGGTCATTAATAGATGATTTTATAATTACAAACAATATATTACCAACAGTACATAGGGTCATTAATTACACAAATGGTATATAGGCCAAAATAATAAAGAATAATAATGTCTTCAAAAGTTAATAAATTGTTTAGATTTGACCAATATTGACAGTTCCATAAAAGGCGCTCAATTTCACTACTCTCAATGAACCTATTTTAGTTTGCAAAGCTCAACACAAATCCTCAAGAATTGATTGTTAGATAAATGTATACTTAATTATTTAATTATCAAGACAAGTATGAGCAATTAAGGCAAATTAAGGAAAAATTAATTAGTTTATAAGATAAGAGTATAAGTTGAATTCTTATGGTACGGGGATTAAATTACTTAATTCTTTTTACCCAGATAAATAGTTAACTATTACTTTAATAAAGGAAATTATTTTAAGAGGGATTTAATCACTTTTTAAAGACATGCTAATTTAATTGGCATAATACAAATATGCTTAAAATCTTATTGGATCTTTTACACAGAATTAAATCCTGCAAAGGATGATCGTGTCAAGAAAACAAGTAGAAATATCGCCTACAATTTGAAAACTATTGTTTTTTTTTAGCAAAATGCTTTATACGATTTATTCAAGTATGGATGCATGATGTATGTTGCCATGTTTATGCTATAAGATATTTTGCAATTGTATGTCATAACTTATGAAATCATTTTAAATTATGTTTTATGAGCGAAAATTTCTACTTGCTGAGAGAAAGCTAATTTAAGACAGCCAATAGGTATTATTATTGGATTAGGTGAGCAATGGGACAACAATGAAGAAAGGGATCGTGGATACCGTCATGACTTAAAATTCCGCAACTTTATGTATCCATTATTTATGATCATTCATAGTTAATAATTTATGTTAAGCCGCATATGCTTCAAGCTAGAATTAATTAGTAGAAACCAGTCTTGGTGTTAAGGTTTCCAGCATGCCTTGCCCTACACATCTTCAAGATAAGCAAACAATGTATGTTAGATATTATGAGAAGAATCAAAATGTTATTTTAGATTAAAATTTTTCTTTTTACAAGTTTTAGATTATATGCTTATGAAAAAGCTAGAAAGTTTTTTCTCTAAGTATTTCAAGCATGAACGAAAGCTTTTAACGCACTATATTTATTCCACAAATATGGTTTGTTATTCAAAACCCTTTTTAAATTTATTAATATTATGGTCAAAATTATGTAAATATAATTTGGGTCAAAATTGTACGCTACGCAATCTTAGTCTACATAAGTTTTATGATAAAGTATATTCTGAATTAGTAGTGTTTATTTAAATTAGTAATGTTTAAATAGCTTAAGCTATTGTTCTAATTAGCTAGACTGTTATAAGTTTAAAGTGTATGTGAGAATTAGGGCTTGAGGATCATTTTTTGTGGTGCTTGGAGGTACTTTTAATGTCAAGTTTGTAACACCCATATAAAGTAATTAATATTAATAAATTTAATTTAGTTATTAATGTTAATTAATTTAAAATTTTGATTTATTTTTATTTTAATATTTTTAACATTAATTTTTTGCATAGAAAAATAACCGTTTAAAACTAACATGTCAATTCTTGTTCCGTAGTATAAGGGTACGTTTGTTTCGTGGTTTGAATCACGGTTCGAATTATTCTGCTACAATATTTTCTCCAATAAAAATTTAAACCTTTATTCAAATACTTGAACCAAACATGCTCTAAATCTATCAACTATCTTTGTTTATCTTTTCTGACTAAAATCATGAACAGAACGGTCAACTTATGCAAGCTGGGCTTTATTTAAATCTTATGTCGGTGAAAGGCCCGAACTAATTTAATTTTCTCTTTATTTTTCTTTTTTCCTTTGTTTTTTCTTATTTTTCTTTCCTTCCCTCCCCTCTTTCATGTTCTTCTCTCTCCATCTCTCTATCTCACACACGCCTCTCTCCCTCTGCTCCCCGCTCTCTCTCTTTCTCTCAAAACTTGCTCAACACAAGTGATAAGAGTGCGGTTTATGCTCAAAATCCTTTGGGTAGTTCGGATTTGGAGGTGATTAATTTTGTGAGAGATTGAAACTAAGCTTGTGATTCGTATCTTGCTCAGGTAGGATTCTTTTGTCTTCTCACTTGACCAAAGTTTTTCTCTCATTTTGATAGTCTCTCCTTTGATTTATGATCAATCTTGTTGATATCATGTTTGGATGTTTTAATTTTGTTGGGATTTCATGACAATAATGATTGATGCTAGAGTTGTTTCTCATGCATGTTTACAACCCAAATGTCCCCCTTTCTTTGTTTTCCTACTCTTGTTTTTATGGTTGATTATGGTGTCAGTATTAGGATGCCATAAGCTTTCTTGTTGAATTGACTCAAATCATTACATTTATATTTTGCCCTGTTTGTAATTGGTCATAGCTCCTTTGAAAATGATTTACATGTAAATCATGTTTATAGTTCTTTTCTCTCAATGATTGTTGCTCTTTTTTTTGTGTGTGTGTGTGATGTTGAAAAAAATTATTCATTACTAAGATTTTGAGAGTTTTGAAGTGGTTTTAGTTCTTAGTTTTGTTCCTCTTCTGTGCCTTGATTGTATTATTATTATTTTTTTTTTATGATTTTGCTAGTTGTGCATGATGTGAGGATTGATTTGATTGAGGGATTAGAGGAAGAGATGTGTTATGGGGTTAAAAAGAGAGATAAATTATGTTTAATATTGACAAATAATTTATGTATGTTAGTTGTATGATGAAATACTAAAAAGAGGAAATTTATTGTATTTAGATTGTTTTAACTCCTAAATTGTTTGAGTTTTTATATTTTCACTTAATGAATTTACATAAACCTAGCAATAGCATGCCTATGGTACCATGATGATTTACATAATTATGTAATCATAGCTTTTGAATGGTTGTGTTAATAAAACTAGAATTTATATAGAAACCATAGAACTTTCCTTTGGGCATAAACCTTGAGACATGAGTTGGGTTAAAATAATGTATTCTAGCCATGTGTTTATTTCAATTTCTCTCAAACTGGAAAAGCAATTTTTGTGGTGAGAATTCAAAATATAACCTATGGTTTTGATGAAGATTGAATGTTTAAAGAATGTTTTAAAATGCTCTGTGTGTGTGTGTGTGTTTTTTTTTTTTTTTTGGAATAGTTGATCACTTGACAATAGGACATTATGAAGTTAAATTCCTTTTTAGAGTTTAGATTAAAGTCTCTAATGTTCTATCTATTTTCTTATGGTGTTAAATAGGGTTATATAGGTTTTCTCGTCAACTATTTTTGTCACGAGCTTGGTTGTGTCGCATCAAAAGGTGTAATTTATAAAATTAAATAGAATTATGATCTGAATTCTAAATTATAAGAGTTACCTTTGTTTTAGTGAAGGATTCACATAAGTGAGTTTTTCTCTTATTTTTAGCTAGTTAAAAAACCTATAAAATGGAATTTTGATTAATAACAAGTATTATTTCAACATTATTTAACTAAAATAACAAACAAAATAACAAGTTAAGCATTTAACATGTCATTCCTTGTTTACGACTAATCAATGTCCTTCCAAGTATTATCTGTATAAGCCTATATCGACGTTAAATCAAAACCTAATTTTATAAAAACTCCAACCAAGATGATTGTAAAATCATAGGTTTTCTAAGAAAATAATTTTGGCATTATAACTCCTTATAAAACTAAGGGAAACTAAAAATATTTAAGCTAATTTTGTTAGAATTTTCTTTTTTCTCCTTGGCTACAAAGAAAAACTAAAAAGACAAATTTAAAATAAAAAGACTCAAAATACTATTAAACATAATTTTGACAATATAAACTAGAAACTATTTTACAAAAATACAAACTAAAAACTAAATATTAAAAACTAAACTATTTATGTAAATAATATATTTTTTGTCTTACAATGAGGGGCGAAGAACATGGGTGAAGAACCCCCGTATTTATAGGCAAGGCTTAGGCTACCGTAGCGTTAAAATTGATATTTTTTAAATATTTTTTACACTATTTTTGTTGACATTTACGAACACAAGTTGCACAAATTGCGCATTTTTATTTCTTCTCTTCCTTCTACTCGTCCGATTTGGCATTCTTCATTGTGGAAGTTAAAGCACTTGATTAGGTGCTTCTTGGCGGCTAGAGGGGTGGGTCCATATGCGATCTAGGTCTTCAAATAAGCTTTCTTTAGCCTAAAGTTGCAGCCTGGATCGAGTCTAATGGAAGACTTTGACTTTCATTTCGCTTGACTCGTTCAAACCGTCAGATCGACTTACTACGGCGGAGATCCAGGTAGCATGAGTCCACACGTACTTAGCACACACAAAATTCAAAGCAACTCAGAGTTTGTGGGAGACATGTGGAGCCCACAAGCTGAATTTTTTTTATGTCTCTTTTGCATTTGTTGTCCAATTTGATCTGTTTTGATGTTATTTTGCTCTGTTTTTTGCTCCACACTTTAGATCTAAAAATTAAAAAAAACTAATTATTTTTTAAATATAATATTTATTTTATATTAAAACATTAAAAATAATTATAAATTTCTAAAATTAATGGATTTTATCGATTTCACATAAATATATTATTTAAGAGATAGAAATATTTTTAGAAGTTATTAAAAATATATTAAAACATATTTACAAATTTAAAGCACATTTAAAAACACATTATGGCTAATAATAAAATTACAATACATTGTTTATTACGGTTTTAATTTATTTAACATAAAGAACATATTTTACACACAAAAACGATTTTTAAAATTATTGAAAATATTATAATAATTTAATTCCTTAATTTTTAATTTTGACATCTTACTCCATGAATATTTTTTTTGGACAATTTTGATCCCTAACATTAAATTAAGAAACAATTTCAAAAATCTAAAATAGATAATCATATGACAAGTGAAAATTTCACATTAATTACAGTTACGAATAAGTAGAAAATATCATATTTTTAATCAATTTTAACGATATTGGTGAAAGCATTTTGCATATAATGTAAGAATATTTGTAAAAGAAATTCAAAATATCATATGATTATCTTTATTAAATTATAGAATTATGGATAATTCAATGGTAACGGTTGAAATTGTCAGCAAGAAAATTCCAAAATACAAAATTAAAGTTCGGAGTTAATTTTTGGAAAGGTGTCATGTGATACCAGTAAGTTTATATAATCATCCCTCAGGGGACCTCCTTGTGCTACGTTTTTGAATATCAACCACAAATATGTAGTAACGTGGTCATGGAATGGAATTGAGGGCAAAAGACATAAAAAATATTAAAAATGAATATGTGGGGACTTCTTGTCCCTTTTTTTTTTATCCAAAGGTGGGCGTGGAATCGAATGACTTGAGGACAAAAGACAAAAAAATATTAAAAATGAATATGGTGGGTCTCAAATTTAGTCACTTTCACGAATTTCACGTTGAAAGTCAAATCATACTGTTAGAGGCACCTTTGATGTCAATAATTCTTTTTAGGTTATTATAATTTTGATACTTTATATTTTTAAAAAAACTTTACAATAGCACTCAATTATTTGAAAAAATATCAAAACAAAACCTTATAATTTTAAAAAAATCACGTTGATGCCTTGAACCTGTGTTTTATAAAGTGAAATATCCTTCTTACCTTCATTAACGAACTTCAAATTAATTTTATAAAACAACAATAGAAAATCAAAATAAAAAACCAAACAAAACTCCAGAAAGAAAATTATATATATGGATATATATATATATATATATAGAATTGTTTTTCCTTATTTCCTTTTGTAGTTTTAACAGAACAATATGCGGTTTATTAATAAAAGGGTAAGTATAAAAATAAAAGTTCAAGGGACCAAAATGATAATTTTGAAAACTACAATGTATTGTTTTGATATTTTTCAAACACTAGGATATCAATGTGATGTTTTTCTTAAGACACAATATATCAAAATGATAAAATCTCTTTATTTATTTATTTAAGTATCAAACATAGCATGTGCTTCTCTATAAATAAGAAACAACCTTGTGTTTGACAAATCGGTTCAAACTCATGACCTTAGACCATTTATAGTACAAAGCTCTTATATTTTACATGCAAACTAAAAATATGTAAAAATTCTCACATAATATAATATTTGAATCTATTTTAAGGTGGAATCCAATACCTTCCACTCAACACCCTTTCCAACCCCTCTCTACATGTCGATGCCACTATGAAAAACTCTTTTCAACTCCTTCAAGCTCTAGCCCGGGCCCCTCACATGGGGTGGTGGGACCGGGCCCCTTCAAGCTCGACGGGGCTATATAAAACTGCTCTGTCGCTATAGGTATGACTGTTTGGTAGGGACCCATGTAGCCTAGTATGTACATATATTCAAAACACCAAAACCAACTTGTGGTCGAGGGAGTGCCATGAGCATTATTACTGTATGAAGTCACATCAACGCTTCTCTCTTGGTGGAAACTAGCATTGGGCCTGAGTCGTGACCGGAGCCTGAGACGGTTTTTCCTGTCTCTCTTACATCTTATTCGTTAACAGTGTGTTTTTAAAAGTATTAATTAGAACCAATTTTAGTTAAAATTTTAAAAAATATCATGAGCGTTACTGCATGAGGTCACATCAACGCTTCTCTCTTTGTGGGACCTAGCATTGGGCCTGAGCCGTGAGCAGAGCCCAAGACGGCTTTCTTTGTCTCTCTTACAACTTCTTCATTAACAAGGTGTTTTTGAAAGTATTGGTTAAAACTAATTTTAGTTAAAAATATTATAATATATAATAATTTTATATTATATTATAATTCTTTTTAATATTGTAACATTGAGATTTTTATACCATAACAATTAAAAATTTTAGTTCTAACTTATATTACCACACACGGTGTAAACTAAATGAGACGATGGGGTTTGGTTCTCTTGTTAGGTCGATGTATAAAATCCCATATTCCCAATATAGTTCTTATTCGAGCCTTTCACCAATTTTTCTTTCTAAAACCTCTATTCCTTTCTCGCTAGAAACTTATAGTACTGTCTTCATATTTACTATCTCTTGACTCCTTACGGTAAGTTCTATATATGGACACAAAACCAATTAAAAAAAAAAAACATGTTTCCTTTTTTGGTTGTAGTTTGATGATTGATTTATACAATATTAATGTTGTAGGGACCGTCAAAGATGATAATGATCAACGAGAGGAAGAGGACAATTGTGAAGCCGGCGGAGAAGACGCCCCGCCGGTCGCTTTGGTTGTCAATTTTGGACCGGATGAACAACCACCCGGTCCACAACACGGGCGTACAATTCTACAGGCCAATCAGCGGCGGAGCCGCAAACTTTTTCGATGCCGAGCTCCTCAAGGAAGCCCTAAGCAAGGTTCTGGTTCACTTCTATCCATTGGCAGGCCGGTACGGGGTCGACGAAGACGGCCGAATAAATGTCGACTGCAACGAAGAGGGTGTTCTCTTTGTTGAGGCTGAAAGCAGCTCCACCATCGACGACTTTGGAGATTGCGCTCCCTCGCAAGAGCTCATGAAGCTCGTTCCCGCCGTAGACTATTCCGGTGGCAGTTCTTCATATTTCCTCCTGGTGACTCAGGTATTTTGTGCTATATATACTAATTAGTACGTACGGTCAAAATAGTTTCATCAAATTTCAGTTATCAACTTTGAGTGTTATTGATTTTTTAATTAATTATATAAAATGAATGACGGGAGGTAGTAACTAGTTCAAAACAGAGCTAAAGTCCTTTTTATATCGTAAAAACTTAAAATAAAAACAATATTATAAAGTCCTATGAAAAAGAAAATAACACCCCAACTCCGAAGAGTACTAAAAAGAGAAAAAAACAGAGGAAACAAAGGGTAAGAATAAGACAATCCTGTAGAATCTACCCAAATCAGAAAGTAAGACATTCATTAAAAATATCCTTGTCAAAAAAAAATAAAAATAGAAGAAACAAATCTGAATATGAAAGAAGGAAAAAAGTGCATGACCCAAAACAAAAACCAAGAGTAATTGCATCAAGACGGTGAAAATTTATAAAATTGAAGATTCAGGGATCAAGTCTCCGATGACCAACTGAAGGGAAAATTACATTTCAAACTAAACATCACAATACATACTCAAATATAGTTGCAAAAGACCCTCTGTTAGAAGAGGATTGGTTCTCAAACATTTCATTGGATCTACCAGTAAAAACGGATGTAACACAGACAAACCCACAAGTGTCTAGACCGAACGGAAAGACGCCTGCTCAACATAGAAATTGAGCACGACAAAAAACTGGTTTCAAAGAACCATTGTAATCGACGGACAAAACCAATCGGTGGAGTCCTAAGTTCAAATATTTAGACCACAAGCAATACGACATAGAAACAAATCTAGCTGCATATATACCAACGCAAACACCACTAGTATCTAGTTCAAATGGATGTGATATACGAATAAAATTGAAAGGTGAGGAGACCACTCTGGTTAACAAAAAATAAAGATAAATCATGAGAAAAACAATATTGTCTTTATTACAATCAAAACACAACTAAAAAAACGAAAATAAGACCCCAATCTAAAGAGCATGCCTTCTGCCACCACCAGCAAAGCACCTCCCCTTTGCGAAAAAATGAGGAGTCAGATCACAAGCCATTCTCTCCACGCCGGATGTGCACCGGTCATGATCCTCCCTAGCACGCAAAGAACTTTGACTATTTGATTACTCAATTATTTGTTAGCTTATATAATTGATGGATTCTTTCATAGGATAAAAGATTTTGTTAATGTTAGTGTTTTTAAACAATTAGTCAAATTTAATTAAATTTTAATACCTATTTAATGTGATAATATGGACTATGTATGGCCAATATAATTGCCAGGTTAGTTTTGCTTCATTGTGTTTGGCCCACTAACGATTTGAGGTTGTTGAAAAAGAGTAAGCTTATCCAAGGAGTGGAAAAATCTCTTAAAGAGTATATGTGCAGTTGAAAAAGTAAAGGATCACAGCTAAGGCTATGACAAGTGAGAACCTAAAGTACAAAAAGTCAAATTCTTGTTAAATAATTTACAGGGCAAATCAAGTGAAAAGAAGTATGAGAAAGTTTTTGGTTGCATATGAAAATTATTATAGGCATTTTAAAAGATGATTTTAAGAAAAAGTTATTTTAGATAGATGCTTTTTTTTTTTGACAATTTTTTGACGTAAAAAAATATGTTTTTTGGGTATCAAAACAGCTTCAGTTTTTTTCTTTTCACTTTGTTGAGATTTATTTCCTCGTTGCAGTTATTTTTGTCTTTTTTCTGAAAAAAAAACTAAGACAGTTTACATGTCTAAAAAAACGTGCTTTTTTTGTGTAAAAAAAAATCATTTCCTTAATTAAGAATTTTTTTTGGCCCTTTTTTCAAATCCTTCCATTATTATGTCACTAGAAATATTCTCAGTTATATTTGGTCCCTTTGGTTTATAAGAAAACATTATAACATAAACGTTTAATTGTACTTAAACCCATAAAACAGAGGATTTTGTACTCTCTTTTTTTTTTAATTTTGATGTAATATTCCAACCACATTTAGTGTTAAATGAGGATACTCTCTAAAAGGTAATAGAGTATTCTTGTATGCCACCCCAAACAACAGTGACATAGATCAACGCTGGTTCTATAATGAACGTACAAACCAAAAAATAACACACATCACTCTTACATGGAGTAAGACCGTTGAGCCTAAATCTAGGCGTGGTGGAGGACAATCACCATGCCCTTATGCGTAGATCACGAAGGAGGCTGGACATGACGGTAGGCGGTGCAACAGAGGGTCATCGCCATGTTGCCGTGCCTAGATCTATGTGAGGAAGGAAGGAAAACAAAAGGGAGAAAGTGGGATAGATCAATTGATGTGTTGGATTTGAGAAATAGGGGGAGGTTTTTTAAACTATCAACTGTAAAAATTATAATCTTCCGACTAAAATATTATGCTCCAGTGAAGCAATATTACCTTTTCCACAATAAAAATCCTCCTTTTACAACTGCTAATTCAATTTCCCTTCTATTAATTCCACAACTTTTATAATTTGAGTATGTATCTTAGCCGCTTTTAGAATTTTTATGAAGCTTTAGTTTTGAGTTTACTTTTTGACATCATATACTGGTTTTTGGGTTGAGTTGGTTTGTCCTTCACGGTTGTATATTTTATTTAAACTTTCCCCGAATTTGTGTTTCGTTTTTGTTTTCCATTTTTTCTTAACAACATTAATTAGAGCTTCATGTGAGATGAGTCTTTTCTCGGAAGTCCATTCGGGATGGGTAATTGCGATGTTATTTTTCTCTTAAACCATTTGCTATTTTGGCAGTGGTGGGAACCACTCAGTTCCTATCACAATCTCAGTTATGAACAGTGTAAAGTTCTCATATTTCTCAGTAACAATAAAAAAAATATGCTGCAGTATAAAATTCTTACATGCTACAGTAAAAGTGGTTCCCACCACTGGTTCTCACAACCTTTTCAAACACCCTATTAAATAGTTCAATCTCTTTCTGTTTTGTTTCATTTTTTCAGGTTACTTACTTCAAATGTGGTGGTGCGGCAGTTGGTATTGCAATAGAACACCATATGGTAGATGGACCCGCAGCTTTCCACCTCCTGAATTCGTGGTCTGAGATTGCTCGTGGTCTTGACCTTTCAATCCCCATATTTCTAGACAGAACACTACTTGCTCCACGTGATCCACCTCAACCAAAATTCAATCACATTGAATACCAGCCGCCCACTTCAACCAACAAGAAAATCTGTCACCAAAACGATGGTGAAGAACATCACCATGTCAAGACTTCGGTTTTCAAAATGACCAGGGACCAACTTAAGAAAATGAAATCCCATGCCAAGAACTATAGCACATTTGAGATTTTGACGGGTCACGTTTGGAAATGCGTTTGCCAAGCACGCGAACAGCCTTATGATCAAGAGACAACATTGTACTTTCCCGTTGGTGGAAGGACCAGATTGGAGCCCAATCTGCCGCCTGGCTTCTTTGGAAACGCCCATTTTGCAGCCACATCGACCGCTCTAGCGGGCGATCTGCAATCCAAACCATTGTCGTATGCGGCAAGCCTTATTCATGAATGCTTGGCCAAAATGACTAATGATTATCTGAGGTCGGCAATCGACTATCTAGCGCTTCAACCTGATATAACAGCCCTTAGGCGTGGGCCTAGTACTTATCAGTGTCCCAATCTTGGGATCACAAGCTGGTCTAATATGGGAATGCATGATGCTGATTTTGGGTGGGGTAGACCATGTTACAATGGACCTGCTGGGATTATGTTTGAGGGGAAATCTTACATATTGCCTTCTGCGTCTGGCGATGGGAGTTTATCTTTGGCTATAGCTTTGCGTGAGGAACATATGACGGCTTTTGAGAAGTTATTCTACGAATATGCATGATTAGGATGCATGATAAGAAAAGGCGTGAGAATTAGCTGCCTGTTTTCAAGCTAGTTTAATGCTATCTTGTAGTACTCTTTCTGTTTGGGGTGTTTTGCATAGGTTTGCATTTTTTTTTTCTAGTGTTTTCCTTATGGAACAATGCTTATTATTCCCATGTTGAATAAATGACCACGTGTCTATGGACCTTGAAGAATTGCAGCTCAATTTTTTTTAATCTTTAATCTTTAGTATAAATATAAAGAGAGAATTCGCATAACGCCCCTAGGGCGTTCGAAACTCAAAATATTTCATCGCTCGTTATGAATTTTTTTTTGGCAGTTGAAATGGTTTTTTTTTTGCTTTATGAAACGTTTTTTTATTCTAAGCTGTTGAAATGTTTTTTTTTTCTTCTTCCCCTCTTGAAACTTTTTTTAAACTTTTGAAACGTTTTTTTAATTATTTTTTTTTCTTTGCTAACATGCTTAATAGGCACTCGCAAAACATGTGCTTTTCGGCTAATATATAAATAAATGATGTGCGGGAATATTTAGCATCATAATTCTTTAGAAGATTGCAGTTAAATTTACACCTCTCGGACGTTAAAAGACCCAGTCGATTTTCTTTTTTCTACGAAGCTGAAAAAAATACAAAAGTATAAAAAACTAAAAATAAAATAAAACAAAGGGGAAAACCATGATGAGAGATGCTACTTTCTCTCATCAATGAGACCTTTTTTTGTTCATTAGATCTGAATCCAATGCTGAAACATAAAGAAGCCCGTAATAAGTTAATTGAGCCCAAATATGTCAGATTATCAAAAAGTCAAAAATCAAAGATCTAAAAAAAAGCAATGTTTGATGGCAACCAACCTCGATTCTTGGCAATCCTGAGTTGTTGAGGTTGGATATTTAATGGCGACATTGTGGGTCTAACTTGTCGAGACATAGGGTCGTGTTGGAGGTTGTCGAGGTAGCAACCAACCATACTGACTTCAGATCATCAGAAAACACCATGGGAGGGAGAAAAAAGAAAACCAAAAATCACAATAGAATTCCCAACCTGAAGGCAAAGTCCCCAATTTTGCGCCTCCTCTGGTTCAATTGTTACCTCGTGTACCACCTCGACCTCAACATCATCTCCTATGACACGTTGTCGCCTAGACTGGAGCGTGCAACGATGGAGAATCCCAACATAGTGACGACGTTCGTGACATGGTGATGGTGAGTCTTGTCGTGATGGAGGTCTAGCGAAATTAGTCGCTACTTTCATCCTATCTATCACAACCTCTCTGTCTCCATCCATTCGTTCATTTGAGACCACTACTCCTGCCTCTATAGGTGGACTATTTTTGAAAATTTTTAATGGGATTTTTGAAATTTTTTTAATTTTAATTATGTGATTGTTAGACCAAAAAATGTAAAAAGATCAGGTATAATTGTGTTTATTTACTTTTATAAGGATATGATTTTAGACCATGGATTTTTCATTTTATAGTTAAAACATCAATGACAACCTTTTGGAAGTTCTCATGGTAGCAATTCCCTAAAACAAAATAGAAGAATAATAAACAATGGGATGGGAGAACCACTAGATGTACACATGTAACGACCCTAGTTACGTGACCATTTTAAACATACCATAACATAAAATACTAAATTTGGGGAACAATTTTTTTTAACATAATAATGATCTCTTATAACAATTTCTTTTAAAACATTTCTTATTTAAAATAAATCTTTTTAAAACTAAATATTTCTTTAATTAGCTTGTTTAAAGTTCTTATTTATATGTTGCTGTATTTGTTCTAATATATTAGTCTTAATGTAATCTAAAATGTGGTCGTATAGTTACAACTTCAGTTTCAAATCATACATGCATAAAACTACTTATACATGTATACATACTATATTTTTGTAATGACCGAGAAAGTCCTAAAATTGAATAATACAATTTACATATTCAAGTTAAGGATTTTTTGGGAAAAATATTCTAAAATTCTATAGCAAAATTTAAATTTATTAACTTTCATGATTTAATAAATTTAATAATTTGGTTGATAAATTCTACTTCGACTCTATAACAAATTTTTAACATAACAGTATCTCTTAAAACAATTTCTTTTAAACATTTCTTATTTAAAATAAATCTTTTTAAAACTAAATATTTCTGTAATTAGCCTGTTCAAAGTTCTTATTTATATATGTTGCAATATTTGTTCCAATATATCAGTCTTAAAGTAATCTAGAATGTGGTCGTATAGTTACAGCCTCAGTTTCAAATCATACATGCCTAAAACTACTTATACATATATACATACTTTATTTTTATAATGACTGAGAAAGTCCTAAAATTGAATAATGCAATTTATATATTCAAGTTAAGGATTTTTTGGGAAAAATATTTCAAAATTCTATAGCAAAATTTAAATTTAAATTTATTAACTTTCATGATTTAATAATTTGATTGATAAATTCTACTACGACTTGAGACGGAAGAAATCTTAATTCATAAATAACTTGAGAAATTTAATCATAAGAATTTTTTAGTACAGTACAAAGTTAATAGTGTATCGAGAGACACTCTAATGCTGAATATGTCCTTAATTACCAATTAATTTAAAATCCAAATTACTTGAGTAATAATTTCAATAGAAAATACTACACGAGCTTGAAAATTGACACTGTCAAAAAACTACGTCATTATCGAGTCTAGATATAAAAAAAAAAAAAAAAATCAAGCTTAGATTTTCTATGAAATTTAGGAATAATTTTTAAGACTAAAAAAAGTCAAAAATTAGTGTATGATTACAACATATATTAGTATCGATTTATACTGTGATTAGTATCTAACTATATTTAAACAGTGAGAAAGGATTTGTAGAAATCACAATTTCCTACCAGCTAAATTAATCATTCCTAAGCAGTACAAAATTCTTCTGTTTAAAAGGGAATCTAAGTTTCAAGGACAAGATTTGACTTTAATTAAGTATGACATGATGTTGTACTTGGTGTATTAATGAGATAAAAATCTCAACCACCCTAGCTTAAGATACATCAAGCATAAAGTTCGATTTTCCAGCGAAAACTCAAATATTAGAGGTCTTAATATTAACTTATTAATTTCTTAGAATCGGATTCTGTCTGGATCACAATGCAAACTTTTTTTTTTTTTCAATCCTTATTTTATATTGAAATAATTTGTCCACACGATAAGATTTGTCCATTTTTTCACGTTTGTCATAAAAAATTATGAATAAAAGATTGTCCATTTCTGATCTATGGTTTGAAGTCCATTCTTTCAATCCCCAATCCAACCACCACCCCCCACCCCAAAAAAAAAAAAAAAACTGATTAAGTCACACATTAGACATTTTTTTATACAAAAGTGCCCAGTGTTTCTTAACCAAAAAAAAAAAAAAAAAACAAACAAACACCTAGTAGCATATTTTTAGCCGTTTGATTTCAATGTTATGATTTTTGAGTATCCATGTTAAAAATAGTGTATTGCACTGCACAAACCATTACAATTTCATCAAATTAGAAAAGTCTCCTTAAGAGTAAAGGTTGCAAACATGATGGCCCTATGTGAAATAAATGTTTATGCAAGTTGAAGGAATGGACGTTGAATTTACAGGGGGTGTTGAACAATAAGTCAGAGATTTTTTTAGGTTTTCTCATTTTGGATTTATGGGAAATGCTATTGACCAAACATTTTTGATATATAGTAGAAAATCCTTTTCATTCCTATAGAGTTATAATCCCGTTATTAATAAAATTATCGATCTTAATTTAATATATAGTATACTTTTTAGTCAGAATCCTACTGTTTTGTTATTTTATTACTAACCGGGTTATAATCGTAGAGGGTTAAATACAATTACTTTATATAATATGATATTTTGGAAGTGACACAAGAGTAGTTTTATTTACCACCTGTTTGTTCTATATGTTCAAATTATAGTTCAAACCATTTTTGTTACAGTATATTTTCTTATAAAAATTTTAATATCTATTCAAACTTTCTGCTCAAACTTGTGAACCAAACAAGTTTCTTACAGTATAGTTTTTGTGAGTGTATATATTCATCAATTATTGTTTCCACATTGGGGTAATTATTCACTGAGAAGCTGAAAATTAGAATAAAACAGTGAAGGAAGGATTAGCCAACGGATTTTTCATTTTCTTGTGTTTCCATTCTTCTATATTAAATAATGACTATAACATATATGTATAAAAATTAGAGACAACTGTAAGGGCCCGTATAGTTTACTATAAGTATACTTTCTGGCGGGCCGGAACAAGGTTAGTTGAGAAGATATTGATTAAGAATGTGTCGGATTTGTAAACATGGGTTACATATTTGGAACATGCCATGGCATCTTAATGGCCAGACATAGGGGGAAAAAAAGAGGGAAGAAACAAAAAACATACTGCTATTTCCTTTGAATTTGAATTTGGACATTGATTTTTAAAACGTGAAGGAAAAATATTCGTCCATGTGAGACTGAAGTATTGGGAAGTCAAAAGAAGAATATTCTCCAAGCACTAGAATAAATAATTATCTTAAACTTAAATGATTTCGTTAAAAGAGTTCAATATGATTTAAATAACAAAATAAGTGTACAGTATAGAGCTCGTTAAAGATCTTTTACAAATTTTTGCGAAGAGGAATATATATTGTATAATGAAGAAAAACAATGTATTAAAAAATTGACGCTTAAGAGTATAGAGAAATATTTTCAAAAAAAAAAAAAAAAGGAGCAGAGAGAAATGAGCCTAAAAATTCAAAAAAAAAAAAGTATAATAACGGGATAAGAGTGTGTTTGGTTGGAGGGTCAGAGATAGAAGGAGGACCTCAATCTATTGTTTAGTTGGAGGAAGAAAGGAGAGAGGAGAGACAGATGAAGCAGCTTCATCATTTTGGATCCTTCCCCACTAACAGAAGAATCCAACAAATGCATCTAAATTCAATTAAAAAGACCTTATTACCTTCCAAAATAAATTATCAACAAATAATAAAATTGACAATTTAATAATTAGATATACATTTATCATTCATTTTTAACTCTCTTACCTTCATATTAAACAACATGAATAATTACCATAATCACCTCTATCCTTTACATTTATCATTCCCCCTACTCTCTCAATTCCTCTCACTCTTTATCCCTCCTACCAAAAAACTAAAGACGAAAGGAACATTCGTGCTAGTTGGGGCATGTGTCTTTATTTACATTTTAAAAATTACTATTCTTTATCCTTAATTTTCCTATAAAATTTTATTAATTTCCAACCGTATAAAAAAATTCATAATCATGTCTGAAAATATACAATTATACTTTTACGAGATAATTTTTTTTCCTTAAAATACCATGCCATTGTCGAACCAACTTAATATTGGTCAGGCTTTAGGCGGGGTAGGGTTATAACGTTACGAGGGATTTGTAAAAATAACTTTTTGGAGAAATTTTTTTTGTTCAATGACCCCTTTTTTTTGTTAGTTTTTGGCACAAAAAAAAAAAGTTTTTTAGACATCAAAACGGTTTCAGTTTTTTTTTTCATCCTGTTGAGGTTTCTTATCCTGTTACAGTCATTTTCTTTATTTTTTTAAAAAAAAACTAGGACAGTTTATCTATACAAAAAAAAATGTATTTTTTGGTTAAAAAAAAAAGAGGTCATTTTCTCCATTCAAATTTTTTTTGGCCCTATCTTCAAAATCTTCCGTTATAAGGGGATAAATCAACAAATGATTAGGTTGAAAGACTTGAAAAACAAGTCTGACTACGGTTTCTGATTAGTTGAACGCTTTTTTGACACATTTGTAATATGTGGCAGTGAAAACTCTTGAACCAATTTCCAGAAAACTACAACTCAATCGCTACTGGAATATCAGCCGAAGTTCATGCAGAGACGGTGGCTTAAATACGACTTTAGGAGTAGACGTTAAAAGCAATGCTGCATGCGTTTGTTCTGATTCCAGAAACGGTACTAGCATTTGCCATATCAAATCCATGTAGGCACCTTTTTGTCATCCTCCTCATTTTTCACATATTATAGCACAAAATTTGCAAGTTTTTTAACTTTGTTAGTTGATGCATTACGGTTATACTACTTTTTTTTTTTAATTATGGCATATATTCTAAGAGGTTGATCACGCGCAAAGAATAGTGTTATTCATCATCTGCGCTTGAATTTTTGTTTCGTCGACAAAAGTTTTGTGTAGAAAAATAAATAACGGAAGAATTTGAAAAAAAGGCCGGGCAAAAATTTTAATTTGGGAAATGACTTCTTTTTTTGGCACAAAAATTAAGCCTTTTGGGCAGAAAAATTGTTTCAGTTTTTTTTTTAAAAGATGAAAAAAACACCTTGAACAAGAAAAGAAACCTCAACAGGATGAAAAAATAAAATTTGAAGCAGTTTTCTTCTCAAAAGGCTTGATTTTTTATGCAAAAAAAAAAAAAAGAGGTCATTTGTCCAAAAATTTTTTTTTCTTAAAGCCATTTATTCAAAAGCCTATCTACTGTTTTTCTTTTTGGATAAAAGTCATCAGATCCTTTTTTTTTTTTTTTTTTGAGTTTTGTATATGATAGATCTACCAAGCCCCAAGCAAATGTACCATCTGTTTTTTTCAATTATATTGTATTATGTGTTTATCTCTTGAACAATTTGGGCCATAATGTACAATCCGTATGGTAGAATAATCCCTATATTTCATTGATCATTGGGAGATTTCTTTATTTGATGGTGGCTGATCACATCTTTAACACGTTGAAAATTGTGCATCGTCTATGTCCTTTATGCAAAATACTGAAGAAAGGGATATATACAGTTTTAAAAAAAAAATGTAAGGGAAAAAGAAATAGTTAAAATGCCCATATTCATGGAGAACTCTTGTACGAGTTCTTAAAGTATATAAAGTGTTTGATAAAGTTGATTAGAACTAATTTTTTAGTTTAAAATATTATAGCATATATTAACTTTACACTATAATAATTTTTTGTTTTTTTAATAACATACGAAAACTTTACACTATTTACTGACCAAAAGGTTAGTTTAAACCAACTTTGCTGAACACAACTGCAATATTTATGCATAATCACATACTCAGGGCTTCTAATCTTGACAATAGGTAAAAGATTCATCATTTATTTCTTTCCCTCGGTAATTGAAGTTTGTTTTCTTTTTCCATATATGCGTTAAAAATGTGGTATGACAGCCAATTGAAGTATCTCAATTTAGTGGGAGTTTTACCGGAAGAATTTGGAGATCTTACTGATTTAGAAGAACTATGAGTGTTACATGCTCTCTCTCTCTCTCTCTCTCACACACACACACACAGAGGGTAGGGAGTTATGAATATAATTGCTCATGCAATATGATAAATATGATAATGTTTCCCCAACTTTGCATTTGCCGGGCTAGTAAAAATTTAACTGCATGTATTTGCGCAATTTGAAAGTTATTTAGAAGCACTAGATCTTGTAAAAGTAAGAGAATAATAAAGGAACAATCAATCTGGCATATGGCTTATAGTTTTAAGATTTGGGTGTAACAAGTACATGTTCATACTGTTTACACATGGCAATTCCAACCAAACGTACCTTAAAGTTTTGTACACTTATTACTCTCTCTCTCTCTATATATATATATAGATAAATATGTACGTACTTACGCCTTAAAATTATCTTTTTCTGTCATCAAACAATGATGTAACTCGCAACTACCTCAATGGATCAATCCCTCCAAGCCTTTCTCGTTCCCCCTTGCGCATTCTGTAAGTTTAAGTTAATTATTATGTGCATTGATTTTTATCTATGTATGTATATATATATATATATATGAATCCAGGGACTATATGAATATTTCAACTTATCCACTTGTAAACTCTCGACCGGTTTGTGTGTTGCAGGTCTCTTTTGGGAAATCGACGCTCTGGTTCCATTCCTGAGGAGATTGGTGAGATCAGTACCCTCACGGAACTGTAAGCTATAATGCTATTTAACTCCATAAATGTTGAACAAAGAAAGATAAAAAAAGAATGACTTTGGTAGATCTAAATTGCATTTTTCCAAGGTACTCGAAATTAACTTGCTTACTGGGCCTCTTCCTCCAAAGCTTGGGAGCTTGAGTAATTGGCAAAGGCTGCCAGACAACCGTCCTTGTTCTGATGGCTTCTTTTTTTTGGCATCTTAGTTAAGTCATTTTGGGCTGTATTATGCTATAAGATACATTTCGTGTATGCAACTTGATATGCATACATGTGTAGATATCTTTCGTGCATCTTTCTCTGAATAATTCTTGATTAATGGTTCTCCCTTGTGCAGCCTTCTGTCTGCAAACAATTTTACAGGACCAATACCAGAAACATTTGGAAATTTAAACAACTTAACTGACTTGTAAGTGATGCAAGGGCTCGTTCAACTTTAGTTTTCAGAATTTGGAGATTTCTCATCCTAGCTTATTTATGGTCTGCAGTAGGATAGATGGAAGCAGAATATCCGGTAAAATACCTAGTTTTATTGGGAACTGGACCAAACTTACCCGACTGCAAGTACTGAAATTTTGGTGCTTTTTAATCTCTTATTGAGAAATAATTTTCCAATCACGTGGTTCTATGTTGTTCATTAAACGTCAACAATTAATTTGTTTCAGGGATATGCAAGGCACGGCCTTGGAGGGCCCTATTCCTTTAACAATATCAAAGTTGATAGACTTAGAAGCATTGTGAGAACATTCTCCTTCATCTGATAATTACATGTTTTGTTTGGTTATATCAAACTGACGGTTTTGTAATTAACTAGTGATTGATCTATCTGACGCAAGTTCTTTTTCAGGAGGATATCTGATATGCGGGGATCAGCTATACCTTTTCGTAATTTGCAGGATTTGAAACGTTTGGAAAGATTGTGAGTGCAACACGACCACAAACGCTGCAACTATTACAGCAGCTTTCTTCTATGGAACTTGTCAAGTTCTTACTTTCACTCTTCTGATTCAGGGTATTGAGAAATTGTTTAATTGGGGGTCCAATTTCACCATACATTGGACAGTTGACAAATCTGAGATTACTGTAAGTTCTTATTATTGGTATAGTAGTAATTTTAGCAGGTTAATTAGCGCAACATAAAGTTTGAGTATAAGAATTTTTGAAGTTTTTTAGTTTTTTGTTGTATTTAATGCTACTCATTTTCCACGACTTAAGGATTTCTGTTCTAAGCTCTGACTAAGCCTGGTTGTGCCAGCCAGAACAAAACTGCTTTTATTTTGTTTATTTTTGTTGTCACTGTTGGTTATTTATTGGAAAAGGCCGATTGTTATCTTGTTGTCCGTGTCCTTTATTTCTAAATGGCCACATTTTATGAACTAATTTGATTTTTTTATGTGATCTGTGGAGACAAAAATACTATAGTGTAACTGTATTTTATTATTTCTAGGGACCTGAGTTTCAACAGGTTGACTGGTGATATCCCACCGGAGATGCGGAGTTTAACTGAACTTAAATACATGTAAGTTGATCACTAAGTTTATACAGATGTTTGAGGCTGGGTTTGTCTCTTTCAAATCATTTATTTCTCATCTTTCATTGAACTTTTTTGAAAGTTGATGATGATTAGGGTTGATCTACATGTGTAGGTTTTTGACAAACAATTCATTGATTGGAGAAGTGCCATCTTGGATAATGAGCAGCAAGGATGAATTGTTAGTACATTGTGCTATTCATTTCCTGTGAATTTCATATCATTTCGCTCTAAATTTATCTATGCGCCGCAGGCCGCAGTATTACAAGTTAAATGCGATGTATCTTTCCTTAGCATATCAAACTAAGGAAGTTCTGACTTATCTATTTGCAGTGATTTATCTCGCAATAATTTTACACGGTCAACTGATCAGTGTAGCTGTGCAACTTTGACTCTGTAAGTTTGCATCTACAGCTATACATTTCTACGCATTGGATTATTTATCTGTTGCTTTTACGTTTTCTGCTACACTCCCATCACTTGCTGTATAGCTACTTATCAACTTTCATGTTGAACAG
Source organism: Artocarpus heterophyllus (assembly GCA_025403435.1). Lineage (NCBI taxonomy): Eukaryota > Viridiplantae > Streptophyta > Magnoliopsida > Rosales > Moraceae > Artocarpus > Artocarpus heterophyllus. Next base: position 30,075,264 of record CM046330.1, on the reverse strand, counting down.
GAATGTTGCTCATCTTTTGAGGCCCAATTGTAAGACCCTTTCCCGTTATAGCTTTTAATTATGTTTTATGAAACTTCATAATTCATATAAATCATGAATGACTTAGACTTGATTTCAATAAGTAGATGGTGCTTGAAGAAGGACCTCCCCTGCTCCGGAAGATCACACCGTAAGGATAAGTTCACATCAAATCATGCATTCATGAACTTGCTATCTAATTACAAGTTAAAATGCAGTTGTCTTGACAGTTAATTATGTTCATACTTATAAGTGCAGATCATTCTTTGTTTATCATTTGCGGAGGGCCAAAATTGAATTTTGATGGCAAGGAGTATGAAGAGGACATGCACAATGGAGTTTCGGCAACCTTTTTTTCTCTAGCATAAAAATGGGGTTTTAGTTCGACGGGGGTTTCTATGGGTGATGAGGGTGCAGGATTCATCTCCCAAGATAATTTTCCAAATCGTAATAAATCAGAAATTTTCTAGACAGCACGCCTTTCGCCTCTATCACTCAAGTATTATGGCCTCTGCTTGCGAAAAGGAAGTTACAAAGTGCAACTGCACTTTGCCAAAATAATGTTTTCCAATGACCAGACATTTAGCAACCTTGGCAGGCGCATATTCAATGTCTCAATTCAAGTGAGTAAATGTATATTACATTAGATTGATAAGTTATAACGTAATTAATTTATAGGTAAATGTGGCTCTTTTATAAGGTATAGGCTAACATTCCAAGTGAAAATATGTCAAAATTTGGTTGAAGGTACTGAAGTTTCTCTCTGTTATGTGAATAGGGGAGTTTAGTTTTGTGGGATTTCAACATCATGGAGGAAGCCGGTGGTGCTCACATAGGCATCACTAAAACATTTGATAATATTTCTGTTGCTGGTAGCACTCTAGAAATCCACTTTTATTGGGCAGGCCAAGGAACTAATTCCATTCCTGAGCGTGGCGTCTATGGACCTCTTATATCTGCTCTCTCTCTATTACACCTAGTATGTTTGACTCATTAGATCTTGATTTCTACTTTGCTTACCACTTAGGGTTAGAGTTATCATAATAACTTTTCTTTCTTTGCAGACTACAAAGTCGATACCGGGGGTGGCCTATCTGTTGGGGCAATTGTTGGAATAGTTGCTGCATCATGGGTGTTTGTCATGTTGATTCTCTTAGCACTTCGAATGACGGAAAAGACCTTGAAGATCCAGGTAAGGAGTTATGACACTAGAAATTTCCGGGCATAGAACTCTTGCCTCTCAGCGCTAACTCTTCATTCTTGCAAATAGGGAATATGCTTAGAGAATAGGTTGTGATGCCTGTACTTTGTGTGGTCATTTGAGTGAGACAGGAAGTTTTGAACAGTTAAAAAAACACTTTTAAGGCTTTTAAGTGATATGAGGGAGGAGCGTGATATTTGGTTACTTAAGCTGATCAGATCCAATTTAATGAGTTCAATGACGTAGGCATCAAATAATTGCATAGGGGTAGTTAAATTTACAATTACATCTACTTGTGGTTGCTGTTGAATTTCAAGCAGAAAAACTGTATAGACGTGTAGTTTCTGTTAAAATTTAGATCAGAAAAAAAAATGGCGTGCTTATGAATAACTTAAGTTGATGTAAGAATGTATATACAATTCTAGTTTAGTCTGCTTGGTATTGATGTTACACTTGAGAGTAAATGGACTCATTTTGTTTGGCAATGCTTCACAAAGGCACATTAAACTTTTTTTTTTTTTTAAAGGGAAAAAGGCACATTAAATTTTAAAGCAAGTAGTTCTGATTTCCATCTTGACTATCGTATTGGATGCCCAATACCTAATGTCATGTCTTTCTTTGTTACAAAACTACGTGCGTTAGAGTTACAAACAGGGTATTTCTCATTAAGACACACTAAAGCTGCTACTGGTAATTTTGACCCTGCAAACAAGATAGGCGAAGGGGGTTTTGGGCCAGTTTACAAAGTAAGCATATTATGATCATGTCCTCAAGTATACACATTTGAAAATTTGTTTATTTGTGATATCAAAAGAGAAGAAGATATCCTATGTAAAACGTTTGATTCCGATTTGCATGCATGTTTTAGGGTGTACTGTTAGATGGTCGTGTGATTTGCTGTTAGGCAGCTATCATCAAAATCAAAGCAAGGGAACCGCGAATTTGTTAATGAGATAGGCATGATATCTGCGTTGCAACACCCAAACCTTGTCAGGCTTTATGGTTGGTGCAGTGAAGGGAATCAATTGTTGCTCATTATGAATACTTGGAAAACAATAGTCTTGCTCGTGCACTCTTTGGTAAATGCTGCTCGACTTAAACATCTTTGGTATTGTCATGAAGTACTTAAGCATAAAAGTTCTCATTGCTCTCTCTTTTTCTATGCCGATAGCTTCCTCGGCACACCGGCTACACCTGGACTGGCCAACAGGACAGAAGATATGTGTGGGGATACCAAGGGGGTTAGCTTATCTTCATGAGGAGTCAAGGTTGAAGATTGTTCATCGAGATATAAAGGCAACCAACGTGCCACTTGTAAGGATCTAAATGCCAAGATATCTGACTTTGGTTTAGCAAAGCTTGATGAAGAAGAGAACGCCCATATCAGCACGCGCATAGCTGGAACAATGTATGATTCTCTCTCTGATCTCATTCCCATTAAAGTTATTCTATTTTTTTCATACTTCAGTCCCCTTTTTTTCGCTTTTGAATCAACATTAAGGTTTAGGGGTTTAGCTTTAGAAGACAACAAATAACACATGCGCGTGTGCACGCACACAATCTATAGTATTGTCACGCCCCGGAGTACGGGAGGTGACGTGGCGGAATATTTAGATTAATTAAAAGAGAATTTAATTAAAAAAACCGAGAGTTTGAGAATCCAATTAAGCAAGAAATAAAGAGATTTTTCCACCACATTTTATAAATAATTTAAAATCATTAAACAAATAACAATAATTGAATAAAAACCGCGAATATGGGTTCCACAACCCACAACTTGTGCACACACATGGATCTGACAATATCACAAATACAATTACAGTCCAAGTACAAATAAAGTTAAGTCTTACATGCCTTGATTAATAAATACAGATTGTAAATAAATTCTCCTATTGCTCTTGAGTTCGGTCCGAAGAATCTTTTCCAAACCTAAATGGGAAACCACCTAGAGGGGGGATTTAAAATAGATAAAACGTGAGCGAAAGGCTCAGTAGGACTAAGTTTTATAAAATAATTTAATGCAAAGAAACATAGCATTATCAGGAGTTATGCAAGAAGAAACTTGAATAAATAAATAAATAAATTGAGTAGAACCGTTCTGACACAGAACAGTCTACTCGTCAAATCAAAACACCAGTTTACTTTTACCTAGGCAAACCATGATATCACCACCGTAGTGGCCCAGCTGGGTTTCGGGACCTGCCCCCAAGGTCGATCACGACCCGATCTCTGATATGGCATCATGCCCATGTGGTTATTATCATTATCATTCAAAACCCATTTACCGAGTGTTGTCAATTACATTCATTATGAAATTCATTTCATGTCACGGTATATAAAAATATAACCGATAAAATCATTTTCAAACAACCGTTGAAAACATTTTGATAGAAATCCTTTTCAAAGCCAAATCATTTCAAAACCAGGCTACCAAAGAAATAGGATAGAAGTCCTACCTCAGTACTCGTGCCGGTACCCCACACCGTAATCCCGATCCGCTATACGTTAGCTCCACGGAACCACGAACAGTCCTAGATACAAACTAAGTCAATCAATATCTAGTTTGAGACATTCTATGTTACTAAATCATTTCATGATGTCCTAGTGTGCCATTTGTATCATTAAAATCATCCTATAAGGTTGGGATTTAAATCAGGGTTCAAAACAGTGAAATCGGGTAAAAATCACAAAATTTTCCATGCCTCGGTCGGCCTGCCGGACGCCCTGCTTCGGCCTGCCGAACTGTACAGTTCGGCCTGCCGGAAACAAGGTTCGGCCTGCCGAACATTTCCCCAGATTCGGCCTGCCGATCGGAAGAACACCGGCCTGCCGATCATCACTTCGGCCTGCCGAACATGAACTTCGGCCTGCCGAACTGGGAAAATCCAGAAATCCCAGCCACGGGTTTCTCGATCCCCAAAATCCAAATCTGAATTCCAACCTGTTTTTCTCAATTCCCAGGCATGAAAAATAACTATAGTTGATAGAAAAACATTCTAAAACATGTTTGGAATCATTTAAACAACATTTGAACTCAAAATCTTCAAAAATCCGAAAATGAGAAAAAGAGGAGAAAAATGAAAATCTTGAATCCAATCCGTTTTTCTTCAATCTAGGTTTAGATTCTAGTTGTTCTAAGCTCATTTAACACAAATCCACGGTTTTCTAAGCTTAAACAAACTTAGATTTCAAAAACACACAAAATCGAAAATTTTGAAAAAAGTTTAGAAATTTCGAATCTAACCTCGAATCGAAGCTTCAATCCGCGTTCTCGGTTGCCGAATCACGTCCCCGAGCTTCCTCCTTGCTATCCCGAAGCTTGGATTCGAAATGGAGTTCAAAAATTTAGAGAGAGATTGAGAGAGAGTGAGCTGCCGAGAGAGAGAGGGAAGAGAGAGAGAGATGGGCGTGGAAGTGAGGAGAGAGAGAGAGGAAAGGAAAATAAATAGAGAAAATCGGTGGGCGGTTTTACTGTGCGAAAACCATGTGCCGCCCACGGTTTTGTAAAACAGAGTATTTTTAACATTTTACAAATTGTTGTGTTTTAAAACTCAAAACATCATTTTAAATCAACAAGGAATCTTTTGAACACATCAATTTAACAAAACAACCAAAAACTAAAAACCCAACCAAATAATCTAATTAAAGTTAAAACTTTAATTATGGCACACTAATTCGTCATTTACATTACATTAATACTAAATAAATTTCGGGACGTTACAGCTCTCCACCCCTAAAAGAAATTTCGTCCTCGAAATTTAAAACTCATCTCAAAAACAAAACAAATGCGGATACAATTCCCGCATACTCGACTCTAATTCCCAAGTGGCTTCATCAACCCCGTGATGCTGCCACACGACCTTTACCAACGGTATCTCACGACGACGCAAGCTAATCACTTTCCGGTCGATGATCTGAATCGGCACTTCTTCGTACGTCGTATCCTCCTGAACCTGCACATCGCGAAACGATACTATCTTACCCTGCTCAGGTGGACACTTCCTAAGCATAGACACATGAAACACATCGTGCACATGAGAAAGTTCGGGCGGAAGATCAAGCCGATAAGCGACCACACCAACACGCTGAGTGATCTCGAACGGCCCAATATACCTCGGCGCGAGTTTCCCACTCACTCCGAACCGCATAGTTCCCTTACGAGGTGACACCCTCAAGAGAACAAAATCTCCAACCGCGAACTCTAAAGGTCTACGTCTCCTATCTGCGTAGCTCTTCTGCCGACTCTGAGCTGCTCTCAACCGATCCCGAATCACCGCGACTTTCTCGTTGCTATCACGAATCTCTTCCGGCCCAAGAATAACTCTATCTTCCGGCTCGGCCCAACACACAGGTGACCGACACGGCCGCCCATACAACGCCTCAAATGGTGCCATACCGATACTCGCCTGATAACTGTTGTTGTACGCGAACTCCGCCAAATGCAAACATTGCTTCCAATTCCCGCCGAAGTCCAACGCACAAGCACGCAACATATCCTCGAGAACCTGAATAACCCGCTCAGACTGCCCATCAGTCTGAGGATGAAACGCCGTACTGAAGTTCAAATCCGTACCCAAAGCCTCCTGAAAACTCCTCCAGTACTTGGCATTAAACCTGGTGTCTCGATCAGAGGTGATGGACAAAGGAACTCCATGCAACCTCACAATGTTCTGCATATACAACTCCCCGAGAATCTTCCTGGAACACGTCGACCTAAACGGAATGAAATGCGCCAATTTCGTCAACCTGTCGACTACAACCCAAACTGCATCATGCCGCTGCTCCGTCCTCGGCAAACCTGTGAGAAAATCCATCGTCACATGCTCCCATTTCCACCCTGGAATAGGAAGCGGCTGAAGCTGACCTGCAGGCTTCTGGTGCTCAGCTTTCACCTGAAGACACGTCGAACACTTGGCCACGTACTCGCGAACATCTTTCTTCATGCCTCTCCACCAATAGTGCCTCTTCAAATCACGATACATCTTGGTGCTCCCCGGATGAATAGCGAACTGAGACCTATGAGCTTCATCTAGAACGGCTTTCGTCACCTCGGCGATAACTGGAACTGCAAGACGCTCCCGGAAGTACAACGATCCATCTGCATGCACGCTCCATTCCTCGAACTGCTCCCCGTTCTGAATCCGCGACCAAATCCCCTGCAAATGTCGATCCTGCCACTGACCTTGCTTCACCATCCGAACAAGAGCTGGAGTCGCTTCCACATGATACAACAAAACTCGATCACCGTCGTCATGATACTGTAGCCGATACTCACTCACTGTCGCATCCCTGCTCCAGTCCTCAAAAATCAAACAAGCGAGAATCCCTGAAGACTTTCTGCTAAGCGCGTCCGCTACCACATTAGCTTTCCCGGGATGATACTGCAACGCGAAATCATAATCCTCCATGTACTCCACCCATCTGCGCTGCCTCAAGTTGAGATCCCTCTGAGTGAACAAATGCCTCAAACTCTTATGATCGGAGAAGACCTGAAACGATGCTCCATACAAGTAACATCTCCAAATCTTCAGCGCGTAGATCACCGCTGCAAGCTCTAAATCGTGAGTAGGATAATTTCGCTCGTGAGGTCGTAGCTGTCTCGATCCGTACGCAACCACACGTCCATGCTGCATCAACACGCATCCAAGTCCGCGCCCTGAAGCATCAGCATAAACCTCATACGGCTCGTCACTACTAGGAATAACTAATACTGGAGCTGAAGTCAACCGGTTCTTCAATTCCTGAAAAGCAGACTCACAATCTTCATCCCACTCAAACCTGACATTTTTCCTGATTAATCTCGTCAACGGAGCTGCAATCTTCGAAAAGTCCTTTACAAATTTCCTGTAATATCCAGCAAGACCTAAGAAGCTGCGAATCTCCGCTACATTCCTTGGTCGTTCCCACTCCAATATAGCTTCAATCTTGGACGGATCCACTGAAATACCATGCTCCGAGATGACATGACCCAGAAATTTGACCTCAGTCAACCAGAACTCACACTTTTCCCTCTTAGCATACAACTGGTGCTCCCGCAAAGTCTGAAGCACGATCCGAAGATGCTGCTCATGCTCCTCCCATGTCTTAGAATACACAAGAATATCATCGATGAACACGATCACAAACTGATCCAGATACGGCCTAAATATCCTGTTCATCAAATCCATAAAAGCTGCTGGAGCATTCGTCAACCCGAAAGACATAACCAGAAACTCGAAGTGCCCATACCGAGTCCTAAAAGCTGTCTTGGGAATGTCCTCTTCCTTGATTCTGAGCTGATGATAACCTGACCGCAAATCAATCTTCGAGAAGTATCGCGAACCTCCCAACTGATCAAATAGCTCATCAATCCTAGGCAAAGGATACTTGTTCTTCACCGTAACACGATTCAGCTGCCGATAATCCACACATAACCTGAGAGTCCCATCGTGCTTCTTAGCGAACAAAACTGGTGCTCCCCACGGAGATGTGCTATTCCGAATATATCCTTTATCAGCAAGCTCCTGAAGTTGCTTCCTCAATTCCTTCATTTCTGCCGGCGCCATCCGATAAGGTGCCATAGAAATCGGTGATGTCCCTGGAAACAACTCGATACCAAACTCAATCTCCCGATGCGGTGGTAATCCTGATAACTCGTCGGGGAAGACATCCTCGAACTCACCAACCACCGGAATCGCTACACTACTACTGGAAACATAGGGCTCGCAATCTAGATTGGCAAGAAAAGCAAAACAATCTAGATTCCTTCGCCCTCCTAGACATGACTTCATGAGACGCTCACTCATTAGCCAATCACCACCACCCTGGTAAGTGATTACCGTCCCACTTCAGACACTAGGGTCACTTTTCTAAGTTGGCAGTCCACAACTGCACTATACCTGGACAACCAGTCCATCCCTAAAATCACATCATAGGAACTCATGGGGAGTACAATCAAATCACTTTTCAAAATCTCATCCCCAATCTTTATTTTACAAGATTTACACATACAATTCACACACACCCGCCCCAAGGGAGAAGTTATAACTAGGGGTTCATTAAACTCTTCTACTTCTAATCCCAAGGCATGTACAAAGGAACTCGAAATGAGAGAATGAGAGGCACCGGTATCAAATAAAACGCGAGCTAGAGATCTAGAAACCAAAACCATACCATCGACAACCGCGTTACCAATCTGAGAATCTGACCCTCCAGATGCCATTGCATGAACCTGCACTGGCGCCTTCCCTTTTCCTCTACCGACATTGCTGGGTCCTGCATTACTCGGCCGATGCTGCTGAGATGGAGACGACTGCACACTACCTGTACTCGGCGCTCTATACTGAGGAACACTACGCTGAAAATACTGCGGCTGCTGTCCCCGTGCCGGATATGAGAATTGCTGAGGAGAAAACTGCGGATACTGCAACTGCGGGTACTGCGGAGGCGGAGGTAGGGTCTGAGGCTGAGGCTGAGACGAACGACTGGCATCCTCCCCGGTCTGCTATCCAAGACGAGCACTCCTGATCGGGCAATTCCTCTTGATGTGTCCGGGCTGCTGACAGAAATGACAATGAAAGCTGTAGGGATTGCTGCGCCCGCTGCCAGACGAACTGCTGCTACCACTGGTCGCACCGCCTTGCTTGCCTTTCCCCGGAGCTGGACGACTACTGATGCTCTTCCTGCCACTCCTCTGCGGTCCTCCTGAAGCCTTGGCTCGGTCCTCACAATACTGCACGTAATCATTCTCCACGGAGATTGCCGACGACACAAGCTCTCCGAAACTCCTAAGCCGTAGAGCAACCAACTGCCGCCGAATAGGAGCCTTGAGTCCTTCCTGGAACTTGATGCATTTCTCGCGCTCCGATGCCACAGCTGATGGAGCAAACCTAGCTAACTCGCTAAACTTCGCCTCATACTCCCGAACTGAAAGATCACCCTGCTGCAGTCTATAAAACTCAGCTGCCTTCTGATCTCTATATCCCTGCGGAAAATACCGATCATAGAACAGATCCTCGAACTTGTCCCAACCGATATCGCCACCGCGCTCCAGACGCTTAGTTTGTTTCCACCAGGTGTTAGCGCCACCCTCGAGCTTATACGCCGCAAACTCCACACGATACTCCTCAGGCACACCAAGGGTATCAAGATGCTTCAAGATCGAATCCAACCAATACTCTGCTAACTGCGGATCCCCATTGCCATCAAAAGTCGGAATAGACGCCCGCCGAAATTCCTTAAAGAAAGCATGCCGACTACCAACACTGGAGTCTTCCGGTCTAGTCCTGGCTGCCATCTGCCGGAAAGCCGCAATCATAGACCTCATCAGGCCCTCATCATTTCCGAACTCGGCGTCAGCTGTCGAACGACGTCTAGGTGCCATTCTCTCACTTCTGAAAACAAAATTTGGACTGTCAGAGGTATTTTATTGTCAAACCTATGTGTGCACAATTCCCAAGGTTCATAACCTGGCTCTGATACCATTCTGTCACGCCCCGGAGTACGGGAGGTGACGTGGCGGAATATTTAGATTAATTAAAAGAGAATTTAATTAAAAAAACCGAGAGTTTGAGAATCCAATTAAGCAAGAAATAAAGAGATTTTTCCACCACATTTGATAAAGAATTTAAAATCATTAAACAAATAACAATAATTGAATAAAAACCGCGAATATGGGTTCCACAACCCACAACTTGTGCACACACATGGATCTGACAATATCACAAATACAATTACAGTCCAAGTACAAATAAAGTTAAGTCTTACATGCCTTGATTAATAAATACAGAATGTAAATAAATTCTCCTATTGCTCCTGAGTTCGGTCCGAAGAATCTTCTCCAAACCTAAATGGGAAACCACCTAGAGGGGGGGAATTTAAAACAGATAAAACGTGAGCGAAAGGCTCAGTAGGACTAAGTTTTATAAAATAATTTAATGCAAAGAAACATAAGCATTATCAGGAGTTATGCAAGAAGAAACTTGAATAAATAAATAAATAAATTGAGTAGAACCGTTCTGACACAGAACAGTCTACTCGTCAAATCAAAACACCAGTTTACATTTACCTAGGCAAACCATGATATCACCACCGTAGTGGCCCAGCTGGGTTTCGGGACCTGCCCCCAAGGTCGATCACGACCCGATCTCTGATATGGCATCATGCCCATGTGTTTATTATCATTATCATTCAAAACCCATTACCGAGTGTTGTCAATTACATTCATTATGAAATTCATTTCATGTCACGGTATATAAAAATATAACCGATAAAATCATTTTCAAACAACCGTTGAAAACATTTTGATAGAAATCCTTTTCAAAGCCAAATCATTTCAAAACCAGGCTACCAAAGAAATAGGATAGAAGTCCTACCTCAGTACTCGTGCCGGTACCCCACACCGTAATCCCGATCCGCTATACGTTAGCTCCACGGAACCACGAACATCCTAGATACAAACTAAGTCAATCAATATCTAGTTTGAGACATTCTATGTTACTAAATCATTTCATGATGTCCTAGTGTGCCATTTGTATCATTAAAATCATCCTATAAGGTTGGGATTTAAATCAGGGTTCAAAACAGTGAAATCGGGTAAAAATCACAAAATTTTCCATGCCTCGGTCGGCCTGCCGGACGCCCTGCTTCGGCCTGCCGAACTGTACAGTTCGGCCTGCCGGAAGCAAGGTTCGGCCTGCCGAACATGTCCCCAGATTCGGCCTGCCGATCGGAAGAACACCGGCCTGCCGATCATCACTTCGGCCTGCCGAACATGAACTTCGGCCTGCCGAACTGGGAAAATCCAGAAATCCCAGCCACGGGTTTCTCGATCCCCAAAATCCAAATCTGAATTCCAACCTGTTTTTCTCAATTCCCAGGCATGAAAATAACTATAGTTGATAGAAAAACATTCTAAAACATGTTTGGAATCATTTAAACAACATTTGAACTCAAAATCTTCAAAAATCCGAAAATGAGAAAAAGAGGAGAAAAATGAAAATCTTGAATCCAATCCGTTTTTCTTCAATCTAGGTTTAGATTCTAGTTGTTCTAAGCTCATTTAACACAAATCCACGGTTTTCTAAGCTTAAACAAACTTAGATTTCAAAAACACACAAAATCGAAAATTTTGTAAAAAGTTTAGAAATTTCGAATCTAACCTCGAATCGAAGCTTCAATCCGCGTTCTCGGTCGCCGAATCACGTCCCCGAGCTTCCTCCTTGCTGTTCCGAAGCTTGGATTCGAATGGAATTCAAAAATTTAGAGAGAGATTGAGAGAGAGGGAGCTGCCGAGAGAGAGAGGGAAGAGAGAGAGAGATGGCCGTGAGAGTGAAGGAGAGAGAGAGAGGAAAGGAAAATAAATAGAGAAAATCGGTGGGCGGTTTTACTGTGCGAAAACCATGTGCCGCCCACGGTTTTGTAAAACAGAGTATTTTTAACATTTTACAAATTGTTGTGTTTTAAAACTCAAAACATCATTTTAAATCAACAAGGAATCTTTTGAACACATCAATTTAACAAAACAACCAAAAACTAAAAATCCAACCAAATAATCTAATTAAAGTTAAAACTTTAATTATGGCACACTAATTCATCATTTACATTACATTAATATTAAATAAATTTCGGGACGTTCAATTACGCAGACTATATTCTTTGTATTTTTTCTTTTTTTGGCTGAAGGCTGAAAGACTAGGATTTTTTTAAGCAGCACTAGAAAATTTGTGACTAGAATGCGATTCGACTCTGAGAAAATCATTATTAAGCGGGAAACTACGCATACACGAAAAAAATTATAATTGTTAACATTAGATTGCGTTTGCGTCCGCGTCATAAAGCGGGCTTTTTGTTGTTTCATGAAAGGCCGTATCATTTCGCAGCGTGATGTGCTTTAAAAGTACGAAAAAAATCTCAAAGAAGCGAAGTATGCAATTCACCCAGGCACAGCTGGCTTAAGGTGGACAGATCCATTTAGAAATAGCCAGAAGATTTGCACCACAAGCCAAGATCAAGTGCCACTTTTGTTATTTTAATTTCTCTGCCTTTTTCAAATGCGGCTTTTCCGGGTGGGTGTTGTGATCGTGTGTTATTTATATTATTATTTCATATTATTGATTTGATTGTGAATTCAGTAGGCCGAAGTCAACGGTCGGCAGGCCGTAGACAGCTGACGAGTAATCAACAGGCAATCACCAAATTGTAGTATGGATGATTGATTTGATTGAGTGATAGATTCTGATTGATTAGCATTTTTTGTCTTTTTCTTGTTTTAGGTAATAGAATATTTGACTTTCATAGATGATTGGATTTTTAATAATGTTACCCATTTTGAAAATGTGTGATATGGTAAGTGGACCAAATCATTGTCATTTAATTCCCTTCAATCCTACAAATCACTCCTTTAAATTTTTTTTTTGATATTACAGAGATAGTTGACCCATCTCCTTCATCATTTTTCGTTCATGTAAATTTCACACACTCTCTCTCTCACTAAATTTCTCTTAGACATTTTCTTTCCCTCTTCTTCACGTTTTTCTCCTTCTACTTCCTTTTTTTTTTAAATAATGGAATGTAATATTGAGTCTTCTCTTTGGCGAATTTGAAGAAAATGAGAGGAGTTCATATTAAGGTAAGAAATTCGTTCTCAGTTTAACTCTAAAATAGTATTTCTTTATGTTCCAACTACTGTATCTTTGTCTACGAATTTTCGTTTAGTTTGAAATTTTAATATGATATTCATGTATGTGTTATGTGATGTACCTCTAAATTTCATGCCCTTTGAATTTTTCTATACTGAGATATGAATTTTTTCTCTTTACCACTCATATTTTAACGGTTGCTGAACGGTATGTTGCACAAATGAACGGACTTTGTTCAAGAGGCAAATGTAATTTGATTTTTACGAAATTTGGTTGAAATATTCATGGATATGTTAGGTTGGGAACTGGAAAGTTTTGTAGTAATATCATGTGTATTTTATGAGATATTAAATTTTCTTTAAACTAGGTTTTTATGGCTGTGAAACTTGTAAATTTTGGACTTCTTAGTTCTATGACATTTTATTATAGCTAAATGAATTTGTTTGGCAACAAACATTTTTTGGTATTGTATTTATATGCATATAAAGTCTTAAAAATTTAGAAGTCAAAGTAATTTTATTTTATTTGTTTGAAAATATTTACCAAAGGATGCTCACTGCTTTTTAAACCTAAAGTTAGTTTTACCACTGACTTTCAAATGTATGTTTTGATTTATTTTGATTTTATTTGAAGCCAAATTTGGATATGTTGTAGTTTTAGGTGTCTATTGTTGGAAAAAACAATGCTAGGTGCGCAGCGGGAATTTTAAAAATTTTAGCATCCAAGTATTTTTTCAAAACACAAGTTTGACATGCTATATGTATAAATTAAACAGATCTTACTAACCTTTGTGTGCCGAAGAACCTCCGTAACTTGTGAAAAGAAGTAACGTTCCAGAAGAGCCTCAACCAACTGGTCTGCTTTGCTATTCTCTATCCACGATCGGAGTGAGTGTGGACTCACACATACAGCTCTTCCATCGGTGGCTCTCCTTCCAACCAATCAAGAGAACCCAAAGCTAGTATTCGTGATTTGTGAACAAAAGCTCTCAAGAAGTTTTCAGATGCTCACCAGAAGAGTATCACTCTTAATCTCTCAATTGATCTGAGTAACTCATGAGACTTACTCCCTTTATATACCGATTGGTCTTGGGGTCAGTCCTTATCATATTAGGTCTCAAAAACTTTAAACAGAATCAAGTTCGGATCAATATCTGATAAGATCAGCATGAAAAAGCGTAATCTTATCTCTCACTGATCGGCAGGCTGAGCCTGATCGGTAGGCCAAACACGTAGATCGACAGGCCAAACTGCCGCGTAAATATCTCCACTAATCTTTTATTTTCCACCCGAGATTCTATAGGATAAAGTCTCAGTTTTGATTCAAATAACCCAATAGAGAAGTTATCTGATCAAAACAAACTTTATCAAGATAATCTCTAAGAAAATAAATCAATTCACAATAATTCTACAAGTTTATCTCGATTTAATTTATCCAATTAAATCAACTGATAAACAGACAAGAATTATCCGATCCCAATAATTCAACAAGTTTATCTTAAATTAATTTTATTACAAATTAATTCAACCAATAAACAGACATAAATTATTTGATTCTTTCAAATTTTAAACCAATCTGATAAATTCGACATAAGTCACCAATTATTGAAAAAGCACGCTGTATCGTTACAGGATTTTGTGAGCTAGCAAAGGGGACCAAAATGGACCTATAAAGTTCAAGTTCACGATAATTATGAAACTCAATATCCCAAATATACATTTCACAATTATCAACTCCAACGCTACTCCACTAAAAGCTTAGAGCTGCACTCTCAAACTTTATAGAATTACGAAGCCCGTATAGCTAAGTCTCCGTGACATATCATAGTGTATCGTATCCCCATATGATAATCCATAATCAGCTTAAGGACAAGTTCTGTCTTACCTTCCCGATTATTTTTATCTTACGTTTCATTATCTCAACATTAGAAAACTTACCATCCAAAGATAGTATACCATTCAGTTACACCTATGTATCCAAATGGTTGAGCGCTCTAGTTTCCAATTACAGGATAATGCATATAAGAGGATATCATTAATCCTAAAGAGGAGCTATGAATTCCATATCTATGAATAACAAGTCTATGCTATCAAGAGTCATGCCTCCAACGTACTAGCATGCATACCACTATTGAGATGTGGGAGTCACCCTTTGGTACATCAAAGACACAAGTCGAGACAACGGGCCCACTATCCATCTCAAGATTAAGATACAATACAAATGATTGTCTAAAGTGAATCGATTTGCCAAGACAGAGTTATTAATCCAAAACAATTCACTTTGTGTCCTGATCTAACACATCGTCACCTATGACAACGTGCTAATGTTTCTATTCACGGAGTCCAACTCCGATGGTCATGACAACCATCTACCAATAGGGATATAGACAACATAACAATCTTTACTTGAATAAAGTGCCCAACTTTATTCCCTCGATTGCGGATCATATGTTTTAGACCGTCACCTTAAGAATCGTGTCTTTTGCATAATCAGTCCATCATATGCCCAAATCTTAAAGGTTTAGACTGACAGTCTCAGACTACTGTTTGATTAACATACATTCAATAAATATAAACGTAAAGAGGACAAGATTTGGTATATATAAATGAATAAATTCTTTATTGATAAAAATGTCTCCAAAAACGTATTACATTTTTACTCCTTAGGGCATACTTGTCTAACATCTATTATATGTACTGTTTTTGAAAATTTATTCTATGGTATAGATAATTTGTTTATAGTCTTTAGTTAAAGTTATTCACTGCCCAGCTATTGTTGGTAGATTTTATGCTATGAAGTGTGTGACTTGTTTTGGTTATCAAATGAAATTTTTATGACCAATGAAAAATCATGATACCATGTTTATATGCTAGCTTTGTCCTTCTAGAGTCTCATGCTTCAACTATGTGTGAATTTTATGTTATTGGGCTATGAATCATAAGGGTCAAGCAACGTTCTATATTGGTAGTTTTGCTCTAATGTTTTAAAGGCTGATAATGTGTTACGGATTAATGTTTACTAGAGAAGAATGTATGTGTGATGTACTATAGTATTGGATGAGGTCATAAAGATGAATGTTAATTTCTTGTGTATATGAATGATTGGCATGACACTCTAAGAGTTGAGCACATCGAGACCGCGGCGATGTCATCTACAATTAAGGTTCAGTAAGCTAATCAAGTAGATACATTCTCACCTGCAACATAATGAAGTTTATGAAAAGTTTAAAATCTATGTTCATGATGGTTTTATGATAATTTCCATGTTGATTATAAATGATGTTTCATTATAAAAGTTTTGATGTATAAAAAGTTATGCATGTTTTGATAATGACGTATTTAAGGTATAAAAGTATATATATATATATATGTATATATGGGTCACATAAATAAGTGTTGCACACCCATGTTAATGTTTATGATGTCTTGTTTTGTTTGAGATTAGCTACCCTCTCCTCTCATGATGGTACGCCTACAATGATGATAATAGTGTAACACTTGGGCCCCAAAGATAAAATGAATGAAGTTTTAATATGGTTTATATTAACAAAAGATATGTTCTATATGAACTTGTGCCTCGTGCACTACTATGATAATGATGAGTATGGTTATGATGTTTCATAAAGATGTTCATGAAATGTTTTATGTTGTGAAATAGAAAAATGCACTTACTAAGTTTTTGCTTACTTAGTTTATAATCATGTTGCAGACAAGGGTAAGAGGATTATGAAATAGGTGGAGGGCGACGACAGGCGTGTGAGCTTGAAAGGATGGATTGAAAACGGAAGAATGCCAAGCAAGAGTTTTAAAGTTATGGACAATGATTTTATTTATTGTATGTTAAGATTTTCTGCACTATGTTGAATTGGGACTTTTTTTATTATTTGCTATTGTTTTTGCAACAGATCGGCCAATCGATCATTATTGATTGGCCTGCTGATGTTGGTATCGACCTGTCTATCACCCTATATAGGTCTGCCAATCTATGGTTTTAAAACCCCATTTTTGCAAAGCCTCAGACGGCCTGCCAATGGTCAAAGTTTGGACTGCCGGTCATGTTTGGCCTACTGGTGTCTAGAGTTTGGCCTATCGAACTATGAACAGAATTAAATGATAATTTCAAATTTTATTTGCGTCATGGCTTTATTAATTTTGTATTGATAAACTATTTAAATAAATATGAAAGGTTTTGAAATATTGATATTTAGTAAAAAAATGTATGGATGGATCTTGGGATAAGTTTAATAAACTTTATCTTAATTAAATGGTTTATCTTAAAACTAGTGAAATGAAGATGAATGTAAGGACATCTGTGATGTCCGTAAGGGTGCGTGACAAGCTTTATATTAGAGCAAATTTTTGTTTTCAATTCACATCACCAGACGTCAGTTTAAGCCCTTCAAGTGAGTATATTTACATTAAATGATAAGGATGTAAATTTAATGATAAGTATGAGATTTAGTCGTATAATGAATAATGCCCTAATGCATAATTTAGTAGTGACATCCTGTCTCATAAATTAGAAGATTATACCTAAGTTCCTAATTCTTTTAGGAAATTAGCAATGGATGGCCGTAGAAGAATGGAAACTCGTGCTCAAACCAACAAAAGGCGGATGACGATGATTGTTGAGTTGCAAAGGCAACTTGAGGAGCAAAGAAGAGAAATTGAAGAACTAAGAACTAATGGCCAAGGCAGTGAAAGATAAGACAATGACATGCCACCTTCTCTTCCTCCCTAGCCATAAGTAGATGAAGTCCCGGCTCCTGCGGCAAAACCAAGACCGGTCTATCAGGAACCACTATTAGTCAAATGGAAAAGGGTTAAGCCAGTAGATTTTGAAGGTTCTAAGGATCCTCTAGTTGCTTAAAGATGGCTAAAGATAATTAACGCTACTTTGAAGCTCATGGCTTTCACACGAAACGAGAAAGTACTCTGTTCCTCGTACTACCTTACCATAGAGGCCATAATTTGGTGGGACGAAATCGAACAGAGCAGGAATGCTGATGAGATGACATGGGCAGATTTTGTTCATGAATTCAATATGAAGTTCTTCCACATGAACATTACTCAGAAGCATTACGATGAGTTCGAGAACCTACGCTAGGGAGGCATGTTGATTACAAATATGGTGGCTAAATTCAATCAGTTAGCTTGCCTTTGCCTAAGGATGGTTAGTAACGAGAGTGAAAGGGTCAGAAGACTGATTTGAGTCCTCAGGCCAGAGATTGCTACAATTGTAAATGAGGCAAGCCCACCCAAAAACCAAGAACAGGTTGTCTTAAGGGCCCAACGTACTGAATTTCACTTGTTGAAGCTAAAAAGAAACCAGCCTCAAGAAGGTCAATCGGCGACCAATGCAAGCACGTAGAACCACCCCTAAAATAGGAACAACAACAACAATAACAACAACAACAACCAGAACTGGAGGAATAATAAGAGGAATGGCAACTCTCAGAATCAATAGAGTCAAGGTAATAAGAAGCATAATGGTGGTCAACACAGCAACAATAGCAGGCAAATTCAACCATGTGCCAAATATGGGAAGAAACATCCAGAAGAATGCCATCTGGGAACCAACTAGTGTTTTTTCTATGGACGTGAAGACCACTTTGCCAAGAACTGCCCCAATTAGATGAATGCTCAAGCTCAACAAAGAGCTCCTCATGCCCAACTCTATCATATGCAAGCTACCTTAAAGGGGCCGCTGATTAGTCAAGGAAGACTAGAAGCTCTACCTATTAATGCCTGCATCTATACAATGACAAAGAACAGGCGGCTGCTGAAGGCTCTATTATGGTCATAGGTCAAATTTTGAGTCTTTCTATTAATGCACATGTTCTCCTTGATACGGGTGCCACACATTCTTTTGTATCATCATCCTATGCTAAGAAGTTAGGAGTTCATTTAGAACCAATGAGAAAGGGATTCACTACAACACTACCCTTTGGGGAAGTAATGATATCCGCACTATTTGTGTACTGCTCCTCTATTGATTTCTAAAAGGGAACTCTTCGTCGATCTTATTGTGATTGATATGTATGATTTTGACATGATTCTCGAAATGGTTTCTGAGCAAGTACAATGCATTCATTGAATGCCAAAAATGACAGGTGATCTTCCACCTAGAAGGTGAACAAAAGTTTGTATATATGGGTGAGTCCTGAAGGAAACCAAACATGTTCTTATCAGCCATGAAAGCAAAGAAATTGTTAGCAAGTGGTTGCATGGGCTATCCGGTGAATATAGTGCATAAAAGTCAAAAACAGAAAGCAAAGATTGACGATGTTGCTTTAGTACGAGAATTCCTAAGGTTTTTAGATAATTTGTCAAGCTTACCCCTTGATAGAGAGATTGAATTTGAGATCGAGCTAGCTCCAAGCACTGATCTGATTTCCAAGGCACCTTACAGGATGGCTCCAATGGAGTTTAAAGAGCTTCATTCTCAATTAAAGGAACTTCTCAATAAAGGCTTTATTCGACCTAGCCACTCACCATGGGGAGCACCAGTCCTATTTGTCAAGAAGATAGATGGTTCTATGAGGCTCTGCATTGACTATAGAGAGCTGAATAAAGTGACAATCAAGAAAAGTACCTATTGCCTCTAATCGATGATTTGTTTGATCAACTTAAGGGTGTATTTATGTTCTCAAAGATTGATTTGCGGTCAGGATACCATCAATTGAAGATAAAAGAAGGAGACATCCCTAAGACGGCTTTTAGATCGAGGTAAGGTCACTTCGAATTTGTGATTATGCCTTTCTGTCTAACGAATGCACCTACAACCTTCATGGACTTGATGAATTGGGTATTCAAGGATTTCCTTGATAAATTTGTTATTGTGTTTATCGACGATATTATGTTTATTCAAAGAGTCGAGAAGAGCATGCTGAGCATCTGAGAATTGTGTTGGAGATACTAAGGAGGCATGAATTGTATGCAAAATTCTCAAAGAGTAAGTTTTGGCTTGACGTATATCCTTCTTGGGCCATGTTGTATCAAAGGAACAAATAATGGTGGATACTACGAAAGTTGTAGCTCTTCTCCACCAGAAGCAACCAAAGAACGCAAGTGAAATAAGAAGCTTCTTGGGTCAAGCTGGCTATTATTGGAAATTTTTGGAAGACTTCTCTAAAATAGCAGGGCCTCTCACCAACCTAACTTGCAAAGGAAAGAAGTTTGAATGGACGGATGTGTGCGAGAAGAGTTTTCAAGAACTGAAAAAAGGTTGACTATAGGTCCACTTTTGGCTATTCTTGATGGAACGACGGATTCACAATTTATAGTGATGCTTCTAAAATGGGCCTTGGTGCTGTATTGATGCAGAATGATAGAGTGATCACTTATGCTTTGAGACAGCTGAAAGATTATGAGGAGAACTACCCTACTCATGACCTCGAATTGACGGCCATAGTTTTCGCACTGAAAATTTAGAGACATTATTTATTTGGGGTTTAATGTAAAATCTTCCCTAATCATCAAAGTTTAAAGTACTTCTTTACTCAGAAGGACCTAAATATACGGCAGCGGAGATGGTTAGAACTGGTAAAGGATTATGATTGTGAAATCCTTTATTACCCAAGAAAGGCTAATCGAGTAGTTGATGCTCTGAGTAGGAAGATTGTTTCCATGTTGATGTTGTTGCAAACAATGTCTTAGCCTTTGAGGAAAGAAATTCTAGGCTTCAGGTTGGAAATTATAACAGGATAGCTTTCAACACTCACTCTTGCTCCAACATTATTTGATGAGATTCAGAGTAAGCAAGAAAAAGATGTAAGCCTCACGAGGATTAAGCAGGAAATAAAGGAAGGAAAATGTGAAGAGTTTCGCATTACGGATAATGGAACTCTATATCTCAAGGACCGCTTATGTGTTCCCAACAATGATGGTTTAAGGGAGAGAATCTTAGCGAAAATTCATGATACTCTTTACTCAATTCATCCAAGTGCAACAAAAATGTACAATGATCTAAGGGATAGTTTTTGGTGGTTCAGGATGAAACATGACATTGCAATGTATGTGAAGAAATGCTTGACATGTCAGCAAGTCAGACCACTAAATCAAACTCTTTCAGTTTGGTTTTCGGTTTTGCTGTTACAAGGTTTGGTCCAACCTAAATAGAATTGAATCAAGAAAAAAATAAAGAAAAAACATTTTGCCTAAATAAGAAGTGAAAGGATTGAGTAGAGAGAAAATCAAATAGTAGAAAGATCTGTAACTTTGAGAAGAAATGAATAGCTTAACCAAACTTCTTAGAGCTAAGTTGTTGTATTAATATGTATATTAGATCAAGTGATTACAACTTGTTGATGCTTCACCTTGATTATTTGGAGATCAACACCATATATGGCTACGAACGGTATTTGGATGACTTTTTTTTCTCGTCTTGGCCTCCCGAGGTGGACTGCACAAGAAGAGGGCGCCTAGGAGATCAATGGGGCACTAGTGTGGTGTCGGCTAAAAGCTCTCTAACACTCAAGTTAGTTTCTTGTTTGGCCAAGTTTGGGAGAAAAGTTAGGTGGGAAAGAGCACATTACTCTAAGGTGTAGTAAAAGTGCTTAATTTATAGGCTTCCACTTGAACCAGGTGTTAGGTGGGTTTGACTTACGACCCGTGTGTCCCATCAAGCCGTGTCAAGTAGCAAGCGACAAGTGTTATGATCTTTACGGAAGGTCTGTTCTCTATCTAAAGGTTGGAATGAGGCCATGTACTGATCTTTAGCGGTGTGTAGGCTTTGTCAGTCAGACCTGAGTACTTATTCATCTCGAGGAGTCAGTAGGTGATGGGGGCACACAGAGCACCTCGAGGAGAAACAATGGCCATGATAGAGCTTTAGATTAGCCTATAACAGTTGTTTCCTAAGCACAGTAGCCGAACAACCGTAAGGGTGATCCTCAAAAATTACTCGAAGTATGCCCCCATTAGTAGCCCAATAGTGCATCTAGTCGGTGCTCTACCGGATGTACTATACGCAGGGAGTGGTCAACTAAAGTTGATCTTCAGATTTGCCCTCGAGGGTTTGGAATTTGAGAGGACATGCGGTCAAGCTTGGAGGGACACATGTCATCACGTGATTGGTTGTTTTCCTTACGAGCATAATCATCGTGTCTCTTCGAATTCCATGTCTAAGTTTTAGCTATAAATAGAAGTCTTTTTAAACAACCAAGAACACACCTTTAATTACTTCACCATGAAGTAGTTTCACCTTGGCTAGCTTAGTGTCCATATTTCAACATACTCACCTCCTTAATAAGGTGTTAAAAATTCATATAAAAGCTCAAGTACAAATTAGGTAGTGGCTAATCATTTTGCTTACCAAATTTAGTGCATATGCTCAAATCAAAATTTTGGTACACTACAAACTCCATCTTTGACTTCTTAATTGTTTGTAATCAAAACTTTATCTATGCCTTTAGAACTCTTCTATAGAATATCAAGCATGGAATAATAAATTCTCAAGCCACTTATAACCTAAAAAATACCCTAATCATGACTCAAAAATCCGAACATCGAAAATTTTGTAATTTAGGGTTTTCTAGATTATTCTAAGAAACTTGTGTAAAACTTCTAACACCCACTATTTTACATGTAATGGTTAATGATAGACATTTAACGATGTTAAGTATTTTTCCTTATGAAATAATGTTACTGACCATTTATTTGAGTATTATGAGGGTGACAGTCACGTGAAATTGATGTGCTCAAGGTGTTCATGTCACTTATAATGTATGCATGAAATATTTAATATTTTATTTTTGGTATCTTTAAAGTGGCACTTTTGAATTTTTTTTTAGAACAGCATGCTGAAGGATTTGATCGGCAGGCCGAAGTTACAACTTCGGCAGGCTGAATTAAGTCATTGGCAGGCCAAATGCAACTGACAAGAAATCAACAAATAATTTCAAAATTTTGTGGCATTGATGATTAATTTAATTAGTTGGGGAAAATTCTAAATAATTGCTATATTTTATCTCTTTTCTTATCCATGATTAGGGAAGGTTTGACTTTTTAAAAGAGAAGATTTGATTTTTGTGATAAGGTTTCCTAATTTGAAAAGATAATATTTTGCAGTTAGAGCAAATATTAGACTTTTTCCTTATCTCACCCCACTCTACACACATACCTCATCTTTTTAAAAGAAAATGTTTCAAATATAGAGAAGATTACTTTCTTTTTACACCATTCTCCATTTACATGCATATCACCCTCCCTTTCTCTCTAAAATCGTTTTTCTCTCTCCCTCTCTCTAAATTTTCTTAGACACTCTCTTCCTCTCTACATGTTCTTCCCCCTTTTCCCTTATATTCCTGCAAATATTTGAATGAAATATTGGGTTTGGCTTAGACTAATTCAAAGAAAGCTTGAAAAGAATATGAATTTGCGTTTGCTCTGAAATTTTAGTATGATATTTATATATATGTTATTTGATATTCCTCAAAATTTCACACCATTTGGAATTTCTACATTAAGATATTAAATTTTTATTCTCTACCACTCATGGTGTAATTATTGTTGATCGGTAATGTTTCAGAAAAAGGCAGCCTATGTTCAAGGGGCAAACAAATTGTGATTTGAATGAAATTTTGTAGAAATATTCATACATATTTTAGGTTATGCGCTGGAGAGTTTTGTGGTAATTTGATGAACATTGATGAGTTCTTGAACTTTCTTTAAGATTAGGTTTTATGGCTACCTATGCAGTGAATTCTAGACCTCTTGCTTGTGTGACCTATTTGTATAACCAAACGAATTTATTTGTTAGTGAAACATTTTGTAGTACTGTATTTCTATGTTAATAGGTTGTCATAAAAATTTTACGGTCAAAACAATTTTATTTTAATTGTTTGAGTATGATGATCCTGTGTTGCTCACTACCTTATGTGTTTGAGGTTTATTTTATCTCTAAATTCTAATGCATATTTTGAATTGTTGAAAATTTATTTAAAGTTAAACTTTGGATATGTTTATAGTTTTAGGTGTCTATTATATGCAAGATTTTTATGAAATTATTTTAGTATATAGATAATTTATTTTATGAAAATTTGTTAGGGCTACTCACTATTTTGTTGCTGTTGGCAGTTTTTGTGTTGTGTGTAGTGTGACTTATGTTAATTGTCTTATTAAATTTTTATGGTTAAAGAAAAATTAGGGCAATTCATATATATGTTAATTATGTCCCTACAAAATCTCTTGCCTTAATTGTATATGAATTATGAGTTATTAAATTTTGAATACATAAGGGCAGGTAGGTATTAGTGTTGTAGTTTTTGCATGAATTTTGTAAGTTAGTAAAGTGTATTTATACTCTTGTATTTCTTGAGACGGAAGTATGAATAATATCATATGGTTTTGGATGATTTCATGAGAATAAAATTTATTTTTATTTGTATATGGATATATGACTTGAACACGCCAAGAAGTGAGCACATCGAGACCGCGGCGACGTCACCTAAGATAAGGTTTAAGTAAACAAGTCAAGTAAGTACATTCTCACCTGCAACATGATAAAAGTTTACAAAATGTTTTGAGATTTGTTTTTGCATGTTGTTTTCTCATGAAAACTCTTGTGGCAACAAGAAGGTTTAACGAATGTTTCAATGATGAGGTATGTTAAAAGTATATCTATATATGTATCACTTAATTAAGTGTTGCATACCCTATGTTTATGTTTATGTTTATGTTTATGATGTCCAAAGTAGGACTTGTCGTGTTTGGTTTAGGATTAGCTGCCCCTCTCTTCTCACGACGACGCGCCTACGATAATGATGATTGTGCAACACCTGAGCCCTAAAGATAAAATGGATGAAGTTTTAATATTAATAATAAAAATGAAAGATATGTTCTATATGAAATTGTGCCAAGTTCATTATTATGTTAATAATGATTATGTTAGACATGTATGCTCTAAGGAGTAAAAATGTAATATCTTTTTGGAGACATTTTTATCAATAAAGAACTTATTTATTATTTATATATCGAATCTTGTCCTCTTTACATTCATATTTGTTGAATGTAGGTAAGCAAATAAAAGTCTAAGACTGTCTGTCTAAACCTTTAAGAATTGGGCATATGATTGACAGGTTATGCAGAAGACATGATTCTTAAGGTGACGGTATAAATCATAAGATCCGCAGTCGAGGGAATAAAGTTGGACGCTTTATTCATGCAAAGATTGTTATGTTGTCTATATTCCTATTGGAAGATGCTTTGTCTTGACCATCGGAGGTGGACTCCACGAATAGAAACATTGGCACCTTGTTATAGGTGACGATGTGTTGGATTGGGACATAAAGTTAATTGATTTGGATTAATAATTCTGTCTCACAAATCGATGCACTTTAGACAATTTATGTATTATATCTTAATCCTAAGATGAATAGTAGACCCGTTGTCTTGACTTGTATCTTTTGATGTGCCAAAGGGTGAGACCCACATTTTAATATTGGTACGCATGCCGGTACGTCGAAGGCATGACTCTAGATAGTAGACCTGCTATTCATAGATGTGGAATCCATAGCTCCTCTTTAGGAGTAGTGATATCCTCTTATATGTATGAGCTTGTAATTGAAAAACTGGAGCGCTCAACCATTTGGATACATAGGTGTAACCGAATGGTATATTGTCTTTGGATAACAAGTTTTTCGATGGTGAGATATTGGAACCTAAGAGAAAAATAATTGAAAAGGTAAGACAAAACTTGTCCTTAAGCCGATTATGGATAATCCTATAGGGATACGATGCACTATGATATGTCTTAGAGCTTAGCTATACGGGCTTCATAATTCGATACAGTTCGAGCGTGCGACTCCAAGCTTTTAGTGGAGTAGGATTGAGTTGATAATTATAAAATATATATCTAGCTGACGGTGTTGGATTGGGACATAAAGTGAATTGATTTGGATTAATAATTTTGTCTTGGCAAATTGATTTACTTAGATAATTATTTGTATTGTATCTTAATCTTGAGATGAATAGTGGGTCCGTTGTCTTGACTTGTGTCTTTTGATAATCGGGAAGGTAAGACAGAACTTGTCCTTAAGCCGATTATGGATAATCCTATAGGGATATGATACATTATGATATGTCATGGAGACTTAGCTATACGGGCTTTGTAATTCCATGTAGTTAGAGAGTACAGCTCTAAGCTTTTTTAGTGGAGTAGCATTGGAGTTGATAATTATAAAATATATATCTAGGATATTGTAGTTTATAATTGTTGAAGCTTGAACCATATAGGTCCATCAAGCCCCCTTTGCTAGCTTATAAAAATCCTGTAACGATACAATGTGCTCTTCCAATAATTGGTAACTTATGTCAGATTTATCAGATTGACTGAAATTCGGTAAAAATCAGATAATTCATGTTTGTTTATTTGCTGAATTATTTTTGTGATAAAATTAATTCAAGATAAACTTGTTGAATTATCAGGTTAGGATAATTCATGTCTGTTTATTGGTTGCATTAATTTTGAATTAATTCAAGATAAACATGTTGTATTATCTGGGATATTTATTTTGCTAGAGATTATCTAAATATGAATATTTTAATCAGATAACTTCTCTATTAGGTTATTTAAATTAAAACTGAGGCTCTATCCTAAGAATCTCGGGTGGGAAATAAAGATTCATAAGGATAAAAAAATCGTAATTTTCACAAGCTGACCTTAAACTGGGATTGGTTTGGTAGGCCGATCTGCTAGTTCGGCTTGTCGACTTTGGGATTTTTTTACCATGTGTTTTAGATACGAATTTTGTCAGATATCGATCTTGATTTGATTCTGATTCGAATTTTTGAGGCTTTATTTGATAAGGATTGACTCTTGGGCCCAAACTCTATAAATGAGGAGGGTCTCTTTATTATTTAGATCAATTGAGAATTAAGAGTGAAACTCTGCTGATGAGATTTTCAAAACTCCTTGAGAGTTATTGTTCACAAATTACGAACTATAGCTTTGGGTTCTCTCAATTAGTTGGAAGGAGAGTCGCCTGGTAGAAGAGCTATACGTGTGAGCCCACACTCTGATCATGGATAGAGAATAGCAAAGAAGACCAGTTGGTTGAGGCTCTTCTGGAATGTTACTTCTTTTCACGGATTGCGGGAGTTCTTCGGCATTCAAAGGTTAGTAAGATGGTTAATTTATGCATATAGTGTGTCAAACTCGTGTTTTAGAAAATACTTTAATATAAAATTTTTAAAATTTCATTGCATTCTATCCAACAATTAGTATCAAAGCCATGGTTTTACATAAATTTACGAGTTTGTGATTATGCTATATGTATAAATTATGTGATCTTTATCTCTTCTATGCTTGAATTTAATTTTATAGAGAGTTGGCACTCTTGGGTTTCTATATTTTTTTATGTTGTCATGGATTATATGATGAATGTTTACTAATTAATTATGGTCAATTAAATTATTATTTATTTATTTATTAATTAATTAATTTATGTCGGTTATGATTCCTTAGAGATTAGAATATGTATCTAGGTTTTTCATGTAATTAGATGGTAGACTATCATCTCCATCTAGGAATTATTATTTAATTTTAAATTTGTAAGAATTTTGTAATTAAATATCATTCGGAGAAGATAGATCTAGAAGAAGGATGATGGCGCTCCCAAGTATTTCCTAAGTCTCTAATTTTATGTTTTGAATTGTTGAAAATAAAATTTATAAATTGCATTAGAAACTGTATTTTCTGAAAAAAGGAGGTTTCTGCTCTGTCGGCATGCCGAGCTCTTTAGTTTGGCAAGCTATGGTGGCGGGATCGATAGGTCGACAGCGAGGCAAAAATCAAGAGGCTTTGGTCGCAGGCCGAACTTTCCAGTTTGGTAGGCCGAATTGTCATGACCGACAGGCTGACCTAAAAAGATCGACAGGCCGGAGGGTCATGACCGGCAGGCCAATCATACAGATTGATTTATTAGCAGAGAGCTAGAAATTTTTATGAAAATGTGTAGTTTTTCAATATAGTTTTAATTTTATTTTGGAACAATTTTAAGAAACATTAAAATCTGGATATGACCAAAAAATATGGAGTATTCGATCTATACGGGATTGAAGACTTAAAGATCGGCATTACATGAAGAAGGATACAGCTTGAGGATTCAAGGATGAAGAATCGACAAAATGTTTTGATTATTCTCTTGTAATCTTTATTTTCTATTTCTAGGATGGAACCATAATATTATAGTTATATTATTATTTTGCTTGTAGTTTTGCTTGATTGCTTTGCTTGTCTGTATTATAATATGATTTGCCATATATATTGATAACATGTCATATAGAACAGGGAATGCTGCTCATATTAAAATTGTTCATGCATGCTTTTAAAATAAAACCTTGATTTCGGAAGATTGAGTGGGAGAAGGTTTTCGAAGAGATGACCTAAGGCCTCTATCGTTGGTCCATAGTAAGAACATAGTGGTTCCGACCCCTAAGAAGGGACTTCATCTTGTTCCCGGTTGGATCTTCGAGAGGATAAGGTAGTTTAGCATGATTATGATTGCACACCCCTAGGTGGTGATTATAAATCATGGATAAAATATTGAAACGATGGTTGTGTACTCATGTTAATTTTATTATTAGCCTCCCCTGGGACCTCTGTTAATAAAATTAATGGCCAAAAAATGATTATTAATATGTGCTAGATCATACGGGTCCTAGATGGCATATCTCAATCAGGAGGGGATCCGTGTTCCTGATTAAATTTGGCATGACTCCCCTAGGAGCTTGTTGAATTTGAGTTGGGAATTATCACTGTAAGGTTGTGATATTTTCAAGGTTTTGACACATAAACACATTTGTATGTTTTTACATGATTGTGTTATGTTACTAAATTATTATGCTATGTTTGGTATATGATTCTTTATTGTAGATTAAAAATGTCTAAAAATGCTTTATCTTCAATACTTGACAAAAACCAATTAACCGGAGAGAATTATAATGATTGGAAATAGAAATTGGATATTGTCCTCTCCTTTGAGAAACTAAAATTTGTGCTGACAACCCTTGTCCTCCCGAGCCTATAGAAGATTCCACCAACAATCAATTCCAAACATATGATCGTTGGAAAGATGCAAACAATTAGGCCTGCTGCTATGTTATGGCCAGCATGAACAACATGCTGTAGGCTCAACGTGAAGATTATGAGACTGCTAAGCAAATCTTGGATAACCTAAAAGACATAAGGCTAGGCCTTAACTAAGCGGCAAGGGGTGCTTTGGAAACTCTGGAACTGTAAGCAGACCGGGACATCTAAAAAAGAGCACATCATGTTAGGCACAGGTTAACTCGTTGAGGCATGAACCAATGGAGTCGACATTGATGCTGAAACTCAAATGACTATAGTCTTTGAGACTCTGTCAAAGGAATTTATTCTATTTAGAGCTGACTTTTAATTGAGCAATAGGCGGGATATGACCTTAACAGAATTAATGAAACAATTATAGGAGTTTGAATTGCTGATCAAGGAGTCTCTTGCTGGTGGCGAGGCCAATTTGGTAGTTGCTTCTGCTTCCAATCCCAATTCTGGGAATGGAAAGAAAAACAGGCCAAAAATAGGAAGTCTTCTGACCTTGCTAACAACAAGCAGCAAGAAGAAGAAGAAGAACCCAAAGAAGCTAAAGTGCTTCTTCTATGGGAAGGTCAGACACCCCAAGAAGCATTGCAAGAACTTCCTTTCCAAAGGAGGCAGGTGAGATCTTCTATATTTAGAAACTTGTTTAGTTAAGGAATTCAGTGACATTTGGGTCATAGATTCCTGTGCAACTAATCATGTTGTATTTCTCTATAGGGGTTCAAAGAAATAAGAAGTCTCCTTCATGAAGACTTCACGCTTCAGATGGGCGATGGATCCTCGGTCTTAGCTGAAGCAGTGGAAGACGTATATCTTTATTTTGATAACTATAGGAATTTAATTTTGCGAGATTTTTATGTTCCTAAATTTTAAAGGAATTTAAGTTTTGTAGCTTGTTTATTTAAAGACTCCTATTGGGTTTCTTTTAATAATAAAGTGGTCATTTGTAAAAACAAATCTTTATCTATTCTGGATGGATGCAAAATAATCTATATTTTATCAAATCGAAGATGGACTTACTGCTTAATGCTAAGATGAATGATAATAACTTTAAAAGATTTAAAGTCCTAAATGACCCAATAAGTCTAGGGGGGCACTAGGATATTATGGATGCACTGCCATAGCCCTACCCGAGCTGGACAGGCTTTTGTTTAGCCAAAAAAAAAAAAATTGTTAGAGGTATGATTAGCATAGTTCATAAGGCACGCCTCTATGGTAGCTCGGCCACCGTGCTTGGTAAGATCACTAAGAAGAAAAATTTGTAACTCCATGTGCTAGGTCCTTCCTCCCAAGGGGCTCCCCAGAGTCCCTGTTGGCTGCGACACAAGGCATTGCCTCTACGAGAAGAACATATGCTCGGATCAGAATGTCAAAGCTGTTAGACATGTATGCCCTAAGGAGTAAAAATGTAATACGTTTTTGGAGACATTTTTATCAATAAAGAATTTATTCATTTATATATACCAAATATTGTCCTCTTTACGTTCATATTTGTTGAATGTATGATAAGCAAACAGTAGTCTGAGACTGTCAGTCTAAACCTTAAGAGTTGGGCATATGATGGGATGATTATGCGGTAGACACGACTCTTAAGGTGATGGTCTAAAATATATGATCCGCAATCGAGGGAATAAAGTTGGGCGCTTTATTCATGTAAAGATTGTTATGTTGTCTATATCCCTTTTGGGAGATGGTTTGTCTTGGCCATCGGAGTTGGACTCCGTGAATAGAAACATTGGCGCGTTGTCATAGGTGACGATTGGATCGGGACATAAAGTGAATTGATTTGGATTAATAATTCTGTCTTGGCAAATCGATTCACTTTAGACATCATTTGTATTGTATCTTAATCCTGAGATGAATAATGGCCCGTTGTCTCGACTTGTGTCTTTTGATGTACCAATGG
The DNA here is from genome assembly GCA_025403435.1 of Artocarpus heterophyllus. Lineage (NCBI taxonomy): Eukaryota > Viridiplantae > Streptophyta > Magnoliopsida > Rosales > Moraceae > Artocarpus > Artocarpus heterophyllus. The sequence continues at coordinate 30,044,444 of CM046330.1, read as the reverse complement.
GTGACTCCCACATCTCTATAGTGGCATGCATGCCGGTACGTTGGAGGCATGACTCTTGATAGCGTAGACTTGTTATTCATAGATATGGAATCCATAGCTCCTCTTTAGGAGTAATGATATCCTCTTATATGCGTTGTCCTGTAATTGGAAAACTGGAGCGCTCAACCATTTGGATACATAGGTGTAACCGAATGGTATACTATCTTTGGATGGTAAGTTTTCTAATGGTGAGACAATGGAACGTAAGATAAAAATAATCGGGAAGGTAAGACAGAACTTGTCCTTAAGCCGATTATGGATGATCATATGGGGATGCGATACACTATGATATGTCATGGAGACTTAGCTACACGAGCTTCGTAATTCTATAAAGTTCGAGAGTGCAGCTCCAAGCTTTTAGTGGAGTAGCGTTGGAGTTGATAATTGTGAAATGTATATCTGGGATATTGGGTTTCATAATTATCATGAGCTTGAACTTTATAGGTCCATTTTGGTCCCCTTTGCTAGCTCACAAAATCCTGTAACGACACGGCGTGCTTTTCCAATAATTGGTGACTTATGTCGGATTTATCAGATTGGTTTAAAATTTATAAGAATCAAATAATTCATGTCTGTTTATCGGTTGAATTAATTTGTAAGAAATTAGTTCAAGATGAACTTGTTGAATTATGGCGTTCGGATAATTCTTGTCTGTTTATCGGTTGTTTTAATTTTGGACAATTAGAACAAGATAAACTTGTAGAATTATGTGAATTGATTTATTTTCTTAGAGATTATCTTGAAAGTTGTTTTGATCAGATATCTTTTCTATTGGGCTATTTGAATCAAAACTGAGACTTTATCCTTTAGAATCTCGGGTGGAAAATAAAAGATTCGCGGAGATTTTTTCTCGGCAGTTCGGCCTGCCGGATGAGTGTTCGGCCTGCCGAACAAGTTCGGCTGCCGACAGCGAGCTAAGATTACGTTTTTCACGCGTATCTTATCAGATATTGATCCGAACTTGATTCTGTTTCGATTTTTGAGACCTAATCTGATATGGACTGACCCCAAGGACCAATAGGTATAAAAAGGGAGTGAGTCTAATGATTTACTCAGATCAATTTGAGAGATTAAGAGTGATACTCTTCTAGTGAGCATCTGAAAACTCCCTGAGAGCTTTTGTTCACAAATCACGAACACTAGCTTTGGGTTCTCTCTATTGGTTGGAAGGAGAGTCACCGGTGGAAGAGCTGTACGTGTGAGCCCACACTCACTCCGGTTGTGGATAGAGAATAGCAAAGAAGACCAGTTGGTTGAGGCTCTTCTGGAACGTTACTTCTCTACACAGGTCGCGGAGGTTCTTCGGCACACTGAGGTTAGTAAGATCTGTTTAATTTATACATATAACATGTCAAACTTGTGTTTGGAAAATACTCTGATGAAAAATTTTTAAAATTCCGCTGCGCACTTTGTTTCCAACAATTGGTATCAGAGCGAGGTTTTTACATAAATTTGCAAGTTTGTGATCATGTTATATGCATAAATTTTGTGATCTTAATCTCTCCAATGCTTGAATTAAATTTTATAGAGAGATGGCACTCTAGGTTTCTATATAATATATATGTTGTCATGGATTATGTGGTGAATGTTTATTAATTAATTATGGTTGATTAAATTGTTTAATTATTTATTAATTAATTAATACCGGTTATGGTTCCTTAGAGGTTAGAATGTGTATCTAGGTTTTTCATGTAATTAGATGGCGGACTATCATCTCCGTCTAGGAATTATTATTTTTAATTTGTAAGAATTTTGTAATTAAATAATTATTCGGAGAAGAGAACGAGAAGTCGGATCTTGAAGATGATGATGGCGCCTCCAGGTATTTCCTGAGTCTCTAATTTTATGTTTTTGAATTGTTGAAAATAAAATTGATGAATTGCATTAAAATTGTATTTTCTGGATTGAGGGTTTTCTGCTCGGTCGGCATGCCGGACCTCACAGTTCGGCAGGCCGAAGGTCACAGATCGGCAGGCCGGACGTACGGTCCGGCAGGCCGACAGTGGGGCAGAAATTTTGGTGCTCTGCCGGCAGGCCGAACCTTCATGTTCGGCAGGCCGAACCATCCAGACGGCAGACCGATCACCAGATGCCTGCCGACGAGAGCTGCCAGGTGTCCAGAAAAGGTGCAATTTTTGGTGCAGTTTTAATTTTATTTTTGGGACGATTCTGAGAAACATTAAATTTGGATATGACCGGAAATATGAAGTGTTCGATTCATACGGGATTGAGGACTTGAAGATGGATATTACATGAAGAAGGATACAGCTTGAGGATTCAAGGATGAAGAATCGATAAATGTCTCGATTATTCTCTTGTAATCTTATTTTTCTATTCTCTAGGGTGGAACCATAATATTACGGTTATTATTATTATGCTTGTAGCTTTGCTTGATTGCTTTGCTTGTCTGCATTATAATATGATTTACCATGTATATTGATAACATGTCATATAGAATAGGGAGTGCCGCTCATATTAAAATTGTTCATGCATAATTTTAAAATAAAACCTTGACTTCAAAAGATTGAGTGGGAGAAGGTTTTCGAAGAGAGAACCTAAGGCCTCCATCGTTGGTCCATAGGAAGAACATGATGGTCCCAACCCCTAGGAAGGGATTTCTATCATGTACCAGATTGGATCTCTGAAAGGATAAGGTATTTTAGTATGATTTATGGTTGCACACCCCTAGGTGGTGATTATAAATCATGGATAAAATATTGAAACGGTGGTTATACACTCACGTTAATTTTATTATTAACCTCCCCTAGGAGCTCTGTTAATAAAATTAATGGCCAAAGAAACGATTATTAGTATATGCTGGATCATACGGGTCCTGGATGGCATATATTAATCAGGAGGGGATCCGTGTTCCTGATTGAATTTGGCATGACTCCCCTAGGAGCTTGTTGAATTCTGAGTTGGGAATTATCGTTGTAAGGTTGTGATATTTTCAAGGTTTTGACACATAAACACATTTGTATGATTTTACATGATTGTGTTATCTTACTAAATTATTATATGTTTGCTTATGTTTGGTATATGATTCTTTATTGTAGATTGAAAATGTCTAAAAACGCTTTATCATCGATACTTGACAAAAACCAATTAACCGGTGAGAACTATAATGATTGGAAACGGAACCTGGACATCGTCCTTTCCTTTGAGAAACTGAAATATGTTCTGACAACTCCTTGTCCTCCCGAGCCTACGGGAGACTCAAGTAATGAGCAATTCCAAGCGTACGAACGCTGGAAAGATGCTAATGATCAGGCCCGCTGCTATGTTATGGCTAGCATGAATAACGTGCTGCAGGCTCAACATCAGGATTATGAGACTGCGAAGCAGATCTTGGATAATCTTGAGGACATGTTTGGAGGCCAGGCCATAACAAAGCGGCAAGGGGCGCTTCGGAAACTCTTAAACTGTAGACAGAGACCGGGGACATCTGTAAAGGAGCACATGATGTTGGTCATGGGTTACCTCGCTGAGGCTCAAACCAATGGAGCCGACATCGATGCTGAAACTCAGATGACTATGGTCTTTGAGACTCTGTCTAAGGAATTTATTCCGTTTAGAGCTACTTTTAATTAAGCAATAGACGGGATATGACCTTGACAGAACTGATGAAACAGTTACAGAGTTTGAACTGCTGATCAGGGAGTCTCCTGCTGGTGGAGAGGCCAATATGGTAGCTGCTTCTGGTTCCAATCCTAACTCTGGGAATGGAAAGAAGCAACGGGCCAAGAGTGGGAAGTCTTCTATTCCTTGCTACCAAGAGCAAGAAGAAGAAGAAGAAGAACCCAAAGAAGCTTAAGTGCTTCTGTGGTAAGGTCGGGCATATAAAGAAGCATTGCAAGGACTTCCTTTCCAAGGGAGGTAGGTGTGATCTTCTATATTTAGAAACTTGTTTGGTTGAGGAATCCAGTGACATTTGGGTCATAGATTCGGTGCAACTAATCATGTTTGTGTTTCTCTGCAGGGATTCAAAGAAACGAGAAGTCTACTTCGTGAAGACTTAACGCTTCGGATGGGCGATGGATCCTTGGTCTCAGCGGAAGCAGTGGGAGATGTCCATCTTTATTTTGATAATTATAGGAGTTTAATTTTGCGAGATTTTTATGTTCCTAAATTTAAAAGGAATTTAATTTCTGTATCTTCTTTATTTAAAGACTCCTACGTGGTATCTTTTAATGAAAAAGTGGTGATTCGTAAAAACAAATCTTTTATCTGTTCTGGATGGATGCAAAATAATCTATATTTTATCAAACCTAAGATGGACTTATTGCTTAATGCTGAGATAAATGATAATGACTCAAAAAGACTTAAAACTTCTCACTCTAATAAGACTTATCTTTGGCATTTGCGCCTTGGCCATATTAACCTAAATAGGATTCAAAGGTTGGTAAGGGATGGACCTTTAAGTCACTTAAAGGTGGAATCTATACCTCAATGTGAGTCTTGTTTGGAGGGTAAAATGACCAAAAGACCATACGGGTCTAAGGGCAATAGGGCCGAAGGGGTTCTAGAACTTGTGCATAGTGATGTTTGCGGACCGATGAACATCCGGGCACGAGGAGGGTATGAGTACTTCGTCACTTTTATTGACGATTACTCAAGATATGGGTATGTGTACCTAATGCACCACAAAAGCGAAACTTATGATAAGTTCAGGGAGTTTCGGGCTGAAGTGGAAAAGCAATTGGGTAGACCCATAAAGGCACTTCGATCTGATCGAGGTGGGGAATACCTTTCTGATGAGTTCTTGGGACACTTGTTAGAGAATGGGATTTTATCCCATTTGACTGCGCCGGGCACTCCGCAGCAGAATGGCGTAGCAGAGAGAAGGAATAGGACTTTGTTGGACATGATTCGGTCCATGATGAGTTATTCATCATTGCCTTTATCCTTTTGGGGATATGCACTACAAACCGCATGTTATCTTTTGAACAATGTGCCTTCAAAATCGGTCCCTAAAACTCCTCACGAGTTGTGGACAAGACGGAAGACATCCTTAAACCATATTCGCATATGGGGATGTCCAGCTCATGTCCTGTTTAAGGATCCGAATAAGTTGGAAGCACGTTCAGAAGTTTGCGTGTTTGTAGGATATCCAAAAGGGACTAAAGGGGGTTATTTTTATAACCCAAAGGAAAATAAAGTCGTGGTTTCAACTAATGCAACTTTCCTTGAGGAGAGTTACATGAACGACTTTAAACCTCAAAGCAAAGTGGTGCTTGAGGAGTTGAGGGGTAATCCGTTTACTCCGGAGGTTCCGAACGAAACCATTCCGATCGGTGTAGAAAAACCAAACAAACCTGAACAACAACCTCAGGGGCTTCGGCGTAGTGGGAGGATCGGGCGTCAACCTGAGAGGTATATGTTCAATGGGGAGGTCTTTTTGGCTGAACCGGATGAACATGACAGGGATCCTTATACTTACGCAGAAGCTATGGAGGATGTTGATTCAAGACTCTGGACAGAGGCCATGAACATTGAGATGAAGTCTATGGAGACTAATCGGGTCTGGGAGCTTGTGGATCTTCCCGAAGGGGTAAAACCCATAGGGTGTAAGTGGATCTACAAGAGGAAAAGAGGAGTGGATGGAAAGGTCGAAACCTTTAAGGCTAGACTGGTAGCTAAGGGTTATACGCAAAAGGAAGGAATCGATTATGAGGAAACCTTTTCGCCTGTAGCCATGCTTAAGTCCATCCGGATTCTCTTGTCCATAGCTGCCGCTCTCGACTACGAGATTTGGCAGATGGATGTCAAGACGGCTTTTCTGAATGGCTATCTTGATGAGTCCATTTATATGGAACAACCAGACGGGTTCAAGGTCGCGGGTCAAGAGGGTAAGGTTTGTAAGTTGCTAAAGTCTATTTATGGACTTAAGCAGGCTTCTCGTTCTTGGAACATAAGATTTGATCAAGTGATCAAGACTTATGGGTTCTCACAAAATGTGGATGAACCATGTGTTTACAAACACATTAAGAATGGGAAGGTGGTTTTTCTACTCTATGTAGATGACATTCTGCTAATTGGCAATGACGTTGGGGCGTTGTCATCGGTCAAATTATGGTTGACCAAGCAGTTTGACATGAAGGACTTGGGTGAGGCTAATTTTGTTCTCGGTATCCAGATCTTTCGGGATAGGAAGAACAAAATGATAGCTTTGTCACAGGCCGGCTACATAGATAAAATTCTCAGGAGGTTTGCAATGCAGGATTCCAAGAAAGGTGGGCAACCATCTAGGTCTGGAATTACTCTTTCTAAGAAAGACTCTCCAAAGTCTTATGAAGAAAGAGAATACATGAAGAAGGTGCCTTATGCTTCGGCAGTGGGTAGTCTCATGTATGCCATGCTTTGCACTCGACCGGATATTAGCTATGCGGTCGGGATTGTGAGTCGATTTCAGGCGGATCCAGGACCGAACCATTGGGTTGCGGTAAAGCATATTTTCAAGTACCTGAGAAGGACTCGAGGGTATATGCTTGTGTATTCGGGTGAGGATTTAACTCCTCTAGGATACACTGATTCGGATTTTCAATCCTGCCTGGATTCTAGGAAATCGACTTCAGGGTTTGTGTTTACTCTGGGTGGCGGTGCCATCAGTTGGAGAAGTGCGAAGCAAGATTGCACTTCGGATTCAACGATGGAGGCCGAGTATGTGGCGGCTAGTGATGCTTCGAAAGAAGCAGTGTGGCTCCGCAAGTTCCTTGGGGATCTTGAGGTAGTTCCTGGTATGGATAAAGCGGTATCACTGTACTGTGATAACAGTGCGGCGGTAGCTAATGCTAAGGAACCAAGATTTCACAAGAAGAGTAAGCATATTGATCGGAAGTATCATGTGATAAAGGACTTCGTTGAGAGCGGGCATGTCACGGTGTGCAAGATCGCGTCAGAGGACAATTTAGCTGATCCATTTACGAAGACACTTTCTGGGAGAGTCTTCGAAAGGCATGTGGAAGCTATGGGGATGCGAAATTTGCAGTATTTACTCACTTAGTGCAAGTGGGAGATTGTTAGACATGTATGCTCTAAGGAGTAAAAATGTAATACGTTTTTGGAGACATTTTTATCAATAAAGAATTTATTCATTTATATATACCAAATATTGTCCTCTTTACGTTCATTTGTTGAATGTATGATAAGCAAACAGTAGTCTGAGACTGTCAGTCTAAACCTTAAGAGTTGGGCATATGATGGGATGATTATGCGGTAGACACGACTCTTAAGGTGATGGTCTAAAATATATGATCCGCAATCGAGGGAATAAAGTTGGGCGCTTTATTCATGTAAAGATTGTTATGTTGTCTATATCCCTTTTGGGAGATGGTTTGTCTTGGCCATCGGAGTTGGACTCCGTGAATAGAAACATTGGCGCGTTGTCATAGGTGACGATGTGTTGGATCGGGACATAAAGTGAATTGATTTGGATTAATAATTCTGTCTTGGCAAATCGATTCACTTTAGACATCATTTGTATTGTATCTTAATCCTGAGATGAATAATGGGCCCGTTGTCTCGACTTGTGTCTTTTGATGTACCAATGGGTGACTCCCACATCTCTATAGTGGCATGCATGCCGGTACGTTGGAGGCATGACTCTTGATAGCGTAGACTTGTTATTCATAGATATGGAATCCATAGCTCCTCTTTAGGAGTAATGATATCCTCTTATATGCGTTGTCCTGTAATTGGAAAACTGGAGCGCTCAACCATTTGGATACATAGGTGTAACCGAATGGTATACTATCTTTGGATGGTAAGTTTTCTAATGGTGAGACAATGGAACGTAAGATAAAAATAATCGGGAAGGTAAGACAGAACTTGTCCTTAAGCCGATTATGGATGATCATATGGGGATGCGATACACTATGATATGTCATGGAGACTTAGCTACACGAGCTTCGTAATTCTATAAAGTTCGAGAGTGCAGCTCCAAGCTTTTAGTGGAGTAGCGTTGGAGTTGATAATTGTGAAATGTATATCTGGGATATTGGGTTTCATAATTATCATGAGCTTGAACTTTATAGGTCCATTTTGGTCCCCTTTGCTAGCTCACAAAATCCTGTAACGACACGGCGTGCTTTTCCAATAATTGGTGACTTATGTCGGATTTATCAGATTGGTTTAAAATTTATAAGAATCAAATAATTCATGTCTGTTTATCGGTTGAATTAATTTGTAAGAAATTAGTTCAAGATGAACTTGTTGAATTATGGCGTTCGGATAATTCTTGTCTGTTTATCGGTTGTTTTAATTTTGGACAATTAGAACAAGATAAACTTGTAGA